>CM052538.1:55809615-55863046 GCA_028533065.1 Trachops cirrhosus
GGATGTCAGTGACCAGAGGGGAGAGGGGAGGGAATTTCAGGGGAGAAGGGAAGGGTTTACAGGAACAAATATAGAGGACACATGGACAAAACTACGGGGCTTGGAAATGGAAGGGAGGTTGGGAGGGATGGGTGAGTGGGCTGGAATGGGAGTAAAAGATTGAAACTGTACTGAATAATCTAAAATAAAAAAAAAAAAAGGAAAAAAAAAAAAAAAAAAAAAAGAAACTTGTATTGGCGGCACCTTGATCCTAGACTTTCCAGCTCCAGAACTGTGAAAGATGAATTTCTGTTGTTTAACTCACAGGGCTAAGCTATGTTTGTTATGGCTGCTCCAGCTGACTAAGGCAAGCTGAATTTATGCTTCAGTTGTTTTTCTTCAATTGTTAGAAACTGACCCTAACCAAAACAAAAGGATATACTGGAAAGATACCAGGGAGCTCACAAAATTAAAGAAAAAGCAGAACTATCAGAACATGTGAAGGGTTTGAATGGAGAATTGCCTTGAATATTGTAGCAGGAGTAAGGACACCATCATTCTAGGCATTTCCATCAGATGCCTCAGCTTCTAGCCATCAGTCCGACTGCCTTCCATTGTCATGTGTCTGCTTAAGATGCAAAAGCCCATCAGAAAGAATTGGCCTGCTTTGGAGCTGGTAAAATATAACCCAGGATTTTTACATATATTTTTATAAGAAAAATTAGTCAAAATTTTATTTTTTCTTCACCATTTTCATCTTCTAGTTATGTTAACAATATGATGTATGCATTATGATTGAAAAGGGAATGATGGTTTGGAATTGCTTAAATAGGGTAGAATTTATTCCTAGAAGACGTGAAGTCATTTCTTTTGAAGCCATCTATGTTTTTGATTTCTCCGTATTTTCTGTCATATCTTGAATCAATTTTTGTAACCAGCATTTCCTTACAAAATCATTCATTTTTATCCAGATTTTCAAATTTCTTAGCATTTAATAATGCAAGTTATTTTTATAGTGAAGAATTATATTTTTCTAGTTTTATTCAGATGTAATTGACATATGCCATTATATATAAAGTATAAAACATAATGACTTGTCATATATTAAGATGTGTTAAATGATTATTCAAATGAAGGCATGTTCAGGATAATAGTTTATCATATTTTTTCCAAATTTCAAAAATAAATTTTACTCATAGTCATATTGATTACGATTATTGCTATGGTTTTTCTGTTACTGTGAGTTTATATACTGACTGTTCACCTTTGTTTCTAAGCTCTATGGCATGTAAATAATCATTTTAAAACTTTCTTATTCAGGATCTGAAACAATTTGTTTCATTATTTTAAAAAACCATGGTAAAAGCAAGAAAAACGAGAACCTTAACTAGAATATTTTATTAAAATATTCAGATATACAATGATAACACAGTTCTGATTCAGACTCCATGAAAACATTCAATATATTCAGTAAAAATATTTATTCTTAAATGTAATAATTACAGCAGTATTCTCAACGCCTTTTTTTTTTTACTATTGCATGAGTTTCTCTCAGATTTGACAGACTGGAATTTTCTACCTACTACACATACTAGATGATACTTGATCTTGATGGTACTGTTTGACATGATTAGATACAGTCTACAGGCTTCCTGATGCTGGGCCATATAACAGATTGGACAAGGAATATATAGAACTATAAAGAAAAACAGATTGAGCCCTGGCTGGTGTAGCTTAGTGGATTAAGCGCGGGCCTGTGAACCAAGAGATCACGGTTCGATTCCCAGTCAGGGCACATGCCTGGGTTGCAGGCCAGTTCCGAGCAGGGAATGCACAGGAAGCAACCATACATTGATATTTCTCTCCCTCTCTCCTTCCCTTCCCCTCTAAAGATAAATAAATAAAATCTTTAAAAAAAAAAAGAAAAACAGATTGAAAAGGTTACAATTTTAGGCATTAAAATAAGAGACTTCTTTCCCGATCATGCAGAATGAAGCGCCTTTTTAATGACTTTCCACTGGAGTGATAACTAGAGCAGCCCCCACTTCCTCCAGCACACCCGTTCTACACTGCCTGAACCTCTGACACAGCCTGGTCCTGGTGTGCGCCTGCCGCCTGAGGATGGAGCCCCTGCTTCATCCTCACCTCTGGTGGGATGGGGAATGCAGCTGTCAGGATCCTGTCTGCTACTCTTTATGGTGCTGATTTCTCTAAGTCTGCTGTATTCACTATACTTAGGTTTCACAAAAGAAAAAATCATAAAAGGAACAACCAAGAGCTTTCAGTCAGAAGAATTATATTTTACAGAGTTTATTAGAAAGTCTAGAATCTGGAACATTTATAGGACAAACAGCCTGATTTCTTTAATAAATAAATAAATTGCAAGAAAAAAATAAAAGAGAAAATGGAATCTACAGATTAAAAAAGACTTAAGAGACATGTCTACAAATTTGGATGCATGTATTGGGTTAGCCTAAAAGTCTGTTTAGTTGTTTTTGTAAAATAAAAGACATGCTTTTCATTTTCACCAATAACTTTTTTAACTTGGATATTTTGAGTAAGTGGGCTAGCTCCTGCATGGCAGAACATTGATGGATCTCAATTAATGTATTGATTTGATTGGTATCAACTTCAACTGGTCTCTATACCTGACTGTGGAGCATTGTTCAGCAAGAAATTCCCAGCATGAAACTTCACAAACCACTTTTGACACATTCGATTAGTCAGAGTCACAGCATCTTCTCCACATATTGAACAAATCTTTTTTGTGTTTCAGTTGTGTTTTTACCTTTCTTGAAATAATAAAGCATAATATGCAAAAAATGTTGCTTATTTTCTTCCATCTTCAAGATTAAAATGACTACATAAAAATTCACCAATTTTAATGTTTTTTTAAGTGCACACTGATATGATAGCTGTTACAATACAATCTAACAAAATTGTTTTGGATGAAGTTAAAGACAACAAAACACCACTAGAGCCATTTTGTGTAAAAAACGCAATGGACTTTTTGTCCAACCCAATACCTTATACTGATCCTGATTTTTAAAAAATATAGCAACATCAACAACAAATACAAACCTCTCTATACTTATTTATGAGACAATTAGGGTAGGTTGAACACTGACTAAACATTTGATAGTATCAAGGAATCATTGTTAAATGTTTAGGTGAGATGCTGTGATCATATTTTTTAAAAGTCCTAATCCCTTAATGATGCCACTGAAGTCTTTACAGATGAAATTAAATGATATCTGGGATTTGCTTAAAAGCACTCTGGTTGACACCAAAAGTGAACCTTACTATAAACTATGGACTCTGGGTGAAAATGACTTGTTAACAGAGGTTGGTCATTATAACAAACGTAGCGCTGGGGGGTGGGATGTTGATGGCTGAGGAGGCTGTGCATGAGAGGAGCCAGGGATGCATGGCAGCTCTCCATACCATGAGCTCAATTTTGCAGTGAACCCAAAAGTGCTCTAAAGAAAATAAGATCGATTTGAAAAAACACCGCCACCACACTGGTGGGTGGAGAAAGTAGGTGGCAGTAGAAGTGAAGCCAGAATGACCATGGGTTGACAAGTTGAATTTTGCTGATTGGAACCTAGTGGTTCATTATACAATTATCTCAATTTCTATATCAGATTGAGAGTTTTCTCTGAGTGTTTAGAATAGTACTTTGGAGAAGTCTATTTCTCTGCTATAAAGCCAAGGAAGATACATATGCTTAGTTTAATTAATACAAAGGCATTTGTTTCTGAAACCAGAGAATCAAGATAGCAACAAAGATCAAGAGATTTTAGGATTTCTTCTCTAGCCATTCTTTCTTTTTTTAAAATATTTTATTTAGTTATTTTTAGAGAGAGGGGAAAGGAGGGAGAAAAAGAGGGACAGAAAGTTCAATGTAAGAGAGAAACATCAATCAGTTGCATCTCATAAGAGCCCAGCCAGGGACTGAACTCAAATCCAGGCATGTGCCCTGACTGAAAATCAAACCTGCGACCTTTCACTTTGTGGGACGACGCCCAACCAACTGAGCCACACTTGTCCGGGCGCTAGCCATTCTTAATGAAAGGAAAGGGGAATGTGAAAGAGGAAGAATTTTTTCATTAGAATAGAAAATGAAAAGAAATTGCTTCCAAGGTTTTCTAGAATCATCAATTGCACTGCCACATGCATACATAGCAGAAAGCATCCTGAAAGAACCTTGAAAGGTGGGTCTTGGATATGGACCTCTGCCTGGGCCCCAGAGAAGCCATCTTCTCAGTAGAAAGTAAAGGATGCATAACATCTTCCTAGCATATATTTAATTATTGCAAGTTGATGAGATATTCATATTAAAAATACCAAATTTAAAACACTACATTTTAATTCCTACATCATTTGTATCTTCAGGTAGTAAAGGTTAAACTAAGCTAAAAATAAAGCAGATTATAATTTATTTTCTTTAGTAAAAATGAAAAAGTTTATACTATACTTTCTTTCTACTTTGTCAAAAAGATACATTTGGTTTCCCTAAATATGCATTTATTTGTTTATTACTCATTAAGCAGGACTACATTTCAATTTTATTCAATGTCTTGATTGACTTGACAAATCATCCAAATTAATTCTCTCTGTGCTCTGGGAAGTAATCCTACTTCTTGTTTTTACTCCTGCCTAAACAATACTGAAAGTTGTATGACATCATTACTGATGCAAACGGAAAAAAATCCAGGGATTTTTAGACTTCAGCCTCACCAACCAAGCCTCAGAACTACTGGAAACCACCTGATCTGACATCTTTACTACTTGTTTTCCATAACAATAATGACTGTTCATGGCCTATTTTCATAAAAAAATAATAGAGGAAATTAAAATTTGCATGTACTCACTTTGACAAGAGAATGGATTTCATACAACATTTCTAAAATCAGATCTAAGGAAGCTTTTATAGATTGGACTGTTGTGCCATGGCTAATCCTATTTTATACCCAGATGAATGCTTATATTACCTACTTAAGTAAAGGATGAGACAGGTTTTACTTGCCATTTTCTCTCTGGCCTACTTCTTATTATGCTGGTAAGGAGTAGCCCCAAAAAGGACCAAGAAAGATGGTCTTTATGGCACTTATTTTCTCCTTTTAGTTTCTGAGTTACCAGGTAGAGGCCCTCACTGCCCACGCCTATACTGAGAGAGAGCACAGAATGTTATCCTCCCTTTTGTCTTTGACAATAAAATGTGAAGAACAGTCAATGAATAGGCACTGTGAGTAGCTGGCTAACATTCTGTGCGTTAAATGGATATTTTTCCAGATTTGTCAGTTCTCTGACTACAAACAGTGACCACAAAGCCATTTGACAGTGAACTGATTTTACAAGCAGATTGAAACTGTCTTGGAAAGGAAAATTCTCCTAATACATTTAGAGAGACTGAGACTCCTTTCCACCCTCCACTAAACCATTCCTCTTAGTGAAAACATGTTCAGACAACATTGTGTGTGTGTGTTTCCACTTCTGAAATGATACAGTTCACTGTCACCTCTTACCTCTGCTTTCTCTGGGTTGCTCCAGTTCCCATAAACTGGATTAACAAATGCACAGTTAACACTTCTTTTAGTTTTTCCTTAAAGCACACAGGGCCAAAAAAAAAAAAAAAAAAAAAAGTGAGCATTGCATTGCTCCACAGTTCATTTTTAGGTTATTATCTAGTAAAAATCTTTGAGAGACACATAGTCCAGCCAGTGCACTTATGTATTACCTTAAGTCAAGACTTTTTTGCAGGACACCAAAGCAACCACATTCTTAAAAGCAAATATTATTTGACCTCTGAATGCTTAGATTCAGATAAACCGAAACAAAGACAAGAATGGCATAGACTGGTCTTAAGATTGATTTTAATACCAGGGGTACAACATTAGAAAAAACAATATAATATAAAGCTGAACTGGTTGGAAGGAAAGGCCACATTGAAGTTCTTTAGACTTCAAAAGTAACAAACCCTCACATCGTAAGGACTGTTTTCTTTTTTTTTTTTAAACTTCTTTTTTTTTAATTTTTTTATTTTAGTTTATTCAGTACAATTTCTATCCTTTATTCCCATTCCAGCCCACCCATTCCTCCCCTCCTCCCTCCCCTTTCCAACACCCCTAGTTTTGTCCATGTGTCCTCTATATTTGTTCCTGTAAACCCTTCCCTTCTCCCCTGAAATTCCCTCCCCTCTCCCCTCTGGTCACTGACAACTTGTCCTCTATTTCAGTGTCTTTTGTTATATTTTACTTGGTTCTTTGTTTTGTTGTTAGGTTCCTGTTAAAGGCGAGATCATATGGTATTTGTCTTTCACTGCCTGGCTTATTTCGCTTAGCATAATGCTTTCCAACTCCATCCATGCTGTTGGAAAGGGTATGAGTTCCTTCTTTCTTTCAGCTGCATAGAATTTTTCCATTATGGTATCTGTCATAAGATTTATGGCATCATAGTCCTTAATATTTTAAACAGAAAATTTAAATATGAGTGTTTTGAAGAGTTCTTTATGAATCACGAAAAGACATGTCATTGGTCATATCACATAAAGCCTAAATCTGCATAACTTACTCAGATTTACTGAGCTCCTAAGTGATCATTTTCATTTTACACTGTAATTACTTAAGAGTCAATAGACTTATCAGAAGACAACTAGCCCTGGAATAGTGGCTCACAACAAATAACAAAAAATGCCCATCACAGGAACAGAAAAATGTATAACCAGATAATAAGTATACCTTACTAAAGACAGAAGGAAGGATCACATACATGCACACGCACACATACATACACATATATGCATAATGGAGAATGGAAGACCATTCCCAGAAGGACTACCAGTGTCTTGAGGGCAACTGTGGAAAAATATAATCCTGAACACTTTTGCTTAATTAGAGTATAATGGCAAGAAATTTGTCAATAATATACCTTTAATCCTAAATGAAAAGGTAGTAAAAAAGAAGTCCTGATTTGCTTTTTGAAAATAAACTGTCACAGGCATGACCTCTTACTTCACACACCAAACCGAACACATGGTCCTCTTTGAAAAGAGTGAGCCTGACAACATAACATGAGTAATTCTGTTGGGCTGGCAATATATTCTGCTTGTGGACTCATAGTCTTCTAAGCTTCCTGACCTCCCCTGTGCTGTGCAATTGGCTTAAATGGGCAATAGCCTCACCAGTTCACCTTCATTAAGTCTTTGGTTATTGATGAGGAGGGCAAAAGTAGCCTTTTTGTGGGTTATATTTTGAAAAAAATCATAGAATACTCTTCAATGATTAGTCAACAAGTATCATTAATTGAATACTTGTGATTCACTACAATTAAATCAAACAAGGAGTGACTGATTCCTTGCTTTTCTTCCCCCAAGATACGTTGATGTTAACTTCTCAGAGTAGCAAGCTTAGTAAATGGTACAATTAGGGCATGCGCAGGGCAGCTCTCAAAGATGAGACTTGGTAGGGAAATAAGGGCAGTTCTGAAATATGTCAAAATGTTGAAGGAAAAGCTGGTACAGGTGAGACTGACTTGGAAGTGGGGAGAATCAAAACAAAATGAAACTTAGGAACTAAATAAAGAGGGGACAGCCACAGATATCAACAGCTCAGAAGAATTAATCTTGAATGAATTCAGACATGAAATCAGAAGCAGGAGGAAAGCTCCAACCACAGAACCAGACCGAGCAGAGAGTCCAAAGGTCTGGCAGGCAACCAGGAACTGAGGGACAGGCTTGGCAGCCAACTGGATAGAAGTAAGGCACAAGCAACACAGATCTTGATATCAGGCAATTATTTTTGGCTTTGGACTACGGGGGCCCCAGACAACCTAGACCAGGATTAGCAGGCAGAAGTCAGGTAAGCAGATCACTTGTCCAGCCCTGTTAATTCAGCCATTGAATCTACTTTTCTTCTAAAATAATGTTAAGTCTTAAGGAATTTTCTATTAAAATAAAAAAATGTATGTGGCTACCCTTCGGGGATTGGGTAACTATGAAGAAGGAGGGGTGCAACTGAGGGTAAGATGTAGGATTGTAATAAAGATGAAAGGGTCACACTATGAGCAGTGGAAGGTGAGCAGTGGTTAATTCTTTTTACTTCGAATTATCTTTATTAGCAATCTCAAACTTTTATTTTTTCCACATCAAAAGATGTCTCCTGATATTGGAAATATCTGAGCTGTTAGGATAAATTCTTAATGTCTTTTTTGTTTATGAGGTAAAATATAACTCACCACCCATAAATACTTCCATTAAGTGAATTTCTAATGTCTACTCCATACATGATTTCAAGTTTTATGATACAGTTCCTTATCTTTATCAATTTTATAAGTTTGATATTCAAACATAAACAATTTTACTTAAAGTGATTTATCCTTATATGAGGAAAGGAAAATGATTGATTATGAAATTTTCTTACACTGTGTGGTAAGTCTGCATCAAGGCTAAAAATGCAGTGTTTAACTTACTTTATTTGTGGATAGGCACAGTGTTCAGAAAGAGCTGAGGTTTCAAAGAATTTAAAACTATAAACAATAAAATGGCAATACATACATATCTACCAACACTTGAATCTAAAAGACAAACTAAGCAAACAAGAAGAACAGAGACAGAATCATAGATACAGGGACTGTTTTCATGGTTGCCAGATGGGAGAGGGGTATGGTGGAATGGGTGAAGAGGTGAAGGGATTAAGAAGTACAAATAGGAGCCCTGTTTGGCATAGCTCAGTGGACTGAGCGTGGGCTGCGAACCAAAGCATCGCAGGTTCGATTCCCAGTCAGGGCACATGCCTGGGTTGCGGGCCAGGTCCCCAGTGGGGACCACATGAGAGGCAACCACACAGTGATGTTTCTCTCTCTCTCCTTCTCCTTCCCTTCCCCTCTCTAAAAATAAATAAATAAAATCTTTAAAAAAAACAATGATAATTATAAGAAAAAGTACAAATAGGGAGTTACAGAATCACCATGGCAATATAAAATACACTATAGGAAATGGAGTAGCTAAAGAACTTATATGCATGACCCATGGACATGAACAATGGTGTGGGGATTGCCTGTGGGAATGGGGCATGCTAGGTGGAGAATGGCAAAGGGGGAAAACTTGGGACAATTGTAATAGCATAATTAATAAAATATAATTTAAAAAGAAAAATAAAAATTTTAAGTAATATTGTTTTCATTCAATTATTAATTTTGAGAACTGTGGTAAAATAACATAAAATTTTCCACTTTACTAATTTGTAAGTGTATAATTTAATGGTATTAATTATATTCAGTGTTATGCAATCATTACCATTATGTATTTCCAAAACATTTTCATCACTACAAATAGAAACCCTGTAGCCACTAAACAGTAATTCCCCATTTGCCCCTTCCTCCATCCCCTATAAACTCTAATTTATTTTCTGTCTCCAAGAATTTGCCTATTCTAGATGCTTCATATGAGTGAAATGATGTAATATTTATTTTTTTGTGTCTGGCTTATTTCCCTTAGCCTAACGCTTCCAAAGTTCATCCATACTGTGGCATTAAAAAAACTTCAATCACTTTTATGGCTGAATGATATTCTATTGTATTCATATGCTACATCTTGTTTATTTATTCATCTGATGATGGGCACTTGAACTGTTACCACCTTTTGGCTATTGTGAATATTCTGCTATGAACAGTGGCATATAAATATCTGTGTCCCATTTTCAATTCCTTTGCATGTATAACTTGGAGTAGAATTGCTGTGTCATATGGTAATTTCATTTTTGCATTTTGAGGAAGCACCAGTTTTCCATAGTAGCTGCACCATTTTACATTTCCACCAATAAAGTATGCAGTTTTCTATTTCTCCACATCCTCACAAACACATTTTTTCATATTACTATTCTTGTATCCTAATATGTGTGAAATGGCATTTAATTGTAGTTTTGATTTGCTTTTTCCCTAATGACTAAGGATGTTAACATTGGTCATTTGTGTATCTTCTTTGAAGAAATGTCTTTTCAAATCTGCTTATTTTTTTTAAATTGGGGTGTTGGGTTTTTTATCTCTTTGTTGTTGAGTTGTAGGAGTTTTTTTTTTAATTTACTGATTTGAGAGAGAGGGAGGGAGAGTAAAAGAAGAGAGAGAGAGAGGGAGACACTTGTTGTTACACTCATTTATGCATTCATTTGTTGATCCTGGTGTGTACCCTGACTGGGGATAGAACCCACAGCATTGGCATATTGGGACTACACTCTAACCAACTGAGCTACCTGGCTAAAGAGAGTTCTAGGAGTTTTTAATGTATTCTGTATACATATATTAAACTTTTTTTTCTAAGCTTTTAAAAAAATTGTTGTTCAAGTACAGTTGTCTCCATTTTCCCCTCATCACTCCCCCCTCCCACTCATCCCTGCCTCCCACTCTCCATCCTACCCCCTTTGGCTTTGTCCATGTGTCCTTTATATATGTTCCTTGATGAACCGTCCCCTATTTTGCCCCATTTTCCCTCTTCCCTCTCCTCTATGGTTACTGTCAGTTTGTTCTTTATTTTAATGTCTCTGGTTATATTTTGCTTGTTTGTTCATTTTGTTGATTAGGTTCCACTTATAAATGAGTTCATATGGTATTTATTTTTCTTTCAATTAGCCTGACTTAGCATAATGCTCTCCAGATCCATCCATGCTATTGTGAAGGTTAGGAGCTCCTTCTTTCTTTCTGCTGTGTAGTATTCCATTGCATAAATGTACCATAGTTTTTGAGCCTTTCATTTACTGATGGGCACTTCCAGCACTTGGCTATTGTAAATAGTGCTGCTATGAACATTGGGGTGCATAAGTTCTTTTGAATTAGTGTTTTGCGGTTCTTAGGGTATAATCTCAGCAGAGGGATCACTGGGTCAAAAGACAGTTTTATTTTTAGTTTTCTGAGGAAATTCCACACTGTTTTCCATAGTGGCCGCAGCAGTCTGCATTCCCATCAACAGTGTACTAGGGTATTAGCTACATAATTTCAAATATTTTCTCCCATCTTATAGGTTATATTTTTACTTTACTGATAATGTCCTTTGGTGCATGAAAGTTTTTGATGTAGTACAATTTAATTATTTGTTCTTTTCTTGTGCTTTGGGTGTCACACATACCTGAGAATGCATTGCCAAATCCCAGGTCATGAAGATTTACTCCTATGTTTTCTTCTAAATGTTTTATGGTTTTAGCTCTTACATTTAGGTCTTTGATCCATTTTGAGTTAATTTTTGTGCACGCTGTGTGGTAGGGGCCAACTTCATTCTTTTGCATGTAAAAATCCAGTTGTCCCTGCACCACCTGTTCAAGAGGTTGTTCTTTTCCTATTGAATGCACTTGGTAAACTTGCCAAAAATCAATTGGTCATAGATGTATGGTTTATATTTGAATTATCGGTTCTAGTTCATTGATTTAGTCCATTTATATACTAATATCTCACTGCTTAATTTGCTGTAGCTTTATGGTAAGTTTTGAAGTCAGAAAATGTGAGTTCTCCAAGTTTATACTTTATCAAAAGTTTTGGCTCTTTAGTGCCCTTGCATTTCTATATGAGTTTGAGGATCAGTTTTTCATTTCTGCAGAGAAAAAGCTATTGGAGTTTTAATAGAAAATGCATTGTATTATAGATTGCTTTGGATAGTATTGATAGCCTGACAATATCGTCTTCCTACCCATATATAAACTGAAATGTCTTTCCATTTATTTAGGTTTTCTTTAATTTCTTTCAGTAATACTTTGTAATTTTAATAGTAAAAAATCTTTCACCTCCCAGGTTAAATTTATTCTGATGTGTTATATTCTTTTAGCTGCTATTGTCATATGAAATTGATTTCTTAATTTCTTCATCGAATTTTTCATTGCTGGTATTTAGGAACAGAACTTATTTTTGTGTTGAACTTATATCTTGCAACTTTGCTGAATTCATTTACTAGCTCTAGTAACTTTTCTTGTAGATTCTTTGGGATTTTCTATATACCTAAACTCATGTCATTTGTAAATAGAGATAGCTTTATTTCTTCCTTTCCAAATTAGATGTCTTTTGTTTCTTTTCCTTGTCTAATGGCTCTAGTCAAGTTTTCTTATTACACTATCTTAAATTAGAATAATGATAATGCAGCTGTCAAAGTGATTTGAAGGGATAAATGTGATAATTTTTTTTATCAAAAGGTTTTGCTGGGCCTATATGTGTGGAAGAAATTGTTCTCATGATTCCACTTACAAAATTATTTCTATATATTGTTTCTAAATGCTAAAGAATATCCTAAGATCCAAAAAATGATTATCTTGAGTTAAGGAAAATAATGCTCTACAATGTAGTGACTCACTCCTTAAGAGGTAAAATGACAGAATGTTGATTATGTTATTTATCATCTATCATATTTATTTATTTAAATTTATCCAACATTTCTAGGACACATACTATGCACTAAACACTACACTAAGTCCTGGCTGGTTCCTGACTCTAGAACTTCTTTTGGAGGATGACAGCTATGAGATTTCTGTCTCAGCTGAAATTATATGTTTATAAAATGCTTTTCACAAGTAGATGCTCACTAAGTAGTTCAGTGCTATTCTCTTTACTTGCTTTTCCTATTCCTTACTCCTTTTGCCATTGATATCTTCTTTTAAACTTCTTTAAAACTTGACCCCAAAGCCTGGGATTAATGAAGTGATGTTAGTATAAAGATAAAAAAATAAGGAAAATTATCAAAATTAGTAATAATTATCACTGCAGTACTTTTTAATTTTTAAAAATAGATTTCTTAATTTAAAGCTAGCAAGTACTTTTGTAATTATCTTGTTAATGCCTTTTTAAAAGATGGGGCCACTGAGATTCTTACCCCACCAGACCGTATAAGGATTTTGTTTGGTTTTCTCTCCCTCTCTCAGCACCTAGTGAAGTGCCTAGTAGAACAAAGAATAAGTAGCATGGATGGTAAGTAGAAAATAGACAGGGGGAGGGCAAGAATAGTAGGGGAAATGTAGAAGCTAAAGAACTTATGACACATGGACATGAACTAAAGGGGGGGGATGTGGGTGGGAGAGGGTGTTCAGAGTGGAGAGGAATGAAGGGGGAATAATAGGACAACTGTAATAACATAATCAATAAAATATATTAAAAAAAGAAATCAACTGAATGCTTATAGAAAGGATAATTTCATAAATGCATATAATCTGAAGCCTTAATGATGGAACAAAGTACACTAACTTTTCTCTACCCTGTTCTCCCATGCCCACTCCCAACAATATATTTCATTAGTACCCAGAGAGAAAAGATTCATTTTTGCTGTTGTTATCATAGAACCACATTTGTATTCAGCTTTCTGTTCCACTTAGCAGAAGACTTTAACTGGGCCAGGAGCCTACTTTTGTCCTCCACCTTCTCTCATTCTATTTCCAGCTAGCCAGAGCAGTAGCTTGGGGGCTTCCCTGAGGATGGGCAGGGTAGAACAGCATAGGACGGCCCTTCTATCCCTTTCTATCACATAGAAACTGAAAAAGTCATATTATTGCAGAAAAATTAATTTGGGACAAATAACTCATTTTATAATATTTGAAAAATAAAGGTCTGTGTTCGTCATATAGCATATATATCTGAAACATGAGAGGCATGAAATACTCATGTATAAATATCAGGTTCTTAAAATGAATTTCAGGCTATGAAATATTTTATTTGTCACTATTGGGGAAAATGCTTTCTAACCGTAAAAGTACATTTTCCATACATTTTTAAAAAGTGAATCACCTAAATTATGAAATATAACCATTTCACCAGTGGAGATGTAATTTATTTTTTCTAAGTGTTCTGCCTATTACATTAAACTTCGCTTAGCTTGATAAATGGTGAATTGGGGGGTATCCCTGGAAAGTAAACCTTAATCCCACTCTCCCCATTTGTACCTCTGTCACTTCAACCTCTTCAATCAGGGTTTTGCCCCAAATGTTTCTAGTCCTAGAACTTTGAAGCCCTTTTGAGTGTGCTAGTCTTTCAGATAAAAAGAAAATACTATATAAATTTCTAATAAAAATAAAAAACTTCTGGGCTTCCACTTTTGCTTGTATCTATTTTAAATGTTCATTAAACATATTTGTCTCTGTCAAGAAGATATCTTTTTAGAAATGTTTGTTTCTTAACTAGCATACTCATAATTTAGTTTTTTCTGTCTCACTATAAAAATTAATAAGTGATGCTTTTTTGTTTGTTTGTTTTCTGCTTTTAGAACCTAGGAAAATGAGTTGTTTTTTTGTTTTTCAATTAGAATTGTAGTGATAGGAAAAGATTGGTGCACTGTGTTTCCTAGTGGCACATAATTCACACATACCACATTTCTTTTCTCAAAACCTTAGTCAAGTTTGATGTTATGCCTGGTCTCTGATCATTTCCAATTAAAACTTTGGTCTGTTAGAATAGACTGGTTTCAAGGTTACCACAAATTGTAAAATTTAGACACTATTTTGTCCTTTTAAAAGAAGGACAGGGTTATGATACTTTGCAGAGATAAGCATAATAGAAGACTGTAAAACAAATAAAAAGTAGATAGGAATTTGGAGAAGGAGACTCTGAAAACTGGAAAACAGAGCTGAGTCAGAGGTAACAAGATAGACAGTACATGAAACAGATATCACAAGAGTCTTTATTAAATGTAGGATAAAAATTTGCCTTTAAGATTCATGAATTCAAATTTAAGCAGTACAGTCAGTTACATAGGTCACACTTTAAAAAAAGAAACAAACCAGGTGCTTGGAAGCATATCTTCCCAACTCAGGAGAGAAGACAACTTATATTGCGTGCACCCTGTTACTATAATCTAGGCTAATAAAGTAACAAGCCCCCAAAACCTTATTTTAAGGAAGGTACTAATGGGTTTCACTGAATTGTTCCCTGGGTTGTTCCCTCATATCTTTCAGAATATCAGACTGAAACTACGCAAACTTGTGCTTTAGTATAAACTACCTAGGACTAGGTGGAAGCAAGAAGGAGAATTAATTTTATGGAAACCTTGAAGTACAAAAGTACCTCAGAGAATCTGATTTGGGGGACATTTTCATATTTTTGTTAATCATAAAATAGTCACCAAGATTACAATATGTAGTGTGTAATTAGATTTGGCATATTAAATCTCTTATAAGAATCTATAGGTGTGCTTACGCCTTTTCCGGGGAAGCAACCTAGGTGCCCATCAGTAAATGAATGGATCAAAAAACTATGGTACGTTTACACAATGGAGTTCTATGCAGCTGAAAGAAAGAAGGAGCTCATACCCTTTGCAACAGCATGGATGGAGCTAGAAAGCATTATGCTAAGTGAAATAAGCCAGGCAGTGAAAGACAAATACCATATGATCTCGCCTTTAACAGGAACCTAAACAACAAAACAAAGAACCAAGTAAAATATAACAAAAGACACTGAAATAGAGGACAGGTAGTCAGTGACCAGAGGGGAGAGGGGAGGGAATTTCAGGGGAGAAGGGAAGGGTTTACAAGAACAAATATAGAGGACACATGGACAAAACTAGGGGTGTTGGAAAGGGGAGGGAGGAGGGGAGGAATTGGTGGGTGGGCTGGAATGGGAATAAAGGATAGAAACTGTAATGAATAAACTAAAATAAAAAATTTAAAAAAAGAATCTATAGGTAGAATAAGTTATTTGATATCATGAAGCAATATAAGAAAATAAATTGAGTCTATCAAATCAACCTTTTTTTCATTGAATGTACATACCTATAAAATTCTAATATATATTATCTTACTATTGGTAAAGAAAAAAGTGAAGAAATCATGCAGAGTAGTGAATGGAAATATTCAGCTCTACAATACTCTCTACTTCTGGCAAAAAGATGACTTTTTATAAAAAGATTTAAAACAAATAATCTGAGCAAAAGAAGAAAGAAAACAAGCAAGCTGACTGAAAAAATAGAAGAGAACAAGCTCAAGTTTTCATTTCCAAGCCCTTAAGGAACAAGCTGAACCAAATGTTTGGGTGAAAAAGTTCAGAAAGAATTGGGTTAACAAACATAACTAGGAATGCCACAAAAGCAAGAGGAAAGGATTAATCATCCAGGGTCACAAAACCATCAACCAGGACACCAAATTTCACTAAACTCCTTCACATATTACAGCAGCGGTCACATTTTCCTCTTTTCTTTTCAGTCTGGAATAAGTATCACTAACCACAAAACCTGTCACTGTTTAATGCAATCTTGCTGTGGCAGAGTGCTTAAATGGGAACATGCCCAGGAACATGGATGCAATTAGTGTGAATAAAGCTGACCCGGGTTCCTGTAGCTTAACCTGAGGGAGACCCCATGCTGCCAGTGGGAGTGCAGGATCGAAGGGGCTGCTTCTCCTCTGCCTGCAGGGTTGGCACATTCACAACTGCCTAACGTGAACCAGATGCAGAGCAGTAGAGTCCTTCGGAAATATATTTGATAGCACACTGGGAAATGTCTTCTTCACCTAGTAAAATTATTAGGAGTCAATCTTTAGGAAATAAGTTGATAGGAGGACAAAGATTTATACAGAAAGAGCCTTATCACAAATTACTGATAATAATGAAAAAAAGATGCAACATAAATGTCTAATAATATGAGGATGGTTGCATGATACATGTACTTGAAAGAGCATTAGGGAGCCCTTCCAAGTAACGCCTTGGTGGTGTGAAGGCAGTGTTTCTTGAGTGTGGTCTGTGAACTGCTGGAGGTCCTAAGACATCTCTAGAGGCTAAACCCTTCAAAACTGGTTTGTAGAATAAGACCCAGGGATAAAAGATTCATTTAAAGTGTAAACTAGATCAATTAATTTTATTATAACTTACTTTTTTCCCTGTGTTGATATTTGCACCAAAGATGCAAGTTCAATGCTGGATCAAAGCTACTGGTTCCTTATCAGAAATCAAGACAGTACTACTGAATTATACATTATATTCTTCACCACCACATGCTTGCAGTAGAATTTTTTAAAAATCAGTTTCATTTCAAAATAACCGTGAAGAAGTAGAAAAAGTTATTAATTATATTAAATCTCAACTCTTCAGTGTAAGTCTTTTTAATATTCTTAGAAGTATATATTATACACTTTTCTGCCAGCATTCTCTATGGAACATGCCTTTCCCTGCCCTTCTTCTTTCCCCGGGGGCTCGGTCTCTCTCTCTCTCTCTCCCCACTAAGTTCCAAGGGTCCTTCTTTTGCTGTAAGTTGTTTTCTCAGTCCATAGGATAAACTATGGTCCACTTACAAAAATATAAATAAAACACTGTTGTGCTATACTGAAGTGCATGCTGTTATGTGGAACAGCACTGTGAAATTGAGTTGCTTGCTAAACTAACCACTTTTTTTTCATGGAACAACATTTTTGTTTGAATGAATGACTGGCAAACAAACTCTGGTCATTCAGACTAGGGAATTTGGCAGACATTTGCTTAACGATGAATGGAGCAAGGCTGGTTAACATAAAATAAAACACATCACAAGATGTCTTGCCAATAATAAAATTTCCAACAAAAATTAGCATTTTCAAAAAGCTTATGTTGTTCATCATGAGTGCAACAGCTACCCAAAACTTTAAAGACTTGTCTGATGAGATATTATTGTTATGTTGCATAACAAAATGTTTCAAATTTAACAAGCTGCATAATTCACCAAACCAATATTTTCTAAATGAAAAATGCATGGTATTACAAAATCACCAATGGGTAAATGATCCATTCAAAGTGCAAGATAGACTAATGAATTTCTAATGTAACAGTACAAAAATTTTACTGGTAAAAGTTTCAGATTCCACATTATAACTACACTAGAAGAATGATTACCTGAACAGCTATGAAAATATACCTCTCTTTTCAAAATATGTATGTGTGAAGTTAAATTTTCTTTATTATACTAAATCAAAACAATATAACAAAGGTTTCAATGCCAAAGTAGATATGACTATCTAGTGTCAGACCTCATTAAAATTCTATTTTAATTTGAGTACCTCTGTTCTCCTAAGCACTGAGTCTTCAAATATCAATAACTACTTACGTTTCTAGCTAACATACACATTTTTTAAGTATAAGTTTTTCCTAGCTACCTCTTCTGAAAATACTTAACTTGTTTTCTTTTCCCTTCTGAATGTGATATCTCAAAATCCTATAGTGGATAAAGGTCATTTTTCATAAAATGTTATAATATTTTACTTATATTTTTATAATATGTAATATATTATAATGTTATTGTGTCATAACTGTTATATTTGTTAACATGTAGGTTTATTATTTTAAAAATAAATTAATAAATACAATTTTAAATATCTCTTAGTTTTAATTTTTAGTATAATACATTTTGATAGTAATAACCACATTTTAAGGAAAAACCCTTTGGGGTTCTCAATAAATTTTAAAGGTATAAAGGTATCTTGAGAACAAAAAAATGTGAAAATGATCAATGTGGAGAAATAAGGAGAAAAAAATTCATGGACAATAATTCAATTTCAAGATATAAAGAATGTGTATGCGTGTCTATGTGTGTACACAGTGATAAAAATTTAGAAAAGACACATCAAAATGGTAATAGTATATATAGTTGGGTGATGACATTATATATAATTTTAAATTTTCTCCTGGCACTTCATTGTATTTTCCAAATTGTATTCATTAGGCTGTGCACAAGAATCTTGTGGTAGAGGTTTCACAGTTGGGAAGAGATCACAAGGCATCTCCCCTGCTTGCGCTCCTCACATCCACCCTGCCCTAGCTCCTTGGGAATCATTTCCCTAAAAGTGAAGGTCCACATCCTTCGTGATCTTTCCTTTTCCAGTCTCTCCTGACTCTTCTTTTAATATTTCTTCCCAAAGTCCACCTGTCAGTCTTGCTGCACTACGTACAGATTTTGGATGGGTCACATTTTCCCATAACTCCTGATTTGCTCTCAAATGCCCTTTGCATCACCCAGAGCCTTTGGTAGCTCTGGAGCCAGACACACCCTTCTCTTCTTTGTACTCCATTGTGCGCTGTGCATTTTCCTCTCAGGGCATGCAGTGCGTCTTAAATTGTAATGAAATATTTTTCCATGTAAGTTGCTCTGTAGGAAAACTCACTCTAATTTCCTTATAGAATACTCTTAGACACAATCTCTTTAGTTAAAACTAATTGCAATGTTGAAGTTAATAGTCAGTCTTTGTGGTTTCCAGTAGCAATCACCTAGCAACTTGCTTCATTGTTAAGTCTTTTGGACAATTTAAAGTTGAAAACCTTATACAAGAATCCGTCTAGAAAGTGGACTTAATTGCATTTATTTATTTATATTTGTTTTTCCAAGTTGAATGTTAACTACCTCTGGGCATAGCTAAAGTCTTTATTTTACAATTTCTTCAGGAACATTGTTACTGAGTCCCAATTATGTGCCATGTACTCTTTCACAGAGTCACTCAGAGTGTGACTTATTTATGCTTTGGTCTTATTCTATTTATTGTTCCATGATCAGATAAATACAAAAATTGAGAAGCAGTGTTTAGAATCATTTGTAACAATCTGACAGAGTAAATTTATGTCTGTTGAGGCTAAAAATAAGAAATTTGGAGTAGTATTTATATCTTTCAGCCTCATTTTTCCAATAATTCTTACAAAATTCTTACATTGTAATTCTTACAATGTGATGGATTGAAAACAACAAACCAAAACAGAGCTGGTCCTTCACCACAAATAGTCTGAATGGCTCTTTTCCTCAAATACCGGGTATCCACATATAAGCAAATACTCATTTGCTTGGCTGACTTCTTTTGTTCTATAGCTTAAGCTACCTACCTCTTCTGAAAATATTCTTTTCTCTTCCTTTTTCCTTATTAATGTGATACTGCAAAATATCACATTTATCGTGCTTGGTCCTCTCCAGCAAAGGGAGAAGACCAAGTACTATATAACTTCCTCTGCTAAGAATGAAATGTTTTTCTTTCATGTAAATGGCTCTATATGAAAACTCACTCTAATTTTCTTATTGAATTCTCTTAGACACATAATCTCTTTACTTAAAATGACTGCAGTGTTGAAGTTAATTGTCAGAGTCTGTAATTTCCCTTAGCAATCACCTAACAACTTGCTTCTTTTTAAACCTTGTTAGATCATATTTTAATATGTTTTTAGATTTTATTTATTTATTTTTAGAGAGAGGGTAAGGGAGGGAGAAAGAGAAGGAGAGAAACATACCGATGTGTGAGAGAAACATCCATTGGTTGCCTCTCACATTCCCTCAACCGGGGACCTGGCCTGCAACCCAGGCATGTGCCTGACTGGGAATCAAACTGGCAACCTTTTGACTGCCAGTCCCTTGAGCCACACCACAGAACTCAGTCCCTTGAGCCACACCAGCCAGGGCTATTGTTAGACAATTTTAAAGTTGACAATGCTGTATGGAAATCTATATAGCAAAATGCACTTGTTTTATTATAACTCTCAATTATTCACAAATTCCTTTAAGTAGACCCAATTTTGAATTTAATACTTGTAGCTAAAGCTCTCTTGGATCTATGAATAAGTTTAGTTTACAATGCTTAAAAACTTAAAAAAAGCAATAAAATTGCATTTTCTTGTGTTTTTGAAACATAAAAATGATTATAAATGCACAAGCACACAATTAGCTTTCCATGTAGATTTGTTAGAAATAACCTTTCTTGTTGATTCCCAGCATGATTCCCTCTTTTTTTTTTCTTACCTGACCCATGTTTTATTCACACTAACCAAGTCTTTCTCTGTCACAACTTGTGCCTTTACACTAGTGCTTCTGTCTTGGAGTGCTCTTCTTCCTTTTCATCTGGTTAATTTCAACCCAAGAATTAAGACTTTTGTGATGATGTACATCCTTTCTATATCCTTCACCACCATATTACTTTCACCTTTGAAGCAATGTCAGCCTCTTCTTGACCCATGTTTCTCTTGTGCTTGGTAGAAAGCAACTGTATGTGCTTATTAAGATATGCTTGTTGCCCTGGCCAGGTGGCCCAATTAGTTGGAACATCATCTGGTGCACCAAAAGATTGCAAGTTCAATCCCTGGTCAAAGCACATACCCAGGTTGTGGTTCTGATCCCTGGTTGGGGCATGTATGGGAGGCAATCAACTGATGTTTCTCACATTCATGTTTCTCTCTCTCCCTCCCTTCCTCTCTCAGAAATCAATAAATAGATCCTAGGTGAGGATTAGAAAGAAGTTATACTTGGATGTGAGGGTGATCTGGCAGCGACATCTGTCACCCCATTGATTGCCAGGGTTGATTCAGCTGCTCTGGCTGGCTAGACGGGTATCCTCATCTTCCCTCACTGATCCATGTGCATCTCTCCCAAAGCTGTGTGCTAGGTTGAAGAGGACGACCTTCCCAACTAGAGGAGAGGACCAGTCTTCAGTCAAGGGTGTAGGAGCAGCTGCACTCCCCTACTAGAACCTCCAAACAAGCTCTCAAAAAAAAAGTTATGCTTGTTGAAGAACTGATATTATTTGCTTTACTATATGCCTTCTCTACCAGAATGTAAAGTATTATTTACTTTTTATATTCCCAGCCCCCTTCACAGTGCCTAGCACATAATAGGTGCTTAATAAATGTTTACCAACAAATATACTAATGAATCACTGAGTTTCTGATTTATGTGCTTCTTCTTACAAAGATGAAAATAATGCGTTCAATTAAGTTCTGTTTTTAATCTGTTCTTTGATTCATTGGTGAGTTAGAAATTCCAACACAGTAAACATAGTGTTGAACTTGTAGGAGGGTCCCAAAGGATGCTTTTCAAGAGAAATTGTGTGAAATATGATTTGAAAGCAGAAAGGAGTCTATCAAGAGGATACTAAAGCAGTTACTGAAGAAAATTTATGAAGCTGCTCCCATCTTCCCTTGCTCCAAATTCCCAGTCCTCTAGTAACACTGATAAAGAACAACGTTTAGAATTCTGATTCCCCAAAGTTGCTGATTATATTTGCTCCATGCCATGGTAGAGCTGTATGATTTACTAATAATAAATATCTCACTTACATTTACTGCCTTCTTGTCCTTCCTCAATTAAACAGCTTCCCTCTTTCAAGGAGCAACTATGATGTTCCTATAATACTTTGATCTACACTGATGGCTGGATACAGGGAAACAATTGCAACATAGAACTATATCGTGTCCTGAAATGCTGTCTTTCACTATGTAAGATTTATACTGAACTGAGGAAAGTGCCTTGAATCCTACCCTGGGGACCATCTCTGCCAAAGGGTCACCTGCTTCAAAATGGAGACATGGCTATCCTCAGATCAAATAATTAGAGTACAGGGCTATTTATACAGTAAAGTGCTCTTTAAAAATTTTACACAGATTTCATTTCTTAGACTATTTGGAGTTTGGGTCCAATGACAATAAATTTGAAACAACACACATGTACATACCAAATGAGTCTGACATTATTCAAGACATGTATTTCTGATATATTGCATGTACACTAATTTTGTTTAGTTAAATAATATATTTTTAAATAACTGGGGAATTATTTTAAAATTTAGTAGATATTTAGTAAAAATAGCAAATCATTTTGAAACTCCTATAAAATTTCTTTTGTTCCATAGATAAATATGAATACTATTTTCTTGAAAATAGTTCATCTATACACTAATTTGGAAATGACGTCCCTGAGAAAATAGAATGAGAGGAACAATATCTTTATAAGTATAATTGTTAATTACATTAGGTTGACAAATGGCAACTTCTGTTTTCAGAAGTTTCAGGGTAAAACCTGTCATGCATTAGTACATCTAAATTAAATGGTCTAGTATGAGGACAGTTTGGGGAAAGTGAACACTGTTACTCTTTTAACTAAATTCAATTTCCTGCCTCCCTGAAATGCCCAGGTTTTTTGATGCTAAATTTCTTCCATAGATTTTGAATGCTTATATTTGCAGATTTTGGCACTCTCTAATGTCCTTCATCAATATCCTAGTATTTAAGCTTCTGATTATGGACTGATTTTGTAGTCTGTCATGGACCCCAGTAATCAGTCTGCCAAGGGTCATACATGTAGCGTTACTTGGTATTCCTTGATATGCTTTGAGCTTTCACAGATTACAATGAAGTTTGGTCAAACTGGGTGGAAGTTCTTCAAGAATACCCAGCATTGATATCTGAACTTCTAATTTAGAGTCAGTCATCTGTGAGGATTCTAGCACGAATAAATTCTGGAGCATTAAGTCCAAGTGAAAGATTGCTTTGGAATATAAATTGTTCCTTTGGGCTCCAACACCCTATTGTAGATAGACTGAGAAATTCTATTGCACAAATATTTACTGAGATGAATTTCTAACTGCTATTTGTCAACTTAGGGATATAAATAGGAGTGGGACAAGGACCCTGCCATGAAGAGGCTCAAATCTGTTGTGAAAAGTATCAAACCCAAAGTCAATGTGATGAGTGAAAAACCAGCTGAGAACAAAGTGCTCTGGAAGCTCAGAGGCAGGAGTGGTTGCTTTTCCCCACAGTGCCCTGGGAAGATGTGCAGAGGACACCACTTCTATGGTTAGCTTTTGTGAAAGTCTTAGCTTTTTATGTTTTATTTTTTATGGTGAAGAAAGAAGTAAGTCCAGCATTTTTGGAAATCTGTTCTATCTTTCTTTGGCCATTTTATTCTGCAAAGGTGGCAGTTGGCATTACTCTTGAGTATAATCAGCTTACAGAGCCAGAATTCCAAGACTTTGATGCATTATTGCAAATCTACAAATCCTAGCCATCTGATTTTTTTATCTGCCCTACATATTATTTATGAAACACAGGCCATATGTTGGGCAAGACTGAAGATAAACAAACAGGCTGTCTCTGCTTTCCAGAGGCATCAGTGAACAGAATTACAACCGAATCCCGGACATTGTGGTTTATAACTGTTAGTCAGTTGTGTGGTCAAGACCACACTGCAGATAGATTTGCCAAGTATTTGGTCTAATATTCAATTACAAGTTAGGCACTTTTCTTTTATTTTCTTTTTAGATTTTATTTACTTATCTTTAGAGAGAGAGGAAGAAAGAGAGAGAGAGGGAGAGAGAAACATCAATGTGTTGTTCCTCTTGCGCTCCCTCCACCAGGGACCTGGCTTGCAACCCAGGCATGTGCCCCAACTGAGAATCGAACCAGTGACCCTTTGGTTTGCAGGCTGGTGCTCAATCCACTGAACTACACCAACCAGGGCTTTTATTTTATTTTTTTTTATTTTTTAAAATAAGCGTTAATTATCTAAAGGAATTGCAATGCACAGATAAGTAGGGTACTACACAAATAAAAGGCACCCTAATAGCTGAATGCAGCTTACTTTACAAATAGGGAATACTCAGGGCCCAAAGAACCAAGCTCAGGATTCTATTTGAATCATGCCATTTTGGAGTTTGGGGAAAATTTAAAATAATTTAGTTATCATTTCCCATTATGTAGTAGGCGAAGCAATGGTTATAAGAAAGTAATTTACGCAATACAAACATTTTAACTTTATAGTTACATTTTATATTAAAAGTACAATAAAATATATAAACGGCATGTTAAACCCATGATTTCATGAATATTATTTCTTAACAGAAGGCTAAGTAAAAAATGTAGTCTATTTAAAGATAAATAAAAGTAATAGTAAACATAATACCATAGTCAAGCCCTAAATTGTGGGGTGGCCTATAAGTGATAAAAATTTGGAAAAATTGATTGAATTATATTTCTTCATTATATATATAAGAAAATGTAGAATATTAAAGTAATTGTCTTCTTCATTGTCCAAACCAAGTCTATCTTTTTTCCTGCATTTTTGGATCTTTTAGGGGTATCATCAACCATGCAGTTGTTTAGGAATAATACCCTCAAATCAACTTTGACAACTGCATTTTTCTCACCTCTGATATTAAGTCAGTCACCACTGGTCAGTTTCAAGTTCTCATCTCTCATCTAAACCCCTTGAACAGGTGTATGTCCTCTAGACTGCCAATTATCTTTCTTAATCTATTTTTATGCTCTTTATTCTTTTTTTGAATACAGACGTGGTCTTGCCATCCTTTCCTAGCTTGTATCAGTTAAGTCCCTGGTGAGCAATAGCTGAAATACTCAATTTGGAAAATTTGAGGAGTGTTTGATAAAGCGACAATTTGCAAAACTATGACCTGAACGTAGAGAAACAATAAGAGATGGTGCAGTTTCAGAGCCAATGACATCAGGCTTGTTATCACCCTCGGTGGGGAGGAGGAAAAAGGACAGGTTAGGGAGCAGGTAGCTGTCAAAGGCATAGGGGCTCCTGTTGGACCCATCATTTGCAGCAGCCAGCTGGAACTCCACTGCAGGAAGGAGCCAGGGTTATGGATAACCAGCTCCTTCTCTGTCCTTCCTCAAGGTGCTCCCCATTGGCCAAACATAACATAAATTCAAATAACAAGGGAGGTTGTTTATGCAATCCAAAAAAAGGTCAAGCCTCCACATTTACCTTCTATACTTCTTCATTCCTTTTGGTCAAGAAAGGTAGAGTAGATCTGGGGACAGACAGAAGATAGCCAGCACTCAGTCCTGTTTTTTTAAATGAATTGAAATCTCCCTAGTAGGCATTCAAAATCCATTAACCATCTCCCTGCAACATAATTTTCTAAGTGCAATTTACTGTTTCCCCTCCCACATTCTATAGCTATGTGAGACATTTTTGAAACCATGAGTTTCTACATTTTTTTAATTTTCATAAACCCTCTTTCTTCATTTCTGCCTGGTTTCTTCATCCTTTAAGTCTAAATACAAATGCTACATCCCCTTTGCAGCCCTCTTACTCCATCCATCTGGATGCTGGCTCCCTGGAATATACCACCTCCACATGATAGACCAAGACTTGCCCAGTGCAGCATTTACTCCACTCTGATAAGAGGAGCTATGACTTATGATGAAATCCCTGGCCACAGGGTAGGAAGTAGGGTCATATGAAAGGAACAGAAATGTGACCAACTTGGGACAAATGCTCTTTTTCCTCTGAGTTCTCTCTTATGGACCTTTTCTACCACTTCAGGAGAAGAAAACAAAGGTGAGAATTAAGGGAAAAGTATTAGGGAGCAGGCTGCAAAGACTTCTCTTTAAAATAGAGAAGGAGAAGGAGGAGGAAGAGAAGGAAGAGGAGGAAGAATCATCACAGGTAGTCCAATCACATTTTTAAGGGAAAGATTTTGAATTCTTTTTCTCTGTTTCCTTTTTCTTGCTCAAAACAAATATTTCGCAGTATTGGCCACTATATGCATGAGGGATTGAGACTGGGGAGTTGGGTTCATGGGTGTTAACAGCTGTACTTTCTATGGGCAGACACACGTGCAGAGAGAGCAAAGGTTTGTCAGCATTGTGAGACCACCGTGGTCATTGCCACTAGTGGAGTCCACTTTGCTAGGACTAATTATTCAGTTCTGGGACCAGAACAGGCTCACTGGTGATACTCTAGCTGTAAAAGCAGCTGAATGCCTTGAGGCACAGAGAAAGCAAGGTTATGATTTTTGTTAAAGATAAATATTCACTGCTGAGCCCAGGTTAGGCTTCTGCAACTAGGATCATGTAATTAGGATCTCTAACTACATGAGCAGTTAAACTTCTATTTCCAAACTCCACATTATCATACAAGGTGTTAGCAGTAGGAAAGGGTCTGGTAGAATATATTACAAAGATAGATATTTTATGTGGAGGGCAGGACCACTTATTCATGAATCTCAAACAACAAGAACATCTATATCTCCAATTGGGTAATATAGGTAATTAATGGGGTAATAAAAAGCATGTCCGGCTTTGGGATTCTAATCACCTTTGTTTCTTACCAAAAATATTTTTTAATTATTCTTTTGAATATTCTCTCCTTCCATTTTACCTTCAAAGTATTTCAGTGTACATTTATACCATTACACACATCATATTCAAACATATATTGTAACTGAGTGTGAGTCAGAAACCTGGGATATCATGTTATGTATCTTTGAGATCTCTCAAGACTAGGACATAGGGTGTCTCCATAAAGGTTTGTGGAATTGAGGAATTCCCAAGATTACATTCAGGCATTATAATTTCCTACTCAGCAATCTCTCTACTGTTACACACTTACCTACAATTCTACAAAATTATTTAGAAAATTTCCACATCTAAACTTTTCCAAAAAATCCTCACACAGACACATCATTTCTTAGAACAACTAACTAAAATATTTGCTTTTTAAAGTTTTGTTAGTGTTTATTAAGTTGCCTCAATGGAGTTATTTATTGGCAATTTTCCTCATGCAAAGATGATACACTCTAACTTATCCCAACATGACATAGAAATTGGCCAACAGATGTATGAAAAAGTGTTCAACTTCACTAGCTATTAGGAAAATGCAAATCAAAACTACAATGAGATACCACCTCACACTTGTTAGAAAGACTATTATCAATGAGACAAGTAATAACAAATGTTGGAAAGGTTGTGGAGAAAAAGGAACCCTCATTCACTATTGGTGAGAATATAAACTGGTATACCAATATGGAAAGCAGTATGAAGGTTCCTCAGTAAATTAACAATAGAGTTCCCATATGATTGAGAAATACCTCTTCTGAGTATCTATCAGAAAAATTTGAAAATATTTGCAAAGATATATGCACCCATATGTTCATTGCAGCACTATTCATGGTGGCCAAGACATGAAAACAACTGAATTGTCCTTTGATAGGTGAATCCATAAAGAAGATGTGGTACATTTAGAGAGATCCAAGGTGGTGGAGGAGTGTGTGGAAATTACACTAAGGTCCTTCCAGGACCAATGTGGAATTATAATTAAATTGTGTAGAAATCATCCAGAGCAAACAACTGAACAATAGCGAGAGAGAAGCCTTATAACTAAGGACAGACAGAAGAATTAGGTTCAACACAAGGTGACTGGTAAGGAGTGTGGTGGAGATGGGAGAGGGCTGGCTGGGTGCCTACAGGGGACAGTGCTGGAAAGGATATTTAAGTGGCCAGTTGGAGTCCCCTGAGAAGTGAATGGTCTAAACCCTAAGCTGGGATCATCAGCCTAAAGTAACAGAACCCAAAAAGTACCCAGATAACATCCAGCTGCAAAAAACGGCAGGGTTTCTCTCTGCCAGAGACAGACAGCTGGAGACACAGAGAGCTATTTAAAAGGCCAACACATAAATTTTCATTTGCAGCCACTTACCCTGAGCTCTGGCAAAGGGGGGGGGGGTCGGTGGGCAGAGTGGACTAGGAACACAGGTGGAGAGAATGGGGATATAGAGGCTTTGGTGAGAGAATGGAGAGAGTAGCCAGCAGGATCCCGGTGCTGAGTCATCCCCCATACTGCAGCAGCCATCTTGCTCAGGCAGACCACTCCCCTACAAGCAGCAGCAGCTTGAAGGGAAGCAATAGCTCTGCCCTCAGGAGGGACTCTGCCGCCCTATGATACTTAAGCCTGACTGAAGAGTGCAAAGTGACTAGATTAACAACTGAAGGTGTCAGCCACAGACAATAGATCCCTCGTAGTCTCGAACAGACTGCCTAAAGCCAGACTGGGTCACCATCTGCCATCACCAGAGACAGATTCAGAAAGAAAAAACAGTGGTAAATACTAGAGGCTACTGAAACAAAAATCCACCATGGTCTTTTCCATGATTTGCCATAGTTTCTTTCCTGCATAGATTTTTAACATTCATTTCTTGTCCTTCAAGTTTGTACATATTAAGTCACTAAAATTTATATTATAGTTTATTTCAACTCACATATTTTGCTCTTCCATTCTTATACCCCATTTTATCTTCTTATTTTCATTTTAAACTCTTTTCTCTCTTGCTACAACTTGTTTCCATTCTGCACTCTTATTATTTCTCCCCTGTCCAGCCTCTCAAAACCAATTTTCTTGTCAATGGTTATCTCACATTCTTTTTTTCTGCTCTTAAAATACCAGCGCTCTCTCCCCACCTTTCGCAATCTTTGCTCGTTGGTTGTGGATAGGGTAGTTGTTACATTTTTTTCAATTTTCTCTTTAGATCTTCACCATATTTGTATTTCAAATCTCAAATGTTGCCCTTCCCCTCTCCTACTCTTTTTTTCATCTCAAATTTTAATGTTTCCCTGTCTTAGCCAGGTTTTCTTTCCTCATTCTTAGTATTCCTGCTCCCTCTATTATCTCAAACTAACTTCCCTCTCCTCTAGACATCTCTTAAGCTTTTATTTCTTTCTTTTTGCCCTCTTATTACCATCCCACCTATATTAATTTTAGCTCATTTGTTGTAGATAGTGCTGTGGTAGATATTTTTTGCCAATTTGGTACTTATTTTTTAATTATTATTAAAAATTATAAAATGTATTTATTTACTTTTCATGTTTCTTTCTCTCACTTTATTTTATTTTTTAAAATTTATGTTTAAACTTAATATGATATGCTTCCCTTCTCTTACTCCATTCTACATTCTTCATCACTTTTTTTATTTATGATGTGAATTTTACTTTCTTTCTTCATATTGCTCCAATTCCCTAGTGCTCCTCCCTCTACCCTCTCAAAAATTTTTCTTTTGGTAGGTTATCTCCTTTCTCATAATAGTATTAATCTCTTTACACCCTTACTAATACTGGTTCATTTGCTGTTGATAGTGAGATTGCAGGTGGGAGTTATTTTTTCAGGTGTGGGTTTGTTTCCTAGGCTTTGTGATTTTGTTCTGGCAGCACCTGCACAACAGCATACAAGATGCGGTGGGTAGAGTGATTTTCAATCAGCCAGCTGGAGGGTAGGGCCCACCAAAGAATGACCCAACAACAATCAAAACCCAATTGCATCCAGAAAGCTAAAATAAATGGCATAAAGGCATCCCATTGGCATCAAGTTCAGGAGACTAAGGAGACTGCACCACTGAATCACACAGGTCTCCTACCATAAAACTTCATACCACGAAGATAGGGAGTCAAAGCAGATCAATTTAAGAAAGAGAAGAAAACAGGAAGAATCTCTCCTAAAATGGGCAAAGAAACAACCCCCAATTGAAAGGAAAGGAGGAATACCTCAAAAGAGTGCTAAGTGAAATAGAGGCAAGTAAACTATCAGGTATTGAGTTCAAAATGATGGTTATAAGGAAGCTCAATGAGCTCAGTGAGAACTGCAAAAAACTATAGGAAGCTACAAGGAACTTACTGAGAACAACATCAGCATGAAAAAGGACATAGAAACTATCAATAAAAGCCAGAAGGAAATGAAGAACACAATGAAATTGTGTTCTCAGTTTCTGAATTGAAGAACACAGTAGAAGGAATCAAAAGTAGGTTAGATGAAGCAGAGGACCAAATTAGCGAGCTGGAGGACAAGGTACAAAAAAATTCCCAGAAAGAGCAAGAAAAAGAAAAAAGTCTCAAAAAGAATGAAGAGGGGTTAAGGAACTGCAGGACAACATGAAAAGCACTAACATCCATATAATAGAGATACCAGAAGGAGAAAAGGAATAGGGAAGGGATAGAAAACCTTTTTGAAAAAGTAATAATGGAAAATTTCCCTAATTTGATGAAAGAAAAATCCACACAAGTCCAGGAAGCAGAGAGGGTCCCAATCAAGAAGAACTCAAAGAGACCTACTCCAAGACAAATCATAATTAAAATGGCAAAATTCAACAACAAAGAGAGACTGTTAAAGGCAACAGGGGAGGACAGGAAGTAATATAAAAGGGAGCTCTGATAAAACTAGCAGCTGACTTCTCAACAGAAACAGTATAAGCCAGAAGGGAAAGACAGGAAATATTCCAAGTAATGAAAAGCAAAGGCCAGCAAACAAGGCTATTCTACCCAGCAAGGCTCTCATTTAAAATGGAAGATGAAATAAGTAGGTTCCCAGACAAAAGAAGGCTAAAAGAATACACCAGCATTGTAAGATATGCTAAAGGGACTGCCTTGAGATGAAGAAGAAAAAGAGTGAGAGAGAGAGAGGAACACAGGTACAAAGGGGAAAAATTGCAATGAATAAGTTCCTATTAATAATAACATTAAATGTAAATGGATTAAATGCTCCAATTAAAAGACATAAGGTCTTTTAATGGATAAGAATGGATAAGAATGGATAAGAAAACATGATTCACACATATGCTGCCTACAAGAGACCCATCTCAGGAAAAAAGACCTACACAGACTGAAAGCAAAGGGTTGGAAAAAATATTCCAAGCAAATGTACAGGAAAAAAAGCTTGTGTAGCAATACTTATATCAGACAAAATAGACTTGAAAACAAAGACCATAAAAAGAGACACAGAAGGACACTTCATAATACTCAAGAGAAAAATCCATCAAGAAGACACAAACATTGTAAATATATATGCACCCAACATAGGAGCACCCAAATATATAGGGAAAATCTCAGAGGACTTCAAGACAGATATAGAGAGCAACACACTTATAGTAGGGGATTATAACTCCCCTTTGTCAACAATGGGTAGATTTCCCAAACAATATAACAAGGATATTGTGGCACTGAATGATGTACTAGATCAAATGGACTTAACTGATACACACACACACACACACACACACACACACACACACACACACAGAACTTTTCATTGCAAAAAAGCAAAGTACACATTCTTTCAAATGCACATGCAACATTTTCAGAGATAGACCATATAATAGGACACAAAACAAGCCTCAACAAACTCAAGACAATTGAAATCATTTTCTCAGACAAAAAATGGCTTGAAACTAGAAACCAACCTTAAGGAAAAAACTCAAAAACATTAAAATTCATAGAGACTGAACAGCATGCTATTAAACAATGGATGGATTAATAATGAGTCAAGGAAGAAATGAAAAAGTATCTAGAAAACAAATGATAATGACCACACAACAGCCCAAAACATATGGCACACAGTGAAGGCAGTCCTAAGAGGGAATTTCATACCAATAAAGGCTTACCTTAAAAAGATAGAAACATTTCAAATAAACAACCTAACCCTGCATCTACAAAAATGGGAGGAAGAACAACAAACAAAGCCCAGAGTGAGTATAAGGAAGGAGGTAGCCCTGGCTGGTGTGGCTCAGTGGAATGAGTGCTGGCCTACGAACCAAAGGGTTATTGATTCGATTCCCTGTCAGAGCACATGCCTGGGTGATGGACCAGCTCCCCAGTATGGGGCACTCCAGAGGCAACCATATATTGCTGTATCTTTCCCTTTCTTTCTCCCTCCCTTCCCCTCTGTAAAAATTAATAAATAAAATATTTTTAAAAAAAGAAGGAAGGAGATAATCAGGATCAGAGCAGAATTAAATGACATAGAGACTAAAAGAACAATTCAAAGGATCAATACATCCAGGAATGGTTGTTTGAATAGCTGACAAATTGACAAGCCTTTAAGCAGATTCATCAATAAAAAAAGAGAGAGGACCCCAATAAATAAAATCAGAAATGAAACAGAAGAAATTACAACTGATACCACAGAAATACAAAGGAATGTAAGAAATTACTATGAACTATATGCCAAGAAATTTGAAAACCGGGTGAAATGGACAAACTTTTAGAAACATACAGTCTTCCAAAACTGAATCAATAAGCAGAAAGCATGAAGACACTGATAACAGCTAGTGAAATTGAAGCAGTAATCAAAAAATTCTCAGCACACAAAGGCCCTGGACTGGATGGATTTACAGGAGAATTTTACAAAACATTTAAGGAAGAGCTAATCCCTATCCTTCTCAAAATATTCCAAAAAGTCCAAAAAGAGGAAAGACTCACAAACTCTTTTTATAAGGCCAACTAAAACCAGTTAAAAATACAACAAAGAAATTTTTGCTTTAATTGATGATACCAAGTTTGGTGTATGCTAATTAACAAGATCACAGCTTGGAGATCTGAGGAGAATCCATCAAGCCGCCTATCAATCAACACCAAGGAAAACAGAGTTGAGTTATTCTGGGCTCTGACACATCAGCTTTGGAGCCAGTCTAACCCCCTGACCACAAATTCAGCATGCAACACATGATGCATTTCTTCAATTTCTTAAAATTTTATTAAATATTATTCTCAGCCTTTATCTTGCTCCATTCATGGAAAACCAGTCACTTTCATTATTGGGGTAATCTGTATCCCATACAAGTGATGGGAAGATGGTTATTAGGCAGTTCCTAGCATCCTGACCAGCACTGTGGATTATGAGGTCTTCTGAGCTAAGCCTGCACCCAGCCTGCAGAGTGTCTCCAGTGCAGCAGCTCTTGGCCTCTGTTATGTGCATTGCTTAGTACATGGGGGTCTTGGCCTGGAAACCTGGTGCCTAGAGTGCAGCCTACCTGGGCAGAACATGAAAGGATCTCTTTTGCAGTTCTTCCTTGGGCACTACCAGAGAGTGGGACGCCCATCTCCTCATGTCTTTTCTGGAGAGAATGCCATGTTCTCCTTTTTGTTGTTATCAAAAATGCTCCTAACATAATCCAAAAAGTCAGTTTAAGGATTTTTACCCCTCTGTCCAAAAAAAGAGTTATTGTTAAGTAGCTCCTGCTCTCTGCCCAGAGAAAGAAATCCATAAACTATGGAAATGCTAAAGTTACCTGCACGTAAAATGAAGTGAAAGGAAAATACAGCAAATTAAATGTTTCAGAAAATTGTCCTACCACAGAATGTTTTATTGAGCAATCAAATGCATCACTTACCTTACTGGCACTTTTCTGTTTGCAAGGAGACACAAGATAGTGACTGTAATATGGGCCATCAGAAAAACTAATCCAGCAACCAGCAGAGTCCATACATCTAGAATTTCAAATTAGTGAAAAAGATAAATATGCAGTTAAGAATATTAGACACTAAAAACCAAGTGACTTTTTTAGTCACAATGGTACGTACTATACCGAGAGTATGTAAAATCTGCTGTAGACGGGCTAACTTTGATGTGGCATTGATTTCCTTTCCATCCTTGTCCACATCTGGAAATGAGATAAAACATGATAGTAAGAAAAAAAAAGGTAGAGACATATTTTAGCAGTATTGTCATGGAATAAAATGATAAGTTCAATAAACAGTGAGACACCAGCCATGTGGGTAACTTTGATAAGAAACTAAAGCCAAAACAAAATTAAATTTTATTATTTTCACATTATCGTGTAAAATGATGTTTTTTCATGATTTATCCTTGACTTTATAAGGTGGGAACTTGGTTTTCACAGGTTTCCTTTTTTGTTTTCAAAAATTGACTTGCTTTTCACCAGTGTCCCTATTACTTTACTCATCACTTGTCTCACTTAAAATCTAGCACATTTTTCAATAGTAAGTGGATATAAGTTATTTTAGATACTGATAGAGGATATTCAAATTACAGAATAATATAAATATAAAGCACAGAGTATATTTATTTTTCATTAAAAGCAGATGATCCTTCCAGTTCATTGATTTGGAATAAGGTTAATAATCTCACAGATGGCATGAGGAATACTACTAGAATTTCAGTCCCTTTGCTTTACTTAGGAAAGTACATGGTGAAACATCTACCTACTGGGGGCATCTCCTTTGATATAGGTGGCCTTCCAATAGTTCAGACATGGGGACTAGATTGTGCCTCACCGAGCGAGCAGATTTATTTCTTTTTTTTCAAAGATTTTATTTATTTATTTTTTAGAGAGGGGAAGGGAGGGAGAAGGAGAGAGAGAGACATCAATGTGTGGTTGCCTCTCATGTGGTCCCCACTGGGGACCTGGCCCGCAACCCAGGCATGTGCCCTGACTGGGAATCGAACCTGCGATGCTTTGGTTCGCAGCCCGCGCTCAATCCACTGAGCTACGCCAGCCAGGGCCTCAGATTTATTTCTAAGTGCTAAACATGTCAGACTATTTCTGGTAGTATGTATTTGTTTATGGGTGTGAAAGCTTGTATACATATTCTTGTTTACCATAAATAACCGGATACAAATTAAGAAGGGTTTAGTTGAATTTCCTGTCAGGTTCATGGTACATGCTACAAAATTGTATTCAAAACTAGTTTTTAAATATGTGTGCTTTAAAAAGCTGGATGTTAGAAGCAATACTTCTTCAGCACACATTTGCTATAGTTTCCCTCAACTCTCTTTTTGAATTTGAAAATTTGAATGTTCAATAGCAATTCCTTCACAAACCAATAGCTTTTTTAAATTTAAAAAGCTTAGAGGCTCTCCCATCCAAGTACTAACCAGGCCCAACCCTGCTTGGCTTCCGAGATCAGACGAGATCGAGACCGGGCATGTTCAGGGCGGTATAAGCTCCTACCCTTTGCGACAGCATGGATGGAACTGGAGAGCATTATGCTAAGTGAAGTAAGGCAAATGGTAAAAGACAAATACCATATAATCTCACCTTTAACAGGAACCTAAACAACAAAACAAACAAACAAGCAAAATATAACCAAAGACGCTGAAATAGAGAACAGGCTGACTGACCAAAGGGGAGAGGGGAGGGAATTTCAGGGGAAAAGGGGAAGGGTTTGCAGGAACAAGTATAAAGGACACAGGGGCAAAAACCAGCGGGGTTGGAAACAGGAGGGAGGTGGGGAAGGCTGGGGGGGATGGGCTGGGGTGGGAGTAAGAGACAGAAAACTGTACTTGAACAACAATTAAAATATAAAATAAAATAAAATAAAAAGAAAAAAAAAGCTTAGAGGTTCTAGGAGGTCCATAAGAATACCTTCTTTCCTTAGTAGCTATTCTTTAAAAGGTAGAAATTTATGACAATGTGATTGTTTTGCTGTCACTGAAATTCAAATTAAAATAAATTAGAACTGTTGAAGAATTGGATATTTTTTGAGTTTCTTATTTATTTGTTCTTCCTTTATTTATTTGTTTACTTTATTTATCTCTTTCATTCACATTCTACACTTTAATTTTTTCTTTTCTAATGGCCATTCATTTTAAAGTGCTTAAAATATGTTCTTTCACCCAGTGTCCTTGCAAAACATGGAATCAAAATCCCATCCCACATGCATACATTAACACTGTGTTTCTTTGTCCTCACAACCCTTAGGACATTGTTTTTGTCTGTCCTCAAGTGACAGTGTGACTCTGCAGGGCAGTCTTTCACATGTGCACAAACTTGGTGTGGCTTGGAGATGGGGACAGCTTTTCATTTCGGGTTAATGTGGCTCCTTCATATTTTGAAAATGTCACTTCACTGGCATCAGGATCGTACTAATCTTCACTTAGTATATTGTAGGTATCTGAATGTGTCTATTAAGATAAATATCAGTGGAAAACATCTTAAAATGAATAGGGAAAATCCAAACCATACTGAGAAAAAGCATGAATGCTATCTTTCTATCTATCATCTATATATTATCATTTTTCTAGTTATCTATGTATTTATATATGAATATGTACTTATATATTATCTAACTATCTATCATCATCTATCTATCATCAATCTACCTATCACTTATTAGCTGCAAGACAGCACCAGAATGTTACTGGAACTTGGTTCACCAAAGGGCCCCTTGTTGCTCTTCTAGGACATGACAGTCTACCACATGACTATTGACAAGCCAGAGGAGGAAAGATCAGGGGAGCGTCTGAACTGCGTGACCAGCCATATGAAAGTTCAGGGAGTCTAAACCACAGGACAAATGATATGCTAAGAAAGGTCATCTAGGTTGTATCTTAGCTATTTTATGACTAAACAAAGCTGAACACAATTGTAATTTATTTAACCTTTTGTATAATCCAAATGGTTAATAAAGACTATACACATTATGCAGGGTCTGGCAGATGTAAGGCCTTCTTGAGTGTGGTTGGTAGAGTAATAATATGGGTGTAATAATTTATAGTTTTAATTTGAACATTTCCTCTGAAATGTCATATGGTGTGCCTGAGTGTGATATTGTTATGTTATAGAATTACATGCTTATGATTTCGTAAAAAAAGATTTCATAATAAAAAGGGGCATTCTTTGTGCCAATAAAATATATTGGCCAACCCTGTATAATACTTGTGCTAACACTAAGATACCGCAATCTAAATTAGAATGATTGCTTGTTTTGTTTTAATGTCAAGAAGAAAGAAAATGTTAGGTGTGATATAATTATTTTAGGGGTCTTAATTTTCATAGTGAGTCATTAGAATTAGTTTAACCAATAAAATTAACTATTAAACTTGACAGAAGGGAAGAAAATCACTTTTTTTTCCTTAAAGACAGCACCCATAAATAAAATGAACATGAAGAAAAACTAATTTTTGAGCTAATATGGGGCTGTGTGTTTGTCATTTATTTCATATACCTAACAACTATAAGCCATTTTTTTGTACCTATGGAAGTTCAAACTACTACCCAATTATAGTGCATGTTATGAATACCTCCCTCAAATTCAGTTAACCACACTAGCACCTTCCCTTTCCTCCACCAAATTATAAGCATTTCTATGGTTTGGTTGGGATTGAACCTCAGTCTAACCCTTAGCGTTATCTTGTTCTTCTTGGCATAATGTTTTGTCTCATGATCTTGTCTATCACCACATGGCCTTTCTCATCACCAGGGGATGGTTCATAAGGAAACACAGACAGCCCTGGCTGGTGTGGCTCAGTAGATTGAGCGCCAGACTGCGAAGCAAAGGGTCACCAGTTAGATTCCCAGTCTGGGCACATGCCTGGGTTGCGGGCCAGTTCCCCAGTAGGGGGCGCATGAGAGGCAAGCACACATTGATGTCTCGCTCCCTCTCTTTCTCCCTTCCTTATCCTCTCTCTAAAAATAAATAAATAAAATCTTTTAAAAAAAAAGGAAACACAGGCATCAGTTTGTCCAATAAGAATTCTGTTACCATGGGGTACATTTGTATAGAAGACATACTCTCTACAACTCTGATGTGAAAAAGGAAGCATGGAGCCCTGTGAACTCAGGGAGCCCTCTTGCTACCACTTTGCTACAAAAGCCAGCCCGAGCTAAAATAGACTAATAGGAAGACAGCAGTTGAAATCGTTGAGGAATGGAGGAGCAACCTAATGGCATTGCAAACTTCTCCATCAGCTCTTGTTCAAAGCCTGCTCTGCATTTAGACACTTTAGGTACATGAGTCAATACATTGTTTCTCATTTAAGCGGTTTCAGTTGGCTCTTCTATTTTGAGAACACACACAGACAACTTTAGCTTTCCTGCTCTTCCAATTTGATTGCTGAGTTCTCCTCACTAAATCAGTAATTTCTTATTCATAAAGTATTTATTGAATGCTTATTATGTACAAGATAACTCTATTAGATACATAGAGGGTGGACAAGATATGTTTTAAAGTTTGTAGGAGTATAAAATTAAATATGAAATAAAAAACATATTATAGAAAATAACTGAGATACAAAGTAGAGAATAAAATATATATAATATAAAAAAGGTAAAAAAGAGTGCTGAAGGAAAGAATGAAACAATTGCTTTCAGAATAATTATATTTCTAGAACCAGAAAGTGAAAAATGTGCAATCCCAACTATACACATTTATGGAACAGGCAATACATTAAATTATATTTATTCCAAAGAATGAAGTACTTATGTACATGTATTCTATAACAATGTTTCAGAAAAATTGGTCATACAAGAATACAGAAATCATTTATAATTGATGGAATCTGGAGAAATATGTTCAAATATAAGTTGTTATTGGCATCCTAAATTAACCTCTAGATTTCCCAATTCTTTATTACACTATATTTTTCAGCCATAAATACTGTAATATTGCAGTTTTTAAGGATGTAGAAAGAAAATGCCTTCAGAAACAGCATGCATTTTGAATGTATTTTCGATAAGATTTATAATTTAGCATTACAGCTGTTGACTTGTTTTTCTTTTTATTAAGCATTTTTATAGCAACATGCTATGATAATTAAATTCATGTATATCACTTTTGTTTATAGGAGCCAGTATCATTTACATTTACATTCCATCTTTCAGAAAACTATAACATACAAAGCCCAATAGGACTCACAATTGAATGCCTTCTATGTGCTCAACAGTATTCTAAATGCTTTAGCATATATTTGTAATTCAATAATGTTACAGAATAGGAATTATTTCCCCACTTCATAGTTGAAGAAATAAAGGCACAGAGCAGCTGAGCAGTAAATCACCCAGGGGTACCTTCTGAATGAGATTTTAAACTATGTCTCCTGTCTCCTCAGCCAAAGAATGCCCTGTTCACTACGTGGTTTTGCCTCCCAGGTCTTCACAAAGTAGGGATACAGTTGTTTGTGATGCAGTTAATTTTTCAATCTTTGTCTGTTAGGAGAGCTTCACAAGGAGAAATTTCTGGTCTTAATGCTCTGAAAATGTACATTTATCACATTAAGCTTTACTCGGGAAACATCTCTAAGTGTAGAGGAGACAGATGTGGCTCTAAGAGTAAATAATAGAGTCAGGGCGGCCAGGATTTGAGGCTTAACTTTGCTACTTTCTAGCTATTGGAGAATCAAATGACTTCAGTTTCCTCTTATAAGCAGTAACAATTACAACTCACCTCACAGAATGTGCATGAAAACTAAGCAACAAATATAAAAGTCCACTGTAGACTGTGGAGTGTTATCTGTACCCAGATGTTCCATACCCAGCCTTTTGCTTTCTGGTAGAAATCATGGTCCTGAATGTACCCTGCTGACTGTAGCCCCTAATGGACTGTCGCTCCAGGAAATAGGCATCTGACAACTGCCCTGTTCCCATGCCTGCCTGAGCACTGGTTAGGATGTATGAAGCCATGAAAAGCCATTGCCACAACTTCTGCTTTTATGGCTTATTAATTATGCCTTTTAAAAATGTATGTGTGAATATGCAAGGGGGTTATTGATTAAGTTACACAGGTAGGGGAAGGAAAAGCAGTTTTTAAATATGTTCAGTGCCTGCAATGCACATTCCTCTCCCCCACGGCCCCGAGGTTTCTACCCAACCGAAGCGTGTACTCCGAGTGGGGAGAGGGTAGTGCTTTCCCTACTTAGTATAAAAGCATCAGCTCAGACCATGTTTTCAGAGCTCCGTGTTGAACCTGTGCCAGCAGAAAGGGAGGGGACAACAGAGGGGGGCCCTTAACAAGCCATCCTATTGTCATGGGTGAATTCATGTCACAGAAAACAGAAAAGCAGAAGTCACTAAATAGTCTCTGAGGCACAAAGCACTGCAATTCCACATTGAGTACCAGTGATTAATTTGCTTAGACTAATTTTCTCCTTGACTAATTAGCTCTAACATATTTTATAAAATTTAGAAGTATTAGGGAGAATCCACCTGAAAGAGGAAGATAAACGTCCCACTTCATCCATGCATAAGAGTCTGTTTTCTTAACACAAACAAGAGAAAGGGAGAAATAAAATATAATTAGATGCTGTCAGCCACAGACAACACCCTCATCTTTCCTAAATTCTAATGGACTTGCCGCTATCAGTGCATTATGACAGAGGGGTTACGAAATAACTCCTTTCTAAGTGCGGTTGGTAACAGCCATATATTACTCATTAACACCTGGAATGAAAGCTCCTCCCATCCTTATTGTTATGTGTAGGTTGGGCCCAGTTCCTCTTTCTCATTGCCAGGAAAAAGGAAGGGCTACGTACTTTCTAGGCAAGGGTTCATGGATTAATTTGGTGGGAACTGGCAGAAGGTTTACTCTTTAAAACAACAACAACAACTACTTCAACTGTTCAAATACGGCTAAAGTAATAAAAGGACAAATTAAGTGCTAATGCAGAGGCATGGTTATTTCCTTAAAATGTTGATATTTGCATATTTAAATTTAGAAGAGATTATAAATGTAAATTAGGTGACCTAATCTAATACTTTTCACTGACTCAGGATAATGGGGAAAACATATTTGATTGCATTTTCCCTGAAATTATAAAACTAAAGGGAATCTTAATCTTATTTTGAAATACAGCATTCCAAGCACCAGAAAGAGATAAGAATTTGGCTTTTTTTAAAAAAATGTATAATTTAGGCACAATTTCTAAATTTCCATATCCATTCCTCCACCTCATCATCTCAGTCACCAAAGTTCCATCAATTTCTTTCCAAATTATCTCATCCATGTGTCCTCTCTAGTACGGGAAGAGGCTCCTCACTGGATGGATTTCCTGCATCTCCACTGAGGTCACGTCGCCATCTTCCCCTTTCGACCCCTTTGCCACCTTCTCCCAGCTTTCAGAGTCCTCCCCAGGAGCGGTTTTCCACAGAGGCTGTTTTCTGATGTGTCCTCTTGGTGGCACAGCTGGTTTGATCTCAGTTCTCCCTTTGCTCCCAAAGTCTATTCGTATTGGAGGCCCTTCACCTGAGAGATGTATGTACTCTTGCGCACTTCTAGATCTCTCCAGAACGCCTATTCCCATTGTCTGGAAGGTGGTTTCACTCCTCATCAATGAGGCTGACTTATATTCATCCTTAAAGACACAGAACAAATAACGTTTACCCAGGGAGACCTTCCTTTTTGCCCGGCCTGACGTAAATATACTAACTTTGGGCCTGTGGCATAACGCAGTCTCTTATGACAGTACTTGGCACACAATGCTGTAATTGTCCGTTTCTTGATAAGTCTTTCTAGACTCTAAACTGTCGGAAGGTAAGGACTATTATGCCGGTTACAATCTTGTATGCTCCGGTTAACACAGTCCTGCTCACAGAGACTTAATGAAAATATTCAGTATCATTGCAATAATTGTAGTTAACACATGGAGAATTTGCTACAATTATCAAAGCACTTTTATGTCATACTTATATTATCTCATTTAATCATTGTAATAGTCATTCACAACTTTAGTAAGCATCAGAATCACCTGAGAGGTTTGTAAAAACAGATTGCTGGCCCCATCCTCAGAGTTTCTGATTCAGTATGTCTGCAGCGACCTCAGAATTTCATTCTAAGAACTTCTCAGGTGACGATGCTGCTTCTGCTGGCCTGAGGCCACACTTTGAGACCTGCTGCCTTAGAACATCCTTTTGACATTTGTGTTATTATTCCCAACCTACCGAAGGCAAATAGAAACTCAGGGAGCAATGTCTTTGTCAGTGTAAGTTTGAGCTCTTAGAACGGCTTAGCTGTGTTCTTGTTATTGTACCATATGGATATCTGTGACATACTATATTCTACTTCCTCACAAATAGAATGTATATATTATCAGATTCTGTTTCCAGGGGATGCTAATTTCAAAATGCAAATCACATGTTTCTGTGGCTCTTATTGCAATTTCCACTTGAATTGGTAGTCGAGTTACTCAGAATTGCAAATGTAGGAAGGAAGCACATTCATATATTATTTCAAATTATTGAAGCATCATAGAAACAAACAACTACTTCTACTTTTACTTCAGAGTAGAAATAAAACAGATGAAAAGGGTTCTTCTGTTTTCCTTTTATTCAAACAGGTTGATGTGGTATTCTAACTGGTATGAAACTAAGAAAGGGGGAAAAAGAGAAAATTCCTAAAAGTGGTGTTTTAAGTTTTCCTCTTTTGAATTTTTTCAGCTGTTAGGAAGAGATACTTCCCTGAAGTTACATGGAAAAAAGAAGAAGAAATAGCAAGGAAATAACTGAGAATGGGCTACATATCAATAGAAAGTAGTCTTGTTCTAAGACGAGGAAAGTAACGGCATTGTACTTTTTTCTGTGGAATGTAGTACCAGCAAGAAATAGGTTTTTGAAATTTTTCTCCTGGTATCTTATGATGCTTGAAAGAATTTTCCTTGAAAACATAGGCTCTGACCTCTTAATCCAGCAAGACCTTATTGTTGCTTTCTTTAGTTCACATTAAAACACGCACAAAAACACAGATGGAAGAACAAAATGGTAAGGCTGGGCATGAGAAAGAGGGAGCAGTGAAATGCTGGGCTCTGGAAGGAACCTCCACCAACCACAGTACTTACAAAGGCAAGAATCCTTGGCTGTCTGCGGCCCACTTTGACCTTTAGTAAAGTAATAAGTCCCTTTCCTTGCTCAGGAGAAAACAAGGAATCTTCTAATGACTTTCCATCAAACTGAGAAAAAGTTCTAAACCCCACACTCATTCTTTAGTCAGGAATTACTGAACACCTTTCTATTCACCAGGCCTTGTTCTAGGTGCGTCATAGTCTGTTGGATGGTTTGCTACTGGTCTCCAAACCCCCTCCCTCCCAATACAGTAATGCTCTTCCCTAAACACACTAAGCTTGTTTTTGCCTCAGCGACTTTATGTTTTCTGCTTCTTCTGACAGTTAAGCAGTTTGCACACATCTTGGAACAATTCTCACTTTCATGGAATTGTGATCTTGTGTCATATCCCACCCTTTCAGAGAAGCCTTCGTCAACAAGTCTATCTAAACCGTACCACGGCCAGTGTCACCTCCTCCTCCCTGTCTAGCAATTGGCTCACACCAATTCTTTTTTCTTCACACCATTTGTTCTACTCAACTTTTATGCACACATGCATATATGTTATATATGTATGCATATTTAAAATGTTTTAGGTATAAATATTAATTTGTAATATAGATAATTACCTATAATGTACATAAAAATGAGCATATATGTTATGTGCATATACATACAAATGCATATTAAACTATATGAATGGAAACTTGAAACACCAATGAAATGATTTTACAATGGTAATCTAAATAACAAAATTAATGTGAGCACTAGAAATTCAAGTAGTTCCATAACATATATAATATTGAAAAAGTCTTTAAAAATGCTCCAAGATCAGTCAATTTTGCTGCTTTGGTCTTTCAAAGTTTCAAGAAAAGGTCATTTTCATGCTATACTTAGCATTTCAGAAAACACAAAGCTACCCACTTTACTTCAGGGAGCTAATGTTTGCCTGATAACAGAAACAAAAAATATTATGCACAGAAGAAAACCTGGGAATGATGTCACTTATAGATACCAAAATTCTACATAAATTACCAGCACATTAAATACAAGAGTACATCGTGCTGTAAGATTTAGTAAAAACTGCCTCGTTCCTCTGCATGTAGTTGTAATACACAAGGAAAAGGCAAATCAATCTGTATAAGGAGCCAAGGGCCTCAGGGGATAGAAGTAAAATTATAGTAGAAAACCTGTTGTTCTAGGTTGTAAATAGAATCCCTCTAGGAATGTTTTACCTCTAAATAACTATACTAATGTCTTTTTAGCTCCAAATAACTGTGCTAATGACTTTTCTCCGGTTATTATTTAATAAAGATTTGTTTATTTTTTAGAGAGAAGGGATGGGAGGGAGAAAGAAAGGGGGAAATAAACATTGATATGTGAGAGAAACATCGATTGGTTGCCTCTCCCACCCCCAGCTGGGGACCTGGCCCATAATCCAGGCTTGTGCGGTGACAGGGCATCGAACGGGTGACCTTTCAGTTCACTAGTGGGTGCTCAACCCTTTGAGCCACACCACCTATGGCTCTCCAGTTTTTAATGAATAAACAACCCTCAATTATATAAACTGTTGTAAACATATAAAATGGGTAATGACAATGAAAAGTACATTGTTATTAACAAGTAATCCCCTAATACAGTTCTTGACCTATATCCATTTACTGGTATTTTTTCTCAAATATTTAATAAACATATAATTCAAAGATTTTATATATATATATATCCTTCTAAATATTTGAAGTGGTTAAGGTAAATTAAATTTTTAATAAAGCTATATATCTCTGCTACATAAATTAACTAGAACACAGTCATAGAATCATAGAATCACAGATCAATCTCACTCAAAGATGTCCAAAAATCTCAAAATAAAATAGAGGAAAAAGTTTTTTATTAGAGAGTCTAAACAGCAGACAGTAGTATTTATTAAAAATATATCATTGCTTATATCTCTCTGTTGTTAGATTACATGATGATCTCTTAAAACCTCACACCCTGGGACAAAATGAAGCATGATGGTCCTTAACGTGTAACACCTGGAGACAACAGCGCCTTAGATGATGGGCTGCAGCTGGCACAGGGAGGATCTCTGGAATAAGAACAGGGTGGTGTGGCCAGCAATAGAAGAAAAATGACTCTATAAGGGGCTATTTCATGCTTGAAAATCTCGTAAGTTTTTAGAATAATAGGTCATTAACCACCTGGCCTCAGATCCTATAAGTGCATAGGGAGAGAGAGACATTGGAAAAAATAAAAAAGGCAAGGCAAGAGCCAGCTGACGATGCCAACGGTTCTTTATCAGAGTTGTTGCTCTATCTTCCCTGTAGGTTTCAGCAGTTTCTGTTAGGATAAATTCTGATATTAGATGATTTTATCACACTCCAAATATAGAATACAAATATTTCCTGTTAAATCATTGGGTTGGTTAAAAAGTTTGTTTATTTTTTTTCCGTACGATGGCTCTAGTGATGCTTACTTTTCTTTAACTTCATTCAGAGCAATTTTTTTAGATTTTATTGTGACAGTTGTCATATCAGTGAGCATTCAAAAAAACTTACCAAAATTGGTGAATTTTCATACAGTCATTTTAATATTGAACATGGAAGAAAGTATGCAACATTTTCAGCATATCATGCTTTATTATTTCAAGAAAGGTAAAAACACAAAACAAAAAAGATTTGATCAGTATATGGAGGTGTTATGACTAATCAAATGTTCAAAAGTGGTTTGTGAAGTTTCTTGATACTATTGACATTTTAGCCAAATAATTCTTTGCTGTGGGGCTGACTTATGCACTGGAAGATGGTGAGCAGCACCCCTGGCCTCCCCCACTAGAAGGCAATCGCAGGAGACAGCCGACATAATCCAAATATCGGAATCAATAAAGTTATTGGTGAGATGAAAAATGTCTTTCATTTTATGGGAAAAAATAAACAGATTTTTGGGCCAACCCAATAAATATATATAGTTTTAATTATTTCTGAGCACTTTACCACATCAGCAAGGAAATAAACACGCACTGAAATTCAGATTTCTAGACAATGAGAACTGACATGTAGCACATATTAGCTATTTTTTGTAGCATGTTATATTTATATATAATATAAAATCAGATTCTTGTGAAATCATTAAATACATATTTTCATTTCCTTCACATTGCATATTCCAAAGGATTTTTAAAGCATAAATTTAAAAAAATTATTCAATTGTCATATTATGTGTTCCATATTGTATACCATGCATTAATACTAAAGTATCTTTTTAAATAAATCACTGCATTCTTTTGAAATAAGATTTTATACTTGATTCATTTGTTTAAATATTTTTTATTGAGGGCCCGGCTTAAGTGTTGGGATAGCCACACAAAAGACAAAGTGCTGACATCAGGGAGTGCACATTTTATTGAGGGGGGAGGTGTGGTGAAAGACATTAAACAAATACATGTCACTGTGTTTACGGTGGGATCGGAGAGGTTGCAGTGGCCATAGAAGGACCAGGTTGGAAGCTGAATGGGGACGACAGTGGGAACGGGTGAGAGTTGTGTTGTGTGTGTTTTTAAGTGGGATTACCTACAAGAGCATGCTAATTCAGTAGATGGGGAAAGGCTAGTGTCTGATAAAGAAAGAAGGGGTGACACAGGAGGAATTCTTGGGAAAAGGAGAAGGAATGGATTCAGAGTCCGTTGGGGAACAGGGTCTTTTCTGAGAGGAGACATAGAATGCAAGAATGCGTTTTTGCTGTGGGAATGACTTGGGAGTTCTCTGATGAAGATTCTTTTAAAGGGATTGGCAGAGATAGTACTGTGGGGTAGGGGGCTTGAGGCAGGGAGGAGAAACGCAAACTGGAGCAATTTTTGACTCTCAGAAATTACCGAAACTGGACACACACAGCAGCATTTTTGCTCAACACTGAGCACCCATCTGAGGTCGCAGGTGTGTGTGTGGGTGTGTGTGTGTCAGCAGGGGGTGTTCTGCTATATTCATATTTTTATTAAAGTATTGCCTGCCTATTGTTCAAAAACTCAAGTTGTACTTAAACTTCTAAAACAAATACTTTCCATTTCCTTAACTGTTTCTTTTAGTGTAAACCTCTGTTTTTATTAGTAATATATAATGTGGTGTTATTTGACTATTTCATTGTTATGTTAAAATTTTCACAGCACGTATATAAACAGCAACTTCTTACTTTAGCCCTTAGGGACTTCCCTCTACCACTCAATATAATTAAATCAATTTTCAGAGTTTAAAATATTTTTACTTAAATATTGCTGTTCACTTTTAAGCTAATAGTATACAAAGATTAATGATCTACCTACTTTTTTAGCTTTTTTTTCCTAGAGTGAACTATCCAATTCATTTTAATTTGCTAAGTGTTCTATGCTTTGAGGCTAATTCTTAAATTCACCAACATCTTCTGAATACAATTTTTCACCTGATTGAAGTATCAGATAGTCTCTCAGTCTTCTTCCTTTGGATACGTCCCAAGCCTCCTGTTTTTTGGGCCGACCTGGACTGCTTGCTCTCCAGGCCCATTCTTGGAGAATGTCAAGGACTTCTCTTCACCATCAGCCTTGTTTCTGGATCCCATGCCATCCTCTTCCTCTGTTTCCTCCTTCATCTTGCTGGGGCACAGTGTGTGTGGGTTGTTAAATTTTTGAGATCTTTTGTTTGAAATACTCTCAAATCAATTTTTAGTTTGGTTGGCTTTAGAACCCAGGTTTGAAAATAATGTAATCTAATAAACCATAAGATTTATTATCTTCTAGATATTTCCAGTACTTTCTAGGTGCTAGATGTTTCTATTACCTTGTACTGTTCAGTTCCTCTCTGATGCTATTTCTCATTTTTCGTATGTGAACTGTTACATCCGCAGATAGTGTCGTCATCCCAGGTTTTCTGAAATTTCCCCGTGTGGGGCTATTGTATGGTTCTTTTTTCATTCACTGTACCTGACACTTCATCAATCTGGGCAAGCTTTTGGCGTTATTCCTTCTGACAATTCTCTCCCTGCTCTATTTACTTTGCTCTTTCTTCCTGGAACTCCTGTTATTTGGATATTGAACCTCCTGACTTTGTCCTTAAATATTCTTACTTTTATTGCATACTTTCCTTGTCTTTATATTCTATTGTTCAGGAGGATGCTCTGATTTTATATTCCAATACTTTAATTAATGTTTAACCTTTGTAAGTGTCATATTTTAAATTTCCTAATGTTCTTTTTTTCCTATAAGGATTTCTTTTTCATAGGCATTGTCTAACTTTCTGAGCACAATTAACTATAATTAAACATTTCTCTTCAGCCCTCTACAGTTCCATCTGAGTTCCATTCTTCTACCTGACTCTGTGGATTTATTAGTTTTATCTATATTTCATATTAGTGGTTTCCTTCTACATTTGGTCATTCTTATCTTTCTAAGTGTATTTAAGAGTAAAATCCTGTAAGATTACACTGGGTTTCTGGCATGGGCTGACCTGGTTACTGATGGACTACATTTTAAGGGAACAATGTTCTTTTTCTTGGTGTTGCCATATTATAGAATTTGTAGGACTTTATTCTGGTGTCATTCAGCCTCTCCAATGAGAGAGATTTCAGTTTGTCTTAGAGTGAAGTTTGGCATGGAGAAGATATAAGATTAAATGCTGGTGTTCTTGGATGTGGGAAGGAATAAGGAAAATAGGGTTTTCACCATTAAACATGAAAACAGATAATTATTGGATCAATACCTCCTGGCTGCCCTTTGCTGTCTGGGGTCTTTGGCACAATTTCTCCAGAGAATAGATTTGAATGGATGGGTACAGTTGGGGGTTGGATATCTAAGACCTCCTCATAGGGTTTCAACAAATTATTTTTCCAACCTAGTATTCAATTCTATCATTGGGGTACTCCGTGCCTCTAACTGTTGGCCTTCTGGGTGTCTGTAGAGTGAATGTACTGTACCTCATTGGAAGCCCCTTTCCCAGGGGCTTAGATTTCAGCTTTTTGCACTCAGGTAAGTCATCCTCCACCTATGTCTTATCTTCTAAAATGTTACTACCTTCTTTAGATTTTCATTGCCTATTCTTCATTGCCTTGCCCTTGTAAATTTATATGGCTTTTTTGTTGTTGTTGCTATTTTGGTGTGTCTGGAAATGAGACTGAATAAATGCATATATTCCTCCTGCCAGCTTTTATAATTTTCCTCATAGGCATTTAGTTGTTCTGGTGTCATTCATAGAAAGGACAGGTAGTTGGGTTCATTCAGAAATAAAGTTTTTCCCAATAGACATGATATAGAGAGAAATGTGAAAGGGAGTTGATAATATTACTAAGAGAATGCATTTAATAATAGAACATAGAGTTTAAGCTCTGTAAGAATAGATGTAAAGACATGAAGAAGATGATGATAAATGTGAAAAATTAGTTTAAGGTCAACAATTTGGGAATCTGAATAAGAACAGAGAATATTGCGGAATATGTAGAACTACCAGGCACTTTAATCAGAAAGAGTGATATTTGGAATCTAAATAATATAGCTGGAGGTGGTGACAATGTCCAGAAAGTGACAACAAGAATGAATAGATCTGCAAGGATAGGAGAAAAGCTACGTGGGGAGAAGTCAGAGAATGGAAAGGACCAAGGGTTTTGCTGAAGAACACTCACAGATGCTTAGGTCACTGAGAATGATCGCCCGAGTGGGAATGAATATAGTGAGGGCTGTGGGAAGTCTGTTGACCACACAACTGGAGATCAGAGGACAGGAGAAAAGAGTCTGGGAGAGTGGAGAGGGCTGGGGGATTGATTTAGAATAGCAAATATATTTTTTAAAAATGGGATTGAAAATATTTGGTCTTAATAGATAAGTAATAAAAAATGTAGAAAAGTTAAAGTTTAAGCTAAGGTGCTGAAAACCTAAATTTTGGTAGAATCAGGGCAGCTGTTTTGTTCAGTAGTGTAAGATGATACTAAGTCTTGGAGGTGGAAGGGAATTAGTATAATCTATCCTAAATAGGTGCCTATTTATCTACCAAGACTCTTAGTAATGGCCTTTGGATTAAATCTAAATGTTCAATGACGTGAGAATAAGTAATACTATTTAAAAGTAGCATTTTAATAAAATGCAAAAAAGAAAAGAACAAAAAGCATTCAGATAGTACACAGACAGTATGATCTTAATTTTGAAAGTGACAATAGATCAACATATTAATTTTGATTTTTCTCTGAGGTTTTCTCTTTGATGCACTTCTGAATCTAAAAATCTTCTATAGTCCTGGCTGGTGTGGCTCAGTGGATTGAGTGCTGGACTGCAAAGCAAAGGGTTGCTGGTTCGATTCCCAGTCAGGGCACATGCCTGGGTTGCAGGCCAGGTCCCTGGTGGGGGGCATGAAAGAGGCAACCCCACATTGATGTTTCCCTCCCTTTCTCCTTCCTTTTCCCTTTCTCTAAAAATAAATAAATAAAATCTTTAAAAATGAGTTTAAAAAATCTTCTATAATAAATTTATTAAAACATTACTTTTTTACAAGAAAGAAATAACAAATATCATTAAAATATATCACAATATCATGAATTAAATCTTTTACTTAGATTTGGGTTTACTGTATTTATTTTAAAAGTTTACTGTATGAAACTTTCAGATTAATGAATCAATTTGTTCTGAAATACTAAAACTGAACAAATACTTTAAGCCAATAATTTCCAAATTGGACTCTTCACCAGCACTACTAAGAGTGAGTGAGATATCTTGGCTCCACCTGAGAATTATTGAAGTGAGGTTGTGTCTTCCAATTAGACAGCATTTGGAACTACTGTCATAAAATATAAAACAAAAATTATATTAGATCTAATTAATCATTAAAGTAATAATCTAATAACCAGGCAAATTTAACCAGTCACCCTATTTTTTCAGGCAGACTGGCTAGGGACCTCAGAAAAGCCCCAGGGATGAGTCTCCTGTTGCTTGTGTGGGTGTGTATTTCCCTTGCCTCTTGTGTACCCCTGCTTGGGTAGTAGAAAAGTCCACAACCCATAAACACCCATAGGTGCCCTCAGTAAAAGCCTTCTCCTTCTTCCATAAAACTGGTCAACGGTGGCCCAGCAGATAAGTACCTTTTAACCTGTTGTCCAGATCAGTCCCAGGAAGGACACTGCCTTTTCCTTATCCTTAAGGGTGAATTTTTCTCAACTGGCCTAAAAACAGTTCATCTTTTTCTCACATTGAGTTTTGAGGGCTGGGGTGTTTCTGAGGGTGGAGGAGCTCTGGGCGTGCTGAGTAAACTCCTCACTGTGGAACCCTGAGTTCTACTCTGCGATCCCACTGAAAGTCCCACTTTGGGGCCCACGCCACCCCGCCATGATCATACTCCTCTTCTATGGGCCAACATCCCTTGGCAGATGAGCAAAGGCCTCTTCTCTTCAGGGTTTTCACCTTGACTTTTTATACAGTAAACTAGTTACTGCCTCTACCTACTTATCTGCAAATTGAGAGCTATCGCTCAGAGTTTTCAGAATAACTGTGACTGACTTTCTTTATCCTCACTACTTTTGTGATTGAGGTGACTTGGGTGACAGGCAAAGCCTCACTGATGAATCACAATCAGGAGTCATGTTTTAACAAGTTATACACAGAACTGCACAAAATATTGCTCAGACATGAGCAGTTAGAAATTTTAAAATCTGACTTTTCTTTATCCTTGGAAAACTGGTTGACCTTGAATAAATCATTTAAACTCTCAATACCTTTGTCTACAAATATCCAGAGTACATATACTCTTTAAGTTCAGAAATGCTATGAATAGATAATTATTTTAAGGGTGAAAAAGTATCTTGAATTCTTTTAAAAAGATTATACTATAAAAACTCAACAGTAGTATTTAATTTTGTTTAATAATAGTGAGGCTTAAAAGGATTATTTCTGTCTCTGCTCCTTTGCTTCTGAAAGCTGCTACTCTGAATGTACTTGGTATGCCTCCACACTCCCCTTCAAAGAGCAGGTGAGGTGGCCTCGATGAATGCTTTCATCTTAAAGGTCCTTTAATTTCCATTTCATTATATGAATTTTGCTTCAAATAATTATTTAATCTACATGTATTCAATTATAAGTACAATATAGTGTCAGCATTGAGTAGTCCTTAATCAATAGCAAAAATATATGATAAAGCCTTTCCAATTAATTTTTTTCTTCCTAGGACTTAGAAGAGTATATACTATTTACACTCTTTCATATTAAAGTAGTCTGTGATTATATTAATAGATGCTACCTATTTTTTTGATTGATGAAGTTAAAAAGAAAAGGAATGAAGGAACAGATGTTACATGAACCCATTACCCATTTGTATGTTGGAAAGTTAATTCAAAACCTCAAGTTTCCATCTGAAACCCTGTTTTATTGATCTTGGTGTAAGCCATGGTGTTTAATACATGCATCAGTTTCTCACGATAGCAAGTAAGTCTGTTTCCCTTGGTTTGCTCTCTGTGATTACACTGTAGTAATTAATATTAATCTGTCATTTGTTTTCCTTTTTACCAAAGAAGAATCCTTAATTCTTCTTTGGATTAGGAATGATGACACGGAGTAGCTAAAGTATCATCTACCACCTCCTCTTGCATGGAACCAAAGAAACCTTTCACCACTTCATCCAGCAAAACAAGAGTTTAAAAAGAAAGTATAGTTGTAAAATGGTTCTTTAAAAAACTATGATCACTGTAGCCAATTAGGTTTCTCTTTTATGAAAATGTAAGGAAGTAGAACAGCCTTCTAGAATTAATGCCAGTATTTTGATAGCATGCTGTTTTGTTTGATAGGATGCTTATGGGAAAATAGTATTCAATGTTTTCAAGTGATTACAATGGCTTTTGGCTCTCAAAAGCAAAGCACACTGAAGACAAACAAAACCAGGCTTTTTTCACATGGAGAAAAGTGGAGGTAGCTTATGAAATAATTTGGGCATTTTGAAAGGATACCTGACTACTGTAAATAGACTTAGTATCCTGTTCTTCCACTTTCATGCCCTCATCAGGACTAGATAATCACTTTTTAAGAGTGTGGTTTTGCTCCTGTCCTCTATGCCCATGAAGGCTGCAGTAATGTGTCTTGTTCACTGCTTTACCTGTAGCCTGGGGAAGAGGCGCTCCATGGTCATTCAGTTCACATGTTTTGAATTAAACTGTGTTTAATGTTTATAACTTCTTGTATGAATATCTCTGATGATCCAGAGAAAGAAGAAGCTCAGAAATACAAAACTAAGATTGATATTCTACCTATTGCCAGAGACTGGAGAAATTTCTTAAAAAACAAATCAGGCAGATTAACAAAAACAACCAAGCCTAGATCTAGGTCTGCAAGTCCTAGGTCTGTCAGGTCTGTTCCTGGAAGACAACAAATATTCATTTCCTTAATGCCAAGTACTTTGTCTCTCTGTCTTCTGTGGGGAAGGGAGGCAGGGGGTCAGGAGGAGTTCCGCCAAGCAACATGGCCCAAAGGTATTGATTGGGGCACATTATGTCCCATAAGATAAAGTCTCAAGTCACTGAATGGGAGGATGAAGTTAGGGAGAAAAGCCTCATAATATCTCTGGCTGTTCTTATGCAATTCAGTATCTTGTTTATCAGTCCAAGAAATCCAGGGCCCATTAGCAGGGATAGGAGATTCTCCACCTTAGCACCACAGCGTGGAGCTGAAAATGGGACAGTGTCACTATTTGATTTGAGGT
>CM052538.1:55863546-55916781 GCA_028533065.1 Trachops cirrhosus
AATGCAACCACTTTTATCTACTGACTTGAACACAGTTGTTGTTCTTCCCTGAAGTGACAGATTGAGTTCACTGACCAGGTTAGATATGTCACACAAGTAAGCAAGTTTTGCGGCCCATTCTGTGTCACTGCAATGTGTGCCAGTGGTGGCTGTTTTCCCAAAAGAAATCTGTGGAGCGGCTCTTGTAACTCAGACTCTGGCCAGTTATGCATGCTGAGAAAGCCATCTCACTTCTGCATATTAGAGGAGACATGTGTGTTGTGCCCATCTCCTCACAGAGCTGTGCAAACAGATGTCAGTTAAGTGCATGTACTTTAGTGTGGTTGATAATTTTAATCACATCCTGCAAAACATTGTTAAGTTCAGGTGACATTTTTCGGCTAACCAGCATTTCTCTATGGGTGATACAGTGCGTAGACTCACATTCAGAAGCAACCTCTTTGACTGGAGTAGTGAAACCAGAAAGCTGTCCAATCATGGCAGCCGCTCCATCTGTGCACACACCGACACAAAATGACCAGTTCAGTTTTCCTGATAGGTAATCATTCAAAGACTTGAATACTTCAGCAGCTGTGGTGTTGGTTGGCAACAAAGTGCACATAACATATCCTCGTGCATGTTCTCCTGAAAAATGTTTCTCAAGAGAACAAGCATTGTTGCCTTGTTGTCGACATTGGTAGTGTGTACCACGGTGACTCATTAATCCTCTCTAACAATTGTGTCTCAATATCCTCTGCTATTTCATCAGTTCGTCTAGTTATAGTGCTAGCTGAAATAGGAACATGTGCATCTTCTGAACTGCAACCTCCTAAAAGTTCATGACAGATGTCCTTAGCAGCAGGCAGGATGAACTCTTCACCAATAATAAAGGGCTTCTTAGCTTTAGCAATGAGGTTAGCCACTAAGAATGATCCTCTCAGTGTAGACACATTTGATGAAGTGGTGGCTTTCAATAATTGCTTCCGTTCTTTGTGTTCACTGTTTTTTTCTTTTGAAAAACTCCAAAGGCTTGTGTTTTAATGCAGGGTGCCTGGTCACCATGTGGTGAAGCAGTTTTGAAGGTTTCATGGCTTCGTTGGCTAGCTGGTCATCACATATTATACAAAGTGGGCTTGGAGAATGTGAATCACCTGTTGCAATTAACCCATAATTTAAGTAGGACTCATGGTATTTTCTTTTAAATGCAGCTTTCCTTTTGTTGGCAGTCTTAGAGTCTTCTGCTGTCTCATTACTAGGTCTTTCCCCCTTTTCAAAGAAGCTCCCCAGCTATGTTTGTTTTTTACTCATTTTGGCTGGGGTTAGCACGTGGTCTTACCAGAACTGTGTCTGAGATAAGTGCGCGATGCAGGAAAGAGGCACGGACAGAAGTGGTAAATAAAATAATGGGCGGGCCACACGCAGACTAAGTGTCGAATTCTGACTTAAAGCTGCCACCAGATGCAGCTGTACACTCAAAGTACATCAACCCACTGGCCACTATAAAGACTTTCACCAGATGCAGCTTAATTGTCACTTGCCACTCACTGACAGGGTTTTGATAGGAGTCTGCAAAGCAGTTGATTTATTATGTATGGTCTCTGTGTAGTCAAACCTCTCTGCCAACGATAATCTGTATTTGCAGGCACTCCCCAGCACTAGCATCACCACTTCAGCTCCACTTCAGATCATCAGGCATTAGATCCTCATAGAAATCATGCAACCTGGACCCCTCACGTGTGCTGTTCACAGTATGGTTCGTGCTCCTATGAGAATCTGATGCTGCCACTGAACTGACAGGAGGCGGAGCTTGGTGGTAAAGTGAGCTAGAGCTAGCGATAGGGAGCAGCTTTAAATACAATTGAAGCTTCACTCGCTCGCTCACCCTCCGCTCACCTCCTGCTCTGCGGCCTGGTTCCTAACAGGTCATGGACTGGTACAGGTCTGTGGCCCAGGGGTTGGGGACCCCTGTTCTAAAGTATTTCAGAGTAGTTCTTTTTCCCCCTCTCCATGCTGGAAGCATAAGGGGATTTTTCTCTGTTTACTGTGGGAACCTAAATAAGCTCCTGGAGGAAAATCTTATAATATTGTGGGGCCACCCAAAGACTACACCTCTGTGGAGTTTTCAACTCTTGGGCTTGTTAACACTGAGACTCCAGCAATTTGTCAAACCAAAGTTCAGGTTTTCCTATCCTGGCACTGATTCCTGTGGTGGTCTCTGATCCCGAGTATCTGCTCTGATAAGCTGAGACACCCTGTGTTCACTTGTCTGTCACTGCAATCTTGGGAACAGCATTTGCCCTGTGTCCTCCCCTCTCTTATGGTTCCAAGAAGAGTTGTTGATTTGTCAGTCTGTTCTGCATTTTACTTGTTGTTACGATTTGGTTCATCTCAAATTTTTAACTAAGTGTAGGGTCCACATGTGTGTGCTGCTGTTGTTCGGTGTAGTGTTCTATAAGTATAATGCAGCTTAAGGTGGTTGGTAGTGTTCTTCAGATAATGTTCATACTTATTAAAGTTTAGTCTACTGGTTCTATCATTTACTGAGTGACACTTAAAATCTTCAACTGTGACTGTGAATTTGTCTATTTCTCCCTTTGAGTTGAGCTGCTCTGCTTTATGAATTCTGGAGCACTGTTATTATTAGTTGTATACATATTTAGATCAATAGGTCTATTCCTAGTTAATGGCCCTTTTTTATCATTAGAAACATCTCTCTTCCTTTCTGGTACTCTTTTATTAACAGAGCCATGGCAGCATTCTCATTCTTAGTATTGCATAGTATATCCTTTCCTACACTGTTACTTTCAACCTATTTGTGTCTTTAAAGCTATTGAGTATCTCTTGTAGACAGGACACATTTGGGTCTTGCTTCTTTTTGTCCCACCTGAGAATCTTCCTTCAAATTTGAGTGTTTAGTCCATTTAGTTATATTTAATGTAACTTAATATAACTACTTATATTGCTATTTGTTCCCCCTTTCTTTCTTTGTTTATGCTTTTGATTCTCTAATGCTTTGCTCCTGCTTTTGAATTCTGTGGGTTAATCAAATGTATTTTGGAAGTCCATTTTAATTGGATTAAATTCTTAATTATACCTTTTTACTTTTATTTTTTTAGCTGTAACTTTTTGTTTTAGTAGTTGTTCTAGAACAATAAATATGCAACCTTAAACTGTCAATTTCTAATTAGGGAGACTTCACACTTCACCATACTTAAACTCCCATTTCCCATTTCATAAATATAATGAACTCACAACAGTGTAAGTCTGGTTACCTGCCTCATCTAGTCCTTTTTTTTTGTTACTTTAAGGACACTTCCTATTTCTTATTTTCTACCTCACAATGTTACTGATGCTTTAAATCATCAGTTTAAAGCTATCTTTTGACGAAAATGATTTAAAAAAACCCTATCTTTTATGTTTACTATTTTTGCCATTCCTGATGCTCCTAGTTTTTCCCTGTAGATGCAAATTTCCAGCTCTTATCATTTCTATTTAGCCTGAATGCCGTTCTTTTGCATTTCCTATAGTACATGTCTGCTAATGACAATTTTTTTTGATTTATCTAAAATATTTTGTATTTCACCTTGACTTTGAATATTTTTATAAACAGTTTCTTTTTCTTTTATCCCTTTGGAATCTGTCTATGATTTTTTGCTTCTATTGCTGGTGACAGAAAGTCAGGCTTCATGTGTATTACTAGTTCTTTGTACATAAGCAGCATTTTTTTCTCCAACACCTTTAAGATGTATTTTTTAAGTTTGGTTTTGAGCGGTTTTACTATGATGTGTTTAGATGTGTTTTTCTTCATATTTATCTTCTTTTGTTGGGGTCTGTTGAGTTTCTTGAATCTGTGAGTTGATGGTTTTCACTAAATTAGGTAATTTTTTGGTCTTATATCTTTAAATATTTATATAGTCAATTCTCATTCTCTTCTTTTTGGACTCATTATAAATATGTAAAACCATTTCATTTATCATATCATCTAATGGGTTGTTGAGGTTCTGCTCATTTTATTTGTCTACTGGTTTTTCTGTTCATGTTTTCTTAATAGCATCATTTTTATGTGAAATTCATTTTGATTGGTTTTATTTGAATACATTGGTCTAAAAGTGGTAAGCTACAGAATATGCAAAACATGATGGAAATGTGCATCTAATTTAGGGGCATCAATTATACTGAAGGAATTTTGAAAGACTTTATTATATACAGAGAAATGCAGACATGGTGCACTGACATGGTGTACATGGCAGATTCTACTACCTTCTAGGAGATAAAGCAGGAGACTATCAGGAAATGTCCCCCTGGCACTGAGCTGTACCATGTGGCACCCCTGACATTTCCAGGGACAGTTATTTGTGTCTCTCTGCTACTAGTGCTCTTTCAGTAAAAAGTCTGAGGAACACTTCTAGGTCACCTGAGGACATTTTTCAAACCTCATCCAGCTTTTAAGATAATCAGTGCCTTTCTCCTGCTGGCCCAATGACCTGTCAGAGGTCTATCATGCAGTGCTCAGCACAGCTTTTGTAACTTTTCTGTCAAGGACTACATGTATGTCCAGCACATTGTATTTCTGCATAATTCTGTCCCTTTTACTCCTGAACCAGGAAGAGTGAAAGACGGTGTATAGGTTATCTCATTCAACACATGAAACAACTTTATTAAAAACTGTATTGTTATTATTTGCTTTATTATTACCTTTTCAAATATCCATGTGCCAAACATTGTGCCGAGTGCCAGGGACACAGCTATAAATAGTGCTCAACCCCATAACTGAGAAACTGACAGAGGAAACTTTAAAACCTACTTTAAACCTGAACTGTTTTCTATTCTACAAATATTCTGGGGCACTGGCTCACCAAAAGTTGGAGACAATGTAGTAGATGAGACAGTGGAATGAGTTTTTCTGTTAATAATTCCAGGCAGCAGCCACATGCCAGCGCCCTCCCTAATGAACTGCTGAAAAGGGAAATGCTAACCTCCCGGACGTGTCTCAGAGCAAATAAACAAAAGGAGGAACGCTGTCATGTTTTAAAAAGGAAAGAAAATGGGGAAAACTGGATCCATATTTCATATAGCACAGCTTTGTTTTTCTCTATGTGAGCTACAAAACTTGCCTTTTCTCAAGAAAGAAGAAGCAAATGAAGGAAAAACAGAATTTGCTTTTGCAGGTAAAAAGATACACTGTTGTTTAAAGTATTACCATTTAGAAGTTAAAAAAAAAATTGGATTCCTATCCATTTCTTATATACTGAACTCAGAGACCATTGTCTAAGATTTAACAAGATATAATGGGACTGTTAAACAAAAAAAATGACGAAAATTATCTAATTCCTTTAATGAGAATTGATATGTACTATATTCCAAGTTCTAATCAGTACCAGATAATTCTTTATATACCCCTATCAAAATATAACTATTTTTAATGTATCTATCAAAACAAATAGCTTTATGAATTATTGCTTTTTCATATATGCACCAAGAAACTAATTATGAGGTTTAATAGTTATGAGAATATTATTTATAGTCCTACAGATTTGGTTTATATTCCAATTATGCTGCTTAGTGGATGCGTGACTTTGGGAAAAATACTAAATATGTTTCATCTTCAGTCACTTTCATCATCTGAAAACAATACCCTCATGGATTTTTTTCCCTTAAAATTAAATTAGACAGTTGTACCTCACCCATAGTACTAAAAATGATGGCCATTTATATTATTAGATGATATACTGTCTACTAACATAACTGTTTTGACTTCATCATGGAATCATGTCATGAGATAAGTTCTTGGAAAATGCTAATTTTTAAGATAATTAGAATCAGATGCTACCTCGCATGTAAGCATAGAATCATATATCTACATAAGCATAAATGCCCCCCACCCATCACTGCACATGATCCAGTTGAATGAACTGCTTCTTCTCCATCTCTGATGCCCACAAACAAAGCACTGGAAGGCACAATTGCCTTTGAACAAAGCAGACTGATAGAGCATTTGTGGTAAGCATCTTCTGATCCTTGATGCAGACTTTAATGACACTTTCAAATGAATACCGAGGAGGTTTCTTCATCAGATCAGGTGTCTAAAATGACTTCAGGAAGACAGGATCCCATAGGACCCCTGGTTCTTGTACTTAGGGGATCGATAAGCCTACAGGGCACTACTTCTGAGTCTTCTTCCTTAAAATCAGGGTTTGGAGGGAAAGTGTTTAGTCAGGGTTCTGGCAGAAAACAGATGACACAGTCAATTTGGTTTATTGAAGAGAGTTTATTAAAGGGATTTTTTTTAATAAAGTGAAGGCAAGGCTTAGGCAAAGCAATAAAGGGTAAGGCAGTACATCAGGACAAGTAGTACAATAGGAAGTTGAAGGGGCAAAAGGAGATAGCTCTTTCCTGAGTTGAAAAATAGACCAGTAGCAGAGGAGGGCTCCCTGTCAGAAGCTATGTCTTAGAAGGACACAGACATACTGCAAAGGCCCTGGACGGAGGGGGTCAGGGGAAATAGTCTTATTCTCCTTCTCCCGTCTGATCTCTACCAGTGCATTCCACTGGCTGGATTCAGTTAGAAGGTGAAGGGCAAGAGAGCCTATCGAAGCAGTCCAGGGAAGTGAGCATGCCAGCGCAGAGTGTGGAAGGGAGGGTGGGGAAAAGATATGGGGGTCGGGGGTGAACAGTACATGGTGCGAGGAGGGAACAGAATGTGCAGTGTTTCTGATGTTGACACTGCCTATTAATAAGCAGGCCTCTTTCTAAAAAATCCTGATGTCAAACATTTAATTGATTGCTAGTGGAGTCAGGGGCTGAAGCAAGAAGAACGAGTCCTAATTTTCTCCCTTTATTATTAGAATTAATATGAGCTTACCTTACATAAGTATGTTAAAATTATTTGACAGTTTAATCAAGTACAGTTCTGATTAACTGAATAAATAATATGCAAAAATCTTATTCATGTTAACTGAAACAGTTTTTATTTTATTCAGATTATCAATATTTCCCATACTAATTAATATGCCATTTTTCCTCTAACGAAGAGTATATACACACAAAGAAAATGCAAGGGCAAACTGGACTTGATCATTATTCACGAGCGGGTGATAAGACAGCTCTGTTCAAACTTATTACAAAACTACTGCACCTAGTAAGTCATAATAGGAATTAAACTCAATAAGAGTCTGAAGAAGAGAGAGCTTTCCGAAGCCAATGGAAATGTCTTTCTTTGCTTAAGTCTGTCTGAGACCACTCCCTGAAGCCTATCAGAAACATTCTCTCTCCTGGCTTCCTTCTAACGTCACAACCCACACTCTCTGTAGTAATATTATATGTGGATGCCAGAAATCTTTGATTCTTTCATTCTAGACTCTCAAACTGGAGTTATCTACTCCAGGACTTCAACTTTTAAAAGACCCATATCTTCTCATAGAAATGTTACCTAAAATGAACTTGAGGAATTCTACACAGATTGTTTTGTTTTTGTTCTTAGATCCTGCAAAGTTATTCAGAGTATTGCTCTAACTCTTAGAAATCAGTTTTTTCAGTTGGATTATATGTATATTTACAGTATTGATTATTTTGACCTCCCCCTCCCACCACCATTCTATTCAGTAAATTTCTAGCTTGTTTTTGTACTATTTATTTTACTTTTCTTTTATCTTTTACTGAGGAATTGGAAGTAACAATGTAAGAGGGTCAACCATGCAGGTAGGCTGAGTTTTAGATTAAGAAATTCAATACTGTGGTTGGTTCAGTTAGCATTTCACAAGTAAGTTTTGTACCTGTAAGTGGATTTCAAAAGCAGGGGCACAGAGTCCAGTCAAAAATTTATCTATTTTGCTAACTCTGGAGATCACGGGGTTCAATACATGTTCGCAGAAGAGTGATAAGATTAAGCATAGAGACAGTTCAATAGATTTTCTGGGACAGTCTGTTGTCCTGTTTCCACTATGGTTCAGGCCAATACAAGGAGGTGTATAAATAACCAAAAATTGTTGGGCCGACATAGCCCTTAAAAACAAAGTATGCTGTAAGGTTTTGATACATTTAATTTGGGGTTGAGCTTGAATTATATTGTTAAGATATATTTTCAAAATATGCCATTATGAAGATTAGTTTTAATTTTGAGAAAACATATATATTAATCTCTATTTCACTCAAAGATAATCTCCACTTCCTACCATTATGAGCTTTCTTGTTATTACCAACAATAAAAGAGAGCTTGTAGATGTATGGATTGTAACACAACTTCTGTCATTTCACATATATGAGTGTTAAATTTACCATTTAACTTTGGGGAAGTCATGTTTAGTGGTTGGGAAATATTTTGTAAATTATCTTGTAATTAAATTTAGGCTGCTTGTTCCAGGCACTAAAAATCAACTAATGAGCTTGCATAAGAAGCAAATGCACATTAGATTGTAAAGAGTAGAACATAGCTACAATGCTCATTCTCTCATAATAAAGGCTTTTCATTTCAAGAATGTAACAAATGGTTTCTATTATTCCTTGAAGGTCTAACTTTTTCCATAATTTGTTTGTTGTATCCTGTAATCTGTACTGGAGGACTAGAGCACCAACTAAAAAAGTTTTAAACAAAATTTAATACTGCATTGGAAAACTTTGTTAAATACATAAAACAAAACTATTAATCTACCTCAAGATGATATCAAAAGATATCAAAGACAATATCTTTTCCTTGCAATAGCGATACTCTTTTATAAAATATTTTTTCTATATTTCAGAATGCTCATTTTTATTTGTCATATAAAGCCATTGTCTAATGATCAAAAGGCAATAAATGGTCCTGACTAGTGTGGTTCAGTGGGCATCAACCCACAAACTGAAAGGTCACTGGTTCAATTCCCAGTTGGGGCGTGTGCCTGGGTTGTGCGCCAGGTCCCCAGTTGGGAGCATGTGAGAAGCGACCAATTGATATTTCTCTTGCACATCCATGTTTCCCTCCTTCTCTTTCTCTATCCCTTCTCCTCTCTCTAAAAATAAATAAATAACATATATTTTTTTAAAAAAGCAATGAAGGAACATACAATTATTGGTTAGTACTCTGGTATGTAAAGTTTACTTATAATATTTTAGTAGTATTCATTGCTCACTTTAACCTTTTTGTCTAACAATAGGTTTTTAGAATGCCATTATTTGCTATTTATGAGATTCATCATACTATCTATACTATCATCTAAAACCATAAACCACCTATAGTATAGTGCCTATATTACATTAAAATTATGTTTGGAATTTTAAACCTGATAAATACATGGTAAACATACCTTTGAGATATTTAAATCTGATCATTTTAGACCTTTTTTCTTATTTAAGCCTATTTTTTCTTCCATGCAACCATTATTAAAAATGAATGTGCAATATAAATAAACACAGATGACATTAGGATGATAATATAAGTAGAAAGCAATTTGTAGATGCTTTCTAGTTGGATATAAAACAAAATGAAAAACATCACCAAATTTTTTAAAGACAAAACTCCATTATTCTGAATTTGAACTTCTGTTCAAATTCCTCCTTTGTCCTTTTATCCTTTTCATTTGAAAACCAAAAATGTATTATATAATTTCCACATCTCAGCTCTTTTGCTGTATAATACCATGATAACATTTATCTCTGTATTGCATAGAGAGGGGAAAAGAGGAAACTAGGTAAGTTCAAGAAATGGAATGAAAGGAACCTCTTTACCACTGGGTAACAGTGACCTAAAGAGATACACATTAGAACTAGATGCTATTATATAGTACATTTTCCAAAATAGTCTAGAGCTATGAGACTGTAAAATATTTGATGCAGAACATAGTTATGGTAGAGAGGAACATCAATAAAATGTTCAGTGTTCTATTTCAACTGCATTTTTTTGAAAGACCCTGTAGACATTTATTTATTTAAAATATTAAAACATGCTATCTTTTCCTCCTTCTGTTTTTTCTTCTTCTTTTTTTTTTTTAGGACTGAAGATACTCCTGGATACTGCAATGGGCCTGCAGGGAATAGCAGCCCAGCAGAATATAAGGAAGCAGTACCCCCTGCTGGGTGTCATGTTCAATGGTGAGTCACTGTGATAGTGTGAGTTGGTGGGAAGGGAGTTGACCGGAACTAATTTCAATTTAATTTGCCTGACTTTGCTGTGCCTCCTGAAAAAAAATCTCCTGGGGAAAAAAATCTCCTATATTCTGATATATGTGACATATCGACGTAAAGCCACACATTGACACTGAGGTTTCGTTACTGGTGACTCCACCTACCCCATCTTGTTGAGTTAAAAACACAAATTATCTATATTCTGAAAATGATATAGTCAGAGGCATATACATTGCAAATATGATCAGAAGAACTACTAATGTTCAACTGTTATACATTCACACTCTCTTATTTAATTCTGTCTGCCAATAAAATGATTATACCTGTCATTTCCCACATGGATTTTCTGGTGGAACTAGAGTAGACACAGAGCCTGTGCACGGAAGGGAGACTGCGCTTTCAGTGCCTCCTTTAGGGGTCCTCTGGAGAGCCACACTCTGATTTTGAAGTGTTATTATTATTATTATTTTTGCATATTTCCTAAAATGTATGGTGTGAGCTGGGGAAAGAGTGCTTTAAAGGGTTTGGGAAACTCCATGTGCAGTGGGAAGAGAATCAATTGACAGGACACTTGTGGGGATGAAATATTGATGTGCCTGTTGAATTTAAGCTGCTTCATTTCAGCCATTTTCCCAATCAAGACCATTTAGAGACGACTGCACGCCTGTATGCTGGCCGTACTCCCGAGACAAAAACGTGAGTTTCGTCCATCTGGGTCTGCAGTTGAACCCTATGGTGGTGCAATGGGTGCGTTTCCTGAAGTACAAGCACACTATTGAGGCTGAATTTTTTTTCTTTGTATAATTTTTTTGAAGGAGAAATATTGCACATTTTATATAATCTATATCTGTCTCAATATTTGAACTTCTGGACTATTACATACTTCCTTTTTTTATCTTTTACTTTCTGTTCAGTTTATGCCTTGTGGAGCTCTTACCTCTTCCCCCCTTTTTTGTTTGTCCTCACATAAAGCAAAATTTAAAAGGTTAGTTTTCATGAGGCTTCAATTAAAAAGAAAAAAAATCCCTAGCCTTCTTGTTACTCCGGTTACCCACATGACAAAAGGGAAGTTAAACTGTTTGCTGACAAGTCTCTTATGGTTGAGCCTGGGCTTCCTTCACCAGGAGTCTTGCCAAACACTCAGTTTCCACAATCTTTTGTGGGAGGTGACTTCACTGGAATCTGAGAGCAAAGGCTAAAACAAATGCCATAATAATTGCAAACAAACCCTAGCTCTGGTGAAGGATTGCTTGGTTCACATTCCTGAAGTAGCTGGAAATGTACTTTCTGGACAGTTTAAAAGAATAGTAGGTCTCTTCCCTTGAAAACAACTCCTCTTCTAGACATTCAAGTTCATTCTTACAATACCACCATTTTCCAGGTTATTAAAAAGGCTTAGGGTAATCTTTCAGTCTTCCTCTTTTGTATCATCCCTCACTCATATTCAATTAATTATTAAGTTCTAAAGTCACTTTTCCAAAATTAATTATCTGCTACTTCCTTAATGCAGAACCAGTTTTCACTTTTAGACTAATGGTGTGCCCATAACTTTTATGATTTTCAGTCACTCTCATCTCTACTTCTATTTGTTTTGTCCAGTGCCTTTAACAAACTTGACATATTTTCATAGTCCATGGAGAGAAACCAAAAAGAAAAAAAATCTGTCATTCGTCACGTGACTTCATTTGCTGCCTTTTAACTTTAAACACCTTATATATCTTTGGCATTCCTTTTGTTAATCTATTAGGACTAATACTTTTGCCTTCTCTCTAGAATTCTTTGATCTGTTATATGATGAAAAGTGTTCTCAAAACAGGTGATGGTGATGATTACACAAAATGTGAATATACTACTTAACTCTACACTTAAAAATGGTTAAAATGGTGAATTTTGTTATATATTTTAGCATAATAAAGTAATAAAAATAAAATCATAAGTAATATTTCTCAAACAAATCCTAAAGTAATTCAGAATGTCTATCTTCTGAAATGAAAACGGGATTTTGGGGAGACCAAAAAAATCTAGGAATTTATTTATTTAAAAAATTGTGTATTTATTTTTACATGTTTGAATTTCAGTTACCATTAAAGTATTCTCCATTTGATGTAATACACCTATTGAGATGTTTTTTTTCACTGCCTAAAACAGTTTTTGGACTCATTGATTTTGATGCCTTTTAGTGCTTCTGCCATTTTTTGTTTTACTTCTTCTGCACTGGCAAAACATTTCCCTTTGAGGACTTTTTTCGTTGAAAGAGCCTTAAAAAAAAATTCACTAAAGCCAAATGCAGCCTCTCACAACAATGCCAGCTGGTACACTGATACAGATGGGTTCCTAGAACACTCACCTAGTGGGGTAAGCCTGACTACAAGGGGCCTGCCTTACAGAAGATAATTCCAGTTTTTGCAGGGTCTCCCTTCATATTACTACCCTGAACTCTCTCTTCCCTGTTTTCAATATTATTCTTCTTCAGATTTTAGTTCTACTTTTTAAAACAAATTTCAGAGGGGGTATTGTTTTTAGTGTTAATAGTAAATGTATAGAAGAATTTACCAGTTCCTTCAGTCACCATTGTTTTGCTTTCTCTTTGGGATAAACTTTCCTTTTTGCTTAATTACCAATGAATTATTTCTTTTATTGGAAAGTCTGTGGGTAGTAAATATTCCTAAACTCTGTGTGACTGATGATATCTTTCTTTCACACTCCCTCATACTGTATTTTAAATAGTTTACCAGAGCATGAAATTCTACTGTGACAATTATGTTCCCTTAACATATTCCAATATCTGTTGTTATCTGGTCTCTATAGTCTTAGGAGAATTTGAATGTCAGTTTAATTTTCTAAAACTTCATAAGTACTTTTATCTTTTTTTCTGAATGCCTTTTAAAACATTCTTTTTCCCCTAATACCTTGCAATTTTTTATGACTCGTTACATTCTTCAGTTTTTGTTCCACTCGGTGCACACATGTGTGTGTGTGTGCAACACCTTACAAGCTAAATGTGAAGTTGTGGTTTTATTCAAATCAGAAATATTCTCAGCTAATATATTCTTTGAATGTTGCTTTTTAAATATTCATTTTCTATGTCCTAGAAATCATAGTGGCATATATTAAGTTCATCAATCTACCCTCTGTATATCATAACTATATTTCATATTTTAAGGTCCTTTGTCTTTCTTTGTTGTTCTGAGTCAGTGTCTTAATAATATCTTCTAATTTATTGATTCTCCTTTTAACTGTGTTCACTTAAAACTGGATTTTATTTTAAATTTCATGGTTAGTTTTCAGTTCAATTTTTCTTGAATCAGGCATGGAAATTTAAAATAAAACCCAATTCTTTAACATATCTATTTTGAACTTATTTTAAATTGCTTCTTTTTATTTTATATTTTACCAGGAATATATTTCCCAATTGTAATTTTTTTACTGTCTCTCTTATCATTAGATTTCTTATGCTTCAAAGCTTTATTTTGTGAGCTCATGTTGGAGTTCTCATGATTCTTTCCTGTGTAGTGGTTTTAGTTTGCTTTTCTTAGGTTGCCCTCCACCCTCTAGTCAGGTCTTTTATTGCTTCAAGGCTCCTGTACTGCCACGATACCAGAGATCTCAAATATGTAGTTCTTGCTCCCATGGGTGGCTTGGTCCAGGTAATAGCTGCAAGGCAATATTGGTCCTTGCTGTGCAGGCATTCAGCTTTATAAAAGGTGCATATGAAAGCCACAATTGTAATTTTTTTCATCCAAATTTCATGAGAGCAGAATCTTGCTTGCACACCTCATTTCATGTATTGTTCCAAGAAACTAGAAAGACTTCTGGTACAGGAGTTAAATGTCCAGCCAATATTGCTCTTTTTATTTGGCGTTAGCCAAGTAAGTCTCTGGAATCAAGCTCTTCTTAATAAATTTTTATAGCTCACTTACTTTTTATAGCATATTATTTCTTTTATAGGTGTGTTGTCATATTTGAGGACCCTGGTCTAGTTCATCCTGCTCAATTTGCAGATGAGTTCTATGGGAGAGACTTCTGGGCACCTAGTCCATATTCATTCTCTCCTTCTTTCTTACGGAAAGATCCCTAAAAAATGCCCAGCTGAAAAACTGTCAAACCTTATATTGCACAAGCATAAATTTTTGACTATAATTAAAATAAGCTTGATTTTTGTCTTCCAAGGTCTTTAAATCTGCTACATATAAATAAAAATTCCAGGTGGCATCATTCCTTTCCCACCTACTTTGGGTAAGTCAATAATGTAACAGCCACTTTAAGTGACAAAATTCAGTTTCATTTTTGTGATCCAAATGCTCCAACTTATGTGATCATCAAAAACCCAAACTCAGAGTTTTGTTTCTTTCCATCCCTTAGTAGGGTACAGCTTTAGGAGGCCCGTTGGCCTGTTGTGAATGGGGGAGTTGGCAATTTTTTTTGTCCCTCATCTCCTCCCTTTTCCAACTGCCTCTGGTCCATCTGGCGTCAGAGTCAGGGAAAGAGAATGGGAGCACTGACGAAGAACAACAATCTTATTTGAATTCTGCTTCTCCTTCTCTGGGCCTAGCAAGTGTTTAAAGAATCTTTCCAATTTTTGGAAGGCTGTTTTAGAGTCCTTTTGCTTTGAGGTCCCAATTTCTGGCAAAACCACCTTGGGGAAACCTTCCAGAAACCACCAGGCTGATATCCTAATATGAGCAGAACATTCTGTGTGCAGGATTTGTATGCTTTCGATGTACTTCTGAGGGAGACATGCAGTTTTTTTCCAAGGCCCCAGCCACTGTTTCATTCTGCCCAGCCGCTGTAGGCCAATAGCCACTGCCAACCACCTTTACATACCTCATGTCCCTGACAACGATTGCAGGAGACATGTGCTCTCTGAGAGCCCATTTCACTGTACTTTCCTTTAGGGATAAGGTGGTTCTCAGCATGGCCAAGAAATCTTTATAAATCTCCTCCCTCATCATTCTTCTCCCAATACTTTTAATAGCCTCAGTGTCGCATGTGTCTAAAAAACACAATTTCTTATAACTCGACAATCTTATTGATCTTTACTCCTTAATCTAAACTTCCACTGGATAACTTGTCATGGTATCTTCAGAAATTGAGTTATATGTGGAAATTGTTAGGTGGTGCTTCTGGCCAAGTCCCTCTTTCCAGTCTGCCCCCTCTTTTTTTTTTTTTTTTTGAGTTGCCTGGAAATGGGTTCTGATGGAGCACCAGGCCCAGGATGTGTCAGGAAAAGCACAGCTTTGCTTTTGGCATTCTCAAACAAGTGAAATGATGCCAGTAATCATTTATCTCTAGAACTTCTACTATAAGAAAAATAATTTTTCTGTATGTTTTCAAGTCACTGTACCTAGATCTCTACTGCTAGAATCTGGGAGGGCTTTCTAATTGATACATATACTAACAGAGAGAGAGGTTAGGAGATTTACTAAGGTCACTATGCTGGCCCAGACCCCCTTCTGCACCCCATTCTGTATCCTGGGAGAAAGACCTCTAGGGATCACATTCTCCTCTATGTCCCCTTGTTGGCTTTCTATTGGTTTAGTCAATGGGAACTGGACTGTGGCGAGTGAGAGGACAGGTAATGTGTATGAGTTTCATGTTTCCTCCAACTTGTGTACCTGGGTAGTTAGTGTACCCTTCAACAACTCCTGCTTCTGCTGTGAGGCCTCCCCACTGTTCCAGTCCTCCCTGGGAACTGCTGGCCCATGATCGCTCCTTGTCCCTTCGATTCTGGCTTTCCACTGTTACTGGTGTTCTGGAGTCTCAACATCCCTTGTCGTTCCTTTAACCTTATATCTTCACTAAAGTAAGTATTCTTAAAAGTTTTGTTATTTTAGCCACTTGGGGTGAATTATGTTTTCCATTGGATCCCTGACTGATTCTGATGCATAATTATTAAATGTAGTCAAGGAAGCTCTTTAAATTTCATGTCCAGTCTTATTTCCCTTGTACCTCATAATATTTTATATATTTAATACTCAATGAATGATTAATTTTTATATATTGTAATGTTTTGCCACAAAAATAAAGAAACATAGGCAAAAATACTTGCCAACAAGGATATATATTTGTTCAGTAGGGTGGTTTATCCTAGTAAACAACATACTATAAAAAGAATATCTTATATACCATTTATTAACATATACTTGTTTTTAAATCCCTCCCTGAGGATATGTTTATTAATTTTTGAGGGTGAGGAAGAAAGAGAGATACATCAATGTGAGAAACATCGGTCAGTTGCCTCCCATACATGCCCTGACAGGATCAACCCCACAGCTAAGGTATGTGCCCTGAACGGAGACGGAACCCACGATGTTTTGGTGTATGGGACAACATTCCAGCTAACTGAGCCACCTGGCCAGGGACAACCTATACCTTTTATATATATAACTTGTGCTCCTTCAATATTACAAAAACCATAACCAGTAGGAAAAGACAACGCACTATAATTTATATTGCTACAAAGTTCTTATAATATCATTTTTCATTCCAACACAATGGAAAAGAATAATATCTCTAAAACCTTTTTCCTATCATTGAGTTTTTATTCAAGCTAAACACATTCTCAGTCTGAGACTTTAACAAGAATAAACAGTGTTTTCAATTTTATTCAAAAATAAAAAATACAATTATTAGAAAATATTTTTATTCTAGAATTAGAATCCTAATATTGTTAGATGGTGGAGATGCTAAAATGTAAAGATTTGTGAAGTGATCTCACATGTTTTTATTTTGTACCCCCAAGAAATAAATTCAGAAGGCATGCATTTTTCTACATGTAATACCAAAATGCATGTTTTCTTCCTTTTATCTCTTTTCTTGCTGCTGTTCCTGTGGTATTTGCTTTAACAAATCTGTGTGGTCACTCAGTGCCCACACATAGGATGAAAAGGCATGTAGAATTTCTACCAACACTGTCATCATAATTTCTAGGAAATTATTTTTATGTATGTGTATAAAATTAGAAAGTGTCCATATATGATTCTCATAATTCTTTATTTTTTAATACATAGTAAACTGAAGGGTAATATAAATCTATAGACTTACAGATTATATAAAAATCTAGCCCCTGATTATGGATAGTCATAATTTAATTTTAAAGTTGGAACATAAACAAGTGCCATTACTTCCCTCTTCTTCCTGGTGAAAATAAAGAAAATAAGCTGTCCTTCTGGGAAGAATACAAAGGGATGCCCTGCATCTCAGAGTTGCAGAAGGACAGCAGGTTGAGGCAATGGAAAACATAAACGAGGGTTTTCAGGGGAGAAGAAAAATCCCACAGGGGTTTCAAAATTGAAATGCACTTAACTACTTAGATCTGTCAACATTTCATGAGTAACAGGATAAGTTCAAAAAGTTCTACCTCATTTGCTAGATTTTGCTTCTGTAAGGCAGAGATCAGCCACCTAGCAACAGCACAAAAGATTCTACTGTGACATAGTTAAACTCATGCTGGCTGAGCAGGAAGAAAAGCTATGTAGGATCAAGGCAGAGCTTAAGGACCAGCAGTTTCAGGGCCACTAGGGAGCCTGGTTTGGGAAATTGGGAAATTCAGTCTGCGGAGTGACGTTTTTTTTTTTTGTCAGCATTCTTCAAAGCTCAGGTCTCTGAGCGCCTCCACTAGGCTGTATCTCTCTCGCATTCAATAGAGTGTATTGAACACATCCATATCATGCACAGCCAAGAAAGAAAAGATGTCATTTCTAACAACTACCACCCCATTAAAGCTTAGCTGTGCCATGCTAGGAAAATGGATAAAGAAAAAACTGTGTCGATTAAGAGGGAACATTTTCCTATGCAGCTATTTTTAAGATCAGTGAAATAGTGGGCTTTTTCAAATTCCTGATCCTTGTAATATAGACAGCTATCTCTTGTTCTCTCTTTTAAAGCGAGTCCTTTGGCATTAGATACGGCCCGAGAAATAACCCACCACTTTTCTTCCAGGAGGAGAGAACATCTACTTAACAGTCAGGTCATAGCAGAGACTTGGGAAAATATCTGGATCACAAATCCCTGTCAGCAATGAGCAGTGAACGGAATCTGGGCCATGTCCTTCCTTGGAGAATGCCCTCCCAGGATGATTCAACAGGTCATTCAGGAGGCACTTACATCAAATTGTCAAAGCAATGCCGTTTTCAACTGTGAAAGCCTATGGCTGGCATGGAAAGTCTAAGAACAATCGAACAGTTAAGTGTACAAACACATCACGTGGCTTTCTTTCTGGGAAAGGAGCAGGGAAGGCAAATTAGGTATCACTGTGCTTTTCATTTTCATAACTCTTTTGGCACTTGTGATCAGAGAGGAATCCAGCTTTGGGAAGGAGGCAGGGAGGGAGGCTTGGGGAGAGAGGTTATTTGCTTCATGTTCAATCACATTCCTGGTCTGTCTGGCTGGTTTGGCTCTGCACGGGGCAGAAAGTGTGTAATGGTTTCTGACAACGGGAGAAGAAAACCGAGGGACAGGCACATTCATCTTGGAGCCACTGTTACCAGCAGCCAGTTGGCTCTGCCTTTTACTGTAAGAGATGTTACTGTTTTAAAAAATATATTGCAACTGTTATTAAGCTCTCTCTTTTAAGAAGTACATTTCTAAGTTACAAAAGCAGTACTTGTGAAAATGGAAATGCAGAAATGAAAATATGAAAGTGATCTTCCCCCGAAGCCCATTTCCCTGTAGAGAGGTCACACGACTCCGAATACTCGGAGGTGTACGCTGCCAGACTTGTTCATCCCTACGGGTGCACGTGTACACACTCTCTCCCCCCACAGACGCAGATTATTTTTGAATTTGTTCTTTCACCTAACAATATGAGAAGTTGTTATGTAATATTCCATTAACTATTTTGAACTTTTAAGTTTGTTTTTACAATAGTACTACAAAATAACCAAATCAACACATTTATCCATATCTTTCTTGTTATTATGTCAGTAGCATAAATATATTCCCAAAACCTATGTATAAAAGGGTCAGTGTTTCTACATTTTTATAAAGTGTTTTTTACTAAACTTTTTTTCTCATTTTGACAAGTAAAGCTGAAATTTCAAAGATCTAGTTTGTACTTATCTATTAATAAGGGTTGATTTTTTCAGATATATTGACCATTTATATATCTTGTTCCTTGAATAATTTTGTCTAGTTATCTATTGTGTGAATTTTACTTAATTGAGGAGACACTATATATTTAGCTAATCATTGTTTGTTGTATATACTGTATATCTTTTTTTAAGCCTCACCCAATGACATACTTATTGATTTTAGAGAGCAAGGAAAGTAGACCGAGATAGAAATATCAATGTGACAGAGAAACATCGATTGGTTGTTCCCCATATGCGTCCTGCCTGGGGACCAAACCCACAAATTAGGTACATGCCCTGACCAGGAATCAAACCTGAAACTTTTTGACTCACCGGATGATGCTCCAACAACCGATCCACCCGGCCAGGGCCATCCTGTATATCTTTTTTTGTGGCCTCTTATTGTGCTTTTTTCTTTGTTTGTTTGTGTATGGTGTTTTTCAGCATACTGTAGTATAAGTTCTGTTAAAGAACCACCCATGTGGTCAACTTTTGCAATTTTCTCTTCTTTTCTTTTTTGGCTGCTAGTTAACTTAAAAATGACTTCTATACTTCAGGATTTAAAAAATATTCCCTTATTCTACATTTCCTCTAAGAAATTCTATAATTTATGTTTGTTTTTGTAAAAATAAACAAAATTTATTTTTAATAAATTTTAAAAATTATTTTAAAAAATTAAAAAATAAATTAACATAAACAACATAAATCTGGATATGTAATTAACAAAAATCTAGAACTGAATCCTTGTGTATAGTGTCAATAATAATTTATATTTCAAGCAAATGGCTAATGATTTTTCTAGTACCAATTATTCCATAATCCAACCCATCCATTCTCATCAACTTGAAATGCCACCTATTTTATACTAATTTCACATTAGTATTTTGTAGACTCGTTTTCTGTTCTAATAGTCTATTTCTACCCCAGCTCCACAATATTTATTACTGTGACAAAAGAGCAAACTTTAATACCAACTACAGCAAGTACCAATCCTTAATTTTTGTCTTTAAATATTACATTTATTTTCTAGGTAAACATTAAACTCCCTTGTTCTATTTCAAAAACAAATGAAATCTACATCACTAAAAAAGTTCTTCGGGTGTCATTTGTACCCTATTGAATTTTGCTGCTTTTAGAAAGTAAGTCCATCTATTACTTTCCTATCCATTTAATCAGGTCTTTGAGTATTCTCACCTTCATTTGAGTTTTTTGTTTTCTTTATGTGGGCCTTAAACATTTACTGCTAAGTGTAAGCCTGTTTATATTATAATAATTGTTGCTGATTCTGAATAGAACTGTTTTCCATTTATCTTCTTCAATTATTGTGCCTACTGGTGAAAAGGAAATTTATTGTGTGTCTTGCATATTTATCTTGTACCCATCTACCTTGCTGACCCTTCTTATCATTCCGATATTGTCACAGTTAATTTGCTTGAATTTCCTGGCTGTAAATATTTGTAATAATAGTGTTTCTTCTTTTTTCAATATGTTTTTATTCTTACCTTTTTTGCTTGTTCCTTGGCTAAAATATCTTGAGCAAATAGAATAATCCCAGTGCTAGGAGACCTCCTTTTTAATTTGGCTTTACGGGAAAATGCTTTCGGTTTTTAAAATAGACATACACATTTAAATTTTTGGAAGGGAGGGCGTATATCTTTGACTTTTAAAATTTCTACTATGTCATTTGATCTGCTCAATCTTAATCTCTCTTCCTTGGGGCAATTTTGGTGATTTATATTTTCCCATAAAATTGTCTCTTCCATGTGTTAGATTTGGAAAAAATATATACCTACATGACCTCCTGTAAGGCTTATACAGAAAAGATATCTAAATGCACTGTCCTTTAAATTGACTTTTGAAACTTGAAATAATTTTCATTTATGAAAAATTCAAGTGTTATTATGAATATATTTGTTAGTTCTTAGCAGTTGAGTACCCTGAAAAAATAACAGAGGTCATGCTCTTAAATTTTGATGATTTGTTCTGTATTCCACCTAGTGAAGAACTATTTTGGTTGCTATGGAGATGATTTCCATAATGTTATAAAAGAAACTGGCAAACGCATTACTAGTGCTTCCCACTTAGACGTAACATTTTTAAAAATGTTCTTTAGTAAATAAAACAAGTATGAATTATACATTTTGGCAATACACAAGTCCGGTTCAATTCATAGCTTCACTGTGACAGAGAATGTTGTTTCTTAGAGAATGTCCATTTTCCTACTCCCCCTTAGGAAAAAGTTGGATAATTAATTCAAAATCCTGGAGTTAGTAACTGTGGATGGTGCTCACACCCAAAGCCAGGTTTACCTGTTGTCAGAGTCATATCCCTGTTCTATTGTATATGCTACATAGAGGACTGGACTTATATGCATGGGGGGTTCAGGGAAAGTTCTAGAGAAAAGGTTCTACACAAGTTGGGACATAAAAGATGAATTGGGAATTTTTCAGATAGTCAAGGTGGGAAAATGTAAAATGGGCAAACGGAACAACATAAAACTCCAAGGATAAAAGTGTGCAGTATGTTAAATAGCAACAAACTACCAGGCACAACTAAAGTGTAGCTCTAGAATTTCTTTAGGCATTTGGTTCAAACGTGCTCATAGAATCTTGAGCCACCTACTCAAATCTCCAAAGAGGCGACACGCTGCAATAGTTGATCACCTACGAGTATAGACCTTGGCCAAAGACTTAGGTTTGAATCTGAACTCCACAACTTTCTTGTTCTTTATCTCTGGGAAAATTAGTTAATTTCATCAAGTCTCATCACTTTACCTGCCAAATTAAACACATTATTGTCTTTCCTGTAGGTTTACATGAAGGCCAAAGGCATGTCAGATATTTAAGAGGTGCCTAACATGTTATTATTGGTGATAACACACTCTTCAAATTTTTAACATTTGAGGCAAATAAAAGAAAAGGCAAATTTGAATAAAAGAATACTTCCTGTGACCTTAATAACAGTTCTTCATTTTCCTTTAGCCTGCCCCAGGGGTGCCCAAGGGACTCTCCGTAACTGCTCCATGCTCCAGTTGTACTCTGCTTTGCATGCGCCATAGTTCATTCAACCACTATCCTGTGTGTGGGCATTTCGGAGGTTTCCAATATTTTGGAATTATAAAAATGTTACAATGAATGATGTGGATATGTATTGTCTGTCATAGTGCTGCAACAGTGAAAATTCCAGAGGTGAAATTGTTTGGTCAAAAAGTAAATGAATATGTAGTTTTGTTAAATATAGCCAAATTCACCTCCACAGGTGAATACCACTTTGCATTTCCACTATCAACTTGCCTGTTTCTTCACATTCTTGCAAATAGAGTATGTTACTCATTGGAGAGGTAGGGAGTAGCATCTTATGTTTTCCTGTTTTCCTTTTTTTTTAGTCATTTTCTTCATTATTGATTTAATCTTTTTATATATTTAAGTATTATTTTATATACTTTAAAATTAATCATTGTCCATTTTTTAAATATAATATTTAGTCTTTCCTCATATCTTAAAATAGTTAAGTATTAAAATATTTGGCCTGTTTTTGAGATATATAAGTATTTTCTTTCAGATTTTCACTTGTTTTTTAATAAGGCTTATGGTATTTTTGTGGCAGGGAAAGTTTCTTTTAACCAAATTTTTATGTAGTCAAGTTTATTAGTGTTGTATTTGATTGCATTTGGACTTAGGTCATTGAAAAAATCATTTTTCACACATCCAGATTACAGGAAAATTCACTTTGTACCTCCCTAGTATGTGTATGGTTTTACTTTGAATTCTGAGTCACCTGAAGTTTATTTTTACATGTGTATGTTGTGAGATATGGGTCTAATTTTTATCTTTTTCCAAATTACTAACTAGTTACCCAAATACTTGTTTTTAAAAAGTTAATTTTTACCTAGTGTTTTGATATGCTATCTTTATTATTTACTCAATTTTTGTGTGCACTTAGATATATTTCTAGACTTTCTATTCTATCCAGTAGTTGGAACTGTCAGTATTGACTACTGAAGTGTTGCATTATATTGTTTTGTTAATAAGGACCTTGTTCTATTTATATGAGTAGGGCTACTATTCAGGCTCCTTCATTGTTTGTCTTTTGAAATATTTAACTAACTAGTTACATCTTTATTTTTCCATTTAACTTTAATGTCCAATTGTTTAACCCCCACTAAATGTTTGTAGGTATTTTGGGGAGATTCTGTTAAATTCATAGATTAACCTTAGGGTAAACTAAATGTTTATGATGTTGAGTCAGCTATCCAGAAAAAGAATTCTTTTTCTACTTGTTCGAGTCTTTCAAGATTGTTTTTTAATCATACAAGTTTGCTTTTTATTTTATTAAATTGACTTCTAAATAGTTTAACTTTTCATTTTTATTGTGAATTGAATATCCTTTCCTGTTTCTCCTCTAGTTTTGTTTGTGTATATACTATTTCTGAATGCTAATTTTATATACTGCAATCTTACCTACTGAATGTGTTTTAATTCTTGAATTAATTTTTATAATAAACTCTCTAGGGTTTTTCATGTATACTGGCATGATAATTTAACTTCTTTTCTAATTCTTATGCTGTTTTTTTGGGGGGGTGCCAAATTGTATTGCCTACTATCTCCCTCATGGTACTATATTAATTGTCAACAAAAATAGTGGTCATAATAGAAATGTCTTTTGTGATTCACTATTGAGATGGTGAATTTAGAAATAAGAAATTTATATTTTATCATATTAAGAAAGTATTAAATACCAATTTGTATTTTCCTTAGTGCTCTTTTTAAAAAATTAAGGAATGGGTATTAAATTTTGTCAAAAACCTTTTTTGAATTCTGGAGACAATCACAATAGGTTTCTATATTTCTTTGTGTCTAGAAGCCTAATGCTGGAATAATCTCTTGTCCTTATTGTTTGCCCTTTTTCCTTAGGAGCCATGCAAATATTTTTTATTATTTTAGAGTGTAATATTTTTACTAGGTTATGCTTTGGAGCTGCTGGTTTTGTGGCAAATTTCCTGGGAAACTATTGTCCCTTTTATTATGTAAATTTATATCTTTTTCATTTCTCAAAATGTTCTCTTGGATTATAGTTTTAAACATTAGTTCTATTCCATTATTTCATTTTCCTCTTTAGAGACACCAATGTTCTTTATCTTCAACTTCAACTTTGAATCTTGCTTTCTCTCATTTTCATTCCTTCGGTTTCGTTTTTTTCTCACCTTTGTGCAAAATTCCTTAATAAATTTACACTTTATTTCCCTTGGGAAAATTGTAATTTTGTCTTTCTTTTTTGTTTCTTATCTTTCCTGTTTCAGATCAATTCTTATTTGACTCTTACTGTTTTATTGTCTATTTGTATTTAAACTTTGAATTTCTCAGTTAAGGACCTGCCTCATTCCTAAATGCTTTTTTTGACAATATTTAGTTGAGTTTGGAGTGAGGGTCTTGGAGAATTTTCTGTTTCACTTCATGTTTCTTTGTCAGTTTGGTATGTGAAAGTAGAGTGTTCATAAGCTCAACTGTATTTTAAATAGTGGCTTTGTATAAATGGAAATTATGATTGTCTCCTAATGTCAAGTCTAGGATTGGGGATTTAAGGTCATTCACAAGATACTCATTTGAGGTGCTGTCCTTTGTCACTGCAGCAATGTAGAGTTTCTTTAATGTATAAAAATTATATTTTGTTATTTGGTGACTATTCTATTCTACAAACTGTAGAGCAATTACTTTTCTGTATAATGAACACATGATATACTCAATATACTTCTTACTGCCTACGTAGAAGCACTGATACTTTTTCTAGAAATTTCAGGACTTTCCATTTGTATCCATTCATTCTTCATTCCGTATATTATTCAAATAGCTCTTATAATGTCAGATATGTATTAGGCACTAGCCATGAAAGGTATAGAAAATATGACCTTTATTTTGTAGAACAAGTGTCTTCAAAATTTTTGTCCACACATTCTACAAAAGAGTTTTTGAAAAACTTTGTAGTTCCTTTAATAGTAAGTCAAAACTATTTTTTTCTTAACATTAAGCAATTACAAAAGATATACTCTCCAGGCTACTGCAAATAAAACTCTTATACATTTTAAATGTAGACTGTGAAATATAAATACCATGGTAATTGAATATATATAATCTTCCAACAAATAATTCATGAAGTAGTTTGTCTTTATTTTTATTTTTTGAAGTAGTTTGTCTTTAGCATTTAGAAATATTAATTGTTCCTTTTCTTCCTAAAACTAATATTTTGATTTCCCTTTCCAAGAGATTACTATCCAAATATATTTTATACTTTAAAGCCTTGGATTATGTTTTTCTGCAACAAAATATGAACAATAATTAATTTTTAAATTTTTCAATAACGGTAATTGTCCAAAAGTTATCTTTATAAATAAAGCTAGTAAAAATGGGGCAAAACAACTTTTGATAGTCACAAGGAATAATATTTTATTGGAAATGTAATTCTTAATAAGAGATAGGGCAGATTCTCATAAAACTTTTTAAAAATCAAGTTAGTTTTTAATAAAACTAATACTGTAAAATATATACCAGGGTGGTGGAAGCATAGAGGAACCCAGGAGAAAGAATGAACCATTCTCTCTGGTTGGTCTGGGACGCAATGCCATTCATAAGGGATCTAAGAGATTAAAAGGCATCCTCTGGGCAAATAAGGTAGACAAGGAAAACCCTAGGCAGAAGAAACTGTGTGTACAAAGCTTGGAAAAAGAGAAAAATGTGGCCGGTGTAGGCAACAGGTCTTAATTTTGACATGATAAATTTGTGATGCCTATTAGATACTGAAATGAAATCTGAATGAAATTTGGGGTTTTGTTAGCAATTGAATTTAAGAATGTAAAATTTAGCAGGTAGGTTTGGGCTGCTGATAAAGTATATTCAAAGTCTGTAAATCAACCCAAGCTTTGATGGGATCACATAGTGAGTAAGGGTAGGCAGAACAGAGATTTATAAGCTCTGAGGACAGCAACACTGACTGTTGGAGCATCAGGGGAAAGAGAGGGAGAGAGTGAAGGAGAGAGTGAGAAGCATGGCCAGTGAACCCCAGAAACCAGGTAAAGATGAAAAGTGCTCCACACTCAGATACTGCCATCTTGATAAGGTGAGAAATGAGAAATTACCATTTTTACTGCCTTTTTAATTGTAGGTTAAAGTGCCTTTCTACTCTACAGGCTTCATAGAAGCAGTATTTAAAATTTCCAAGAGGTGTTTTTTTCTTTGTCGTCACTCTGTTTTTGATTTCTTCTTTTATTAAATTACAGTTAGATAAATTGGCTGAGCAAAAACATCAGGATTTTATTAAGTTTTTCTTTTTAGTCAAATGCCTCACTACATTGTCAATGTATTCCATGGATAAGAGGTAATACCATATATAACTATATATATTTTTTAATTTCATGTTGTTTTTTATTTCTCCATTTTAGCTTTGCTGACTTGATTTCTTCTTTCTCGTAACCTCTTTCCTTCCCTGCATATTAATTTTGAATTTATATTTCATAACTCAGTCTATTTTTTCTAACAAATATATTGACATATCAAAATAACATAATCCAACCTCTTTAGCTGAGAGACAATTTCCTTCTTTTGGTTCAGGCTTTGCTTCTTCAGCCCTTGAACAAACGTGCCAAGCTGTGGTGTTTCTCAAGTAATGGAAAAACATGGTTCACCTAGCAATTTTTACTCTTGTGAATAATTGTACACTCCCAGGAACCCAAATGACCATCATATAATGTCTCTCTTTTTGGAGGATTACAGGTCTTTTCTCAAGGCACCTCACATCCCAAGAGGAAATCCACAGGCTTGGTGGTGGGCCTCCTCAGGGAACCAGCAAGATCTCACAATGACCTGGAGGGAAGGCAGGGTTTGCTCTGCTGTCCTTACTTCTTTTGGTGACAAAGAAAACTGAGGTCCCACTCGGGAAGGAGAGAGTAGGGCTGGACGTAAAGCTAGCAGCTTTCCACAGTGCCCTTTGGGAACTCTGTCTGAAACTCTGTGTTCTAAAGCCACCTTCCTTTAACCTCCAGTCCACAGTGAACACCTGCATGTGACAAGTGAGTTGGACACCAAATTTACTTGGAGACAAATTTGACATTAGGTGGAACTAGCGATAATTTGCATGATTATTTGGCATTTCAGTAAGACATGCTATGTTTAAAATAAAGAATTGTGCATGGATAAGTCAATGGGTAGATACTGCAAAGTTATTTGTGAAAGCAAATATTTAATACTAATTAACCATTAGCAGGATAAATGGGGTAGGTTAAATGATAAAACCCATATATTAAATATTGAATACTACACAGCATAAAAACAAACAATGCAATAATACTGATGGCCACCATGCCTATAGTCTCTTGTATGTGTCAGGCCCTATGCAGTGTTTCACATGTATCAACCCCTTTCAGTCTCAGGACTGCACAGTGAGGTAGGTGGTGTCATACTCTCTCTTATACCAAAAAAGGAGCTGAAACACATGCAGGTTAAGGACTTTCCCAGGCTACAACACCCAGTGGCAGAACGTAGAGCTATATGTACCAACACAGAAGAACAGCATGATATTTCATAAAGAGAGGGAAAAAACAAGGTACAAAGTAGATGCATAAAGTATAATTCACATTGCAGTGATAAACAAAGTACACTCGTATGTGTACATATGCTTGTGAAAGAGAAAAATATCTCAGTAGATATAGATCATACTACTAAAGAGCAGGATTTGGATGTTAGAATTTCTATTTTTTTCTGTGACATTATGGTATGTTTTTAAAAAATTACTTCTTATTTAAGTAATGTATTATTGCAGCTCATAATTTGAAATACCATATTGTAATGTAAAAATTTTTCTAAAGTCACTTTTTCACATCCATGTTGTAGATAGCACTAATTTCAAACATTTGTTTATATTGATGGTAATTATAATTATGTTTAGGCTATTAAATATTATTTACTGTCAAAATTAATATGTTAAAATATTTGAAGACTTTTTAGTTAGTGAATTCCTTTCCACATTTTGCTGCATTGATTTCCTTTCTTTAGTCCACCCCCTCTCAATAATCCTGTAACACCTTCCCCCACATTGGAGTTTCCTTCTTTGAGAGAAACCAGTTTCAGACATCACCATCTGGATGTCAATTTTTTTGAATTTACTTAAGTACATAAGGATGTTGCCAGGAACAAAAACCTCTCTGATTGCTCAGCTGAGACTAGCTATAGTCTGGGAGTTTTCTTGTCTATAACAGAGTTCAAAAATTCAAATGTGCTTACTGTAAACAGTTGATACTCAGTAATGTTATTCACTCAGCTGACATTCAGCACACATTATTTCTGACATCATTCTTGCTTTCTTTCAGGACATTTTAAAATGAGTATTATGCATCTCATCTGTCTATTAAGTTATAGTATGATAAATTAATTTCCATGAAATGGATGCAGAGAAAAGTACACTTTTGTTGAGATGTAAAATAAATTATGTAATTAATTTGAGAGACAAAGCACTTTGAGAAACTCATTAATAATTCCGTTTCAACAATGTTAAAACAATGTCTAAATATATCTCATCATACATTTTTTTTTGGATTTTATTTATGTATTTTTAGAGAGAAGGGAAGGGAGGGAGGAAGAGAAGGAGAGAAACATCAACATGAGAGAGAAACGTCAATCGGCTTCCTTCTGCACATGTGCCAACTAGGACCGAACCTGCAACCCAGGCCTGTGCCCTGGCCACGAATCCAACTGGAGATTTTCACTTTGTGGAATAACGCCCAACCAACTAAGCCACACCAGTCAGGGTTCATCATAAAAATTTTTGTTGTTTTTATTTCATAGAGGTTTTTGCTTTTATTAGGTACAAATAATATTTCCTAAAAATGAGTGTTGATCAGAGGAATATAAGGACTGAAGCAACTGTTAATTAGTGTTTTCCAGATACTTCTATATGTTTTCTTTTGACTTAAGTATCAACCTATAATCAGTTCTCTAGTAAGCAAACTACTATGTCCATTGGTCTGCTAGATAAAAAAGTCATAGACATAAATGTAACAGAATATACATCATTTCTTTTGGAATTTATGTAACTGTTTTGCACAATTCCCTAAAGTTTGAGAGGGAAAAGAAATGAAGCAATCTTTGCTATGCAATGTAAGTAGTTCTCAAAGGACATTGCAAGGCCTGTTTTTATTTATTTTTGTTTGAAATATTTAAGTATGCAAAGGTATTTTTATCTATACCCTAACTTTTAGCTATTCATAAACATCTACTGCATAAACCAGAAAAATCTGTTATTTATGAATTAATTTAATCCTTTGTTGGTAGAAAAAAATATGGAATTTGAAATAAAATAAGAGGAAAGGGAATAGACACTAAGTTAATCTGAAGTAGGATGATACCCACACAAAAATCTTTTTACAATGTGATATAAATATTAAAAATAAGGAGTAATGAATATTATTAAAATTATATATTTCATGTAATATAAAATATGGAAGGACATACAATCATGTTAAGTAATTGATATTGGTCTAAAATGCACTCACACTTTCTTTTATCTGTCAGATATACATAAATAATGCCATTTTCCAATATTTTTACCTTAATAAACACATATCCATTGATGTTCTGTTCTATCAGCCTCAAGAAAATAACTAAGCCAACTGCAATAAATATTTTTTAAGAAATAGATAAGTCTCCTTACCGACACATAGGACCATCTTTCTCTACCACACAAGTCCCGCCATTTCTGCACTAAGCTGTTGGACACTCTAAAGGGAAGCATCACAGAAAACCACAGTTAATTACAAATATTATTGGGAAGAACATGGTCATATCACTGTTAGTCATTGCATTAAATCTAATCACTGAGAGTAAATTGCTATCTGGTTGCTAAAAGCACAAGAATTCTCCTAGGCCACTGTCCTGCAGCCCCCAGTTTGTTCAGCAGCCCTTGCCATCCTGGATGTGTTCATCCTCTTCACATGCCCGAGTTGTGGACCAGAAAAGAAGACTTTCTTCTCCTCTGTGTTAGGAAATGTGATATGCTTTTGCTGGGGCTTGTTTCTCGTCTTGCCTACCCTTACTCCTCCCTTTAACTAATTATAGTAGAGAGCAGGGTGCTCAAATAAGAGCTTTGTTCTTCAGGTACCAGGGGTAGGTTCAACTGAATAGAATGGATATTAAATTTGTTTCATAAGTAAGAAATTAGCTGGTTTGATTAAAAATAGCTCACTAATATGATAAAGCATAAATAGATACAATCCTTGTTAGATAAAGTATTTATGATTATTTTTGGTAATTTTAGTCTCCTTAAGTAAGAGTTTTGTTTTAGTAAAGTGCCAGTAGAGTGTCTCATACTCCAAAGTACCAAAATACATAGAGCTGCGCATTTTTTCTGGGGTCAATAATTACTCTGATGGTAGTGAGTAACACATAGGCTAGCTTTACATCAGAATGATTCTGTGTGAATCTAAATATGTACATTCTTGCACTGAATAATGGAGCACCGTGGAAAGGAGAGTGGGGTTAGCCAGAACGAGAAGTGAATCCTGGTAGTTTGGAGGACAGATTTGTAGATTATCTCTAATGAGTTCTTATGAGTTTCTGCCTTCCAGACAGGTTCTTTATCCATAAAATGGAATGGCACAGAGCATACTATTTTCATCTTTACTCAGAAAAATTTAGAGCAGAGAGTAGATAACATGGAGAAAGGGATGGATATGACTAGCTAGTAATGAAGAGACTAAATATATCTCCAGTAGAGAAGTAGACAGTTCCCTAGATGGGAAATAGGAATCGATGGGTTGATTTTAGAGTTAGTACAGGTTCCCAGGCTCTTTAGCCACACTGCTATCTCACTACCTTGTAGCCTCCTGCGTTGGTTATTGCGACCATGCATCTGGAGGTCAGTGAAACTCAGGGCTGATTTTGTAGAAAAGATCATTCTTGGGAGGTTCAAGTTTGATCCCACCATAGTGTGCCACTTTGGAAAAGCAAGAACTCGTATAAACTGGGCAAGTGAGAAATATACAAACAAAAGTAACTTTTAAGCTTAAATGTAAATAATTCAACTAAACACCTATCTTTGTTGTTGCTGTCATTCCTTTCAATGTGTATAGAGACCAAAGAAGTGACAGCTAATATGGGGTGACTCACTGGGGAGACTTACAATCACCCGAGTCTTGGTTTTCCCTCCATGATAGCTGTTCAATTAATAAGCTGTGTGACTGTAGGTATTTTATGTATAAGGTTCTTCATGTTTAAAGTGAGGGTTAGATCACCTTTGTTATAGGGCTGCTGGGAGGATAAATTAAATTTATTCATAACATTTCTACATTAGTGAATGGTATACATAAATGAATTTATTTTCATCCATCCCTTTAGTTTGGGGGGGTTCCTTGAATTTCCTGTGAAATCTAATTTCTACCACCATTACACTCTCCAACTTCTCATCCTTCTTTTCTTTTCCCCTGTCATCATTACGACCACCAGCAGCACTGCCATTTACTGAAGCCCAGCTCTGTGTCATAATCTGTCCTAAGAGTTTGACTGGTGTTACCTCATTTAGTCCTTGTAACATTATGTGTTACATCCCACACTTATCCTTTCTCACAGAGCAGGAAACTGGTTAATAACGTAATGTTCAAGTTAACAGCAAAGGAGCAGCAGATACTGAACTGAATTCTGATCCTCTAACTCCAAAGCCTGTCTATTAAAAAATGACAAATGATCCTCTATTCAGTTCAGAAATTCTATAACCCCTTGCAGTTCTTGATATGATGGGGTCATGAGCCCCTTTGAATCATATCGTGTTTCCGCGCTGCCATGGATTAAATATCCATAAACACAATAAACAGTGGAGGAGTTTCAGGAGCTGTCTGGATTCCGAGAGTCCACCAGAAAGCACGCATGGCACACCAAGCTCTCTGTTGGCACGGACTGTTCTCTTTATCTTGGAATCCCCACACAGGGACGGCAGAAAAGATGAACTGTGGCTCAGAGTCTTGAAATAGCTCCACAGCACTTACATGAGGAGTTTCGGTTTTGCTTTCATTTGGTTTTAAAACCTTCTGAAATGTTATTTAGCTTTATTATTATTATTATTATGATCATCATTATTATTATCATTCATACACTAAATTCTACCCATTATATCCCATCCTATAAATTCATATTTTAGTGCCTTTTCCTAATTCTCTTGCAAGCTGATGATTATCCTAATCACCATTGCATGACCTTTATTAACCTCTACTACTACAAATGACTGGAAAAAGACTTTCAACTTAAATTAAGCCAGACAAATTCTGTTCAGTGATTTTCTGTTACATAAGTAGCCAAACTTGAAAATAATATGTCTTTCTGGTGAAACTTGGGAACAGGACTCATTGAAAAATACTTAACCTGCAACATCCATACATCCGTGAGCTTGATGTTCTTGTTAATGACTTAAACCTTGAGGTGAAAGTAGACCAGCTGCTCACCATCTGTTGTGTGACCACTGGGAGAATTATTGGATGCTGTAAGGAGTGGGCTCATAAAAGTCTACGAAATGCTGACCTTAAATTAAAGGAGTATGATGCCCGGAAGAAACAGGAAGGTGTGATGCTCATTGACAAATCTTAGCATGGATTAGCACTAAAGGCATTCTTAGAAACAAAAGTATTGATTTTAATATATTTGATTGGCAAACTAAAAAGCAAATAAAATATAGAGAACACATAATATGATACAGATGTTATTTTTGAAAACTCTTTCACTAGTCTTTACGTTACTGTAACCCAGAGGCTATGGCAATATGACTGGTAAGTTGTAAATGAACTGTAAATGAATTTGTGAGTGATTAAAATAAATGGAACAACACAGATATGTTCTATATTATTACCTACAGGGTATCTATTGCCCAGTATGAATGGCAGGTTTTATGTTTTTCTGAACATATTTTAAAAGGTAAAACATGTCAAAGCAGACAATAAACCATAACATGTTTTAATATATTTGTTCTTGTATAAAATGATTCTAAAGAAAAATCTCACCTTTCTGTAAATAAATTTGGGTACTGGGCATAAGCACTGTGCCTTAATAGTTTCAAAAAATGGAACTATATCATTAATATTTTTCTAATCTGAGGTATGTGAAATGCCTTGTAGAGAAACAATGCCGAAGAGCTTTTATCTTTGCCTATTTTATGGGTCCAGATTTGCTCACTTCTTAATTTCCCTTTGTATTTATAAAATTCAGTGCTGTGTGAATATTCATTTTCAGCAGCATAAAAAATAAGATTTCCTACACTATGATTTGGTTATAATTATGCTGTTGTTGCTTTTAAGGTCCTTTTCTTGAAAGATAAAAAGAATATAGTTTTCAAATAAATTATCCGCAATAATTTATTTAGAAAATATGAGTGAATACACCTCCTATTACCAATTTATATTATCTTTCAGTTATGACAGGTTTATATTGCCCCTAACTATTATTTTATATAGCTCCTGTATGAAATAAAATTTCAGTTACTCAGGAGAGATGTTAACAATAGGTCCTCATAAGTTAGACATATTAAAGCAGCTATAATGAAAGTACAATCGCAAATATACATTATCAGCTCTTATACATGTTCCAGGGTCAGAGAAAAGAAAAATGTTTAAAAACCAGTCTAAAATTTAATAAATTAACTTTTAAACAGGACTAGCTCATGCAAATAGCTCGTGTGAAGAAGTGGAAGAAAAGTATAAATTAAAAAAATTAATAACGTTAGGTTGTCCAGGGTTTGCTTTTTATATAAACAGAGCACTTTATATCAGAATATATAAATGTAGAATATAATCTTAAATTATATTACAGTAAATTACAATTAAGTATTTGATTTTTCTTTATTTCCAAACATTATTTATATAGAATAAGAATGAGTTTGTTATATTATATATTTGTAGTATTTAAATGCCAACATTCTGCCTGCTCCCAAATCAATAATAAAAATGCAATTATTTCATGCTTGCTATGATTTAGATTTCAAGTTTTAATGTTATTGTCCACAGGTGAAGTTAGTGAAGAATATTTGAATGGGCGTGGAGTGCCTGAGCAGCCGAACTCCTAGAGCTGGGAGTCCGTGTGGTGGGCGACCCCATCACAGCGCTTGTGAGCTGGTATGCAGCTGTTGGAGCTGCTGACATTGTCTGGGGAGAAAACAACCACGTCATCTTTTTTCAATAAATTTTTTCCAGTGAAATAATACAGTTTATTGCATGATCCCTCATATTTCTAGTCCTATATTTAAATTATGTATTAAATTTAATACCTTGAAAATTTCTTCAAAAAGAAGTGTGTTGATGGAATCATTTCTCAGCTCTGCATTATGTATGTATAAAATTCATTGTATGTGCTATATAGTCTGAATTGATTTTAGACTAGAGACAAATTTACATCAAGGCAGATATCTGTTGCTCCCCTAAGGTCCCTGGTGTTATGTAGAGTTGAACTGATAATTACTGTAACTTGCTTAAATGTTCATCAATGTTCAACTGAGTTATAAGTCGTGAGTAGTGGGTAGGTGCCCATTAGATATGGGTGATGCTACAGGTCACTGCAGCTCAATGTACTATGACTATGGGCCTTTCTAGCATTGTGTTAGTGCACGATGTAGATATTTTAAAATCCCAGAGTCTCTTGGTAGCCTGACTTCAGGTGACATGCATAAATCCTACTCATAAGACTTTTGATTGTTTCAGAAAAATGTCTTTTATTGATACCTGACAAGAATACTGACAGTTCAATGGCAATCTAGACCTGCAAAGAACTCGACCTCTCTTGGATGCTACTCTTGGTCCTTAAACTGTATAGTTGTGTTCCTCCCTCTCATTCTCTAGTCTCTTTAGGATGATGACTTCCTGTAAAGCAGTAGACTATGTTTTAGACTCCTTTTATGAGTTAGAGCTAAACCATAACTTTTCAGTCCAGACTTTCATCATGTGTCTCTCTTCTTGAGAAGCTGGAAACCAGCAGACCAGGGATTCAGGCCTGATCTCTATTTTCGCTGGTTATGCCTCCATTTTGATCCATGCCAATATTTAACGTCCCCAAGCCTTTTTATGTGATAGCTCTTCTATCTAGCATTGCTATGTGTTTGGAATAGAGGGGAAGTGTCAAAGCAGGAAGCCACTGCACCACCTTGTCAGAAATACTGGATAGATTCAGAAAGCACCAATAATAATGATATTGGTCTACACTGTTCCTCTAACCCAGCTGCTTTGAGTCATAGCACTTTCCAGAGAAATGTGGAAGATGGCAGCGAACAGCCAGGGCTTTCTGGGCCTTAACCCAAGGTCAACAAGACTACCTCTGCTTTACGTTGATATACTTAATGGTATCATATGTGACATCTTATTTGAGCATTTTAATCCAAACCTGCTGCTAAAAATTTAAAAATGATTGATCTAGGAAGTTCCTTCTACTAAAATAAAGATAACTAAGTTCAAACTTCTCAAGCTAAATGGATAGTTCAGAAGACCCAGAAATAAGGATCCCTGTGTGTGGTTCGTGCACAGATTTGTGTCAGTTATGTCACAAGTTTTTCCGTTGTTCAAGCATATTTGTGGGCTGGAAGGGATTGTTTATTTGAGTTACCGTAGGATATTGGCATGGTTTAGAGAACTGCCCATAAAAATTTATTTTCAAGTTGGACAAAAATGATGTTTTTAAGAGCCTACATTTCTATTGATTAAAACACTGGCTCTGAACAATTAAAGTGATGGTCTTTGTTCAGCAGTCCTTCCAGAGGTGCTAGAATATCAGTTCAACACCAGTAAATATTAGGACACTATGCTTAGCACTTCACCTGAAGAGTACAGGGGAGATATTTTCAAAAAGAGAGAAAAGAACATATAACGCAACAAAAGCAAGATATCATACAAGAATGATCAGCAGCTCAGAATAATAATAAAAGAAATGCCATAAGGCCAGACTTAGTTGGCAAAACTTTGGTATAGATAAGATTATAAAAACAAGAGAATCCTTTAGTGTAAGGAAGTCTGTAAAGACTGAAAGTGAAATAGAGTCTTGAGATGTGGTTTAAAGTTTAGTGTTTCCAGAGAAAAGCCGTTTAGCAGAGTGGGAATAAGTCTATAGACTGAGAATAAATCTGATATTGGGACAGTGAGTAAAACAGCTTGCCTTTGACAGGGGGACTTTTTAAGAAGGTGATACAGAAAACCTAAAAAACAAGGCTGAAAATGGATTGTGGAAATGGCTAAAGTCCTGACAGAAAAGATAATTTTTAGCTTTTCCAATGGGTTAAATGATTTTAGGGTATACATTGACAAGATAAGTCATATTGTAAACCAAGTAAACTGGAAAACAGAATAAATTTTCAACTCATATACAATGGAGATGTTAGTAAAAATTGTGTATGTATATGCATGCATCTATATATCCACATGTATGGGTATGTGTATATATACATATTTTTATTATCATTGATTTCCATTTCAAAGGGTGGAGAGATCATATAAGATGATTGTTTTCCTTTTTCAATAATACAACATGTTGAAATTTGTATACAAAAGTAATAGATAATACTCATCTACTTGTAAAACATTATTTTGAACCCTTCTCTCAGAAATATGAGTCCATCCATATTTCTTCACCCAGTTTCCAGTGAGAATGATAGTTTATTTTCCAGTTGACTGCACAATGAAGATCTATAACTTATAAGTGGTACAAATTCTCAATTATGGCCCAAACAGCGTTAATGGACATAAAAATGTACATATATAAAATATTAATGGTTTGAATTTATTGAAAGTTTTACTTTTTCCTTTTTATAGAAAATTTTCAGTTTAGACAGTTAATAATTGGCCTTCTACTTTATGAAATTGAAAACTAAAATCATGCTTTCTGTGGCATTTTACACAGTATAACATTAAAGTTAATGGATGTTTATCAATTTCCTTTTAAAAGGAGGTGGCAAATTCATTATAACTGCCATTAATATTTATTGGCATGCATACAGCAAAGGACATTGTACCAAATATAGGAAAACAAATTGAACCATTATTCTTCTCTTTTATTATTAATATATATATACAACAAAGAAAATTTCCAAAATTAGTCCAAAGAAGCTATGTAGAAAATTTATAGGAAAATGAGATTTCAAAATGTTTCCCTGGACAATGTCTACTTTTGCCACATTTGCTTTCAAGCATTATGGTTTAATATCTATAAAAATATTTATTAAATCTGTCATCATCAAAGAGGCTGATATTCTTTCATACCTAAATGAGCTAAGTAACACAGAGTACTATGTGGTTTTTAGCTCACTTATCAGGTAGATGATGCATTAAAGATAAACAGTTCATGAATGTTTCATCGGTGTTACTTCCCTAAAGCAAAATTCCTGTTATAGATTTTAACTGCTGCATAAAAAATATACCCAAAAGTAAAGCATGTATGGCTGTGGAACTGTATCCACTCAATATTAAATTAAAAAGTCATGCATGCAGCAGATCAACATTCCTCACAGCATAATAAGCATGGTCTTTGGGCCATGGGAACGAAGGCTACAGCCCGTCAATGTACAAATAAACCTATCATAGAGCAGGGTGATATTTACTTTATCCTATCCTGGAATTAAATCCAACCACTACTGTTATTGAAATATCTTAGCAGTTTAAATAATTTTAAATAAAACTGTAAAAATAATTTAATTGGAAAAGGATGAGAATATTATAATGTGTGTATTATATACTGTAGCACATTAATTGATTAAATCCTCTGATACCTGTGTAAAGTAGACTTAATCACCCTGATTTTAATGTTGAATAAACTAAGGAACACTTTTGTAAGAAGGGGAGATGTCACATACAGAAGATGATCTTTACACTATCACTGAGAAGCACCATAGGACATTGAGATTGTAACACATTTGAAGGTCAGTAATAAAAATATTGATAATAAATATTGATCTACAAATCATATGAGCATGACCCATCCCAACTGTTTGGCACTGAACTTCATAGGACACATCAAATGCTACTGGAAAGTTGGCTACTGGAAAGTTAAAGTTGGAAACTGGGTAAATTATCCACTTTCCTACTCGTTTTTCAGAGCTGTGTCTGTATTTGATGGATAGCCTCCATTGCCTCTTTTGAGTAGTTCTCTACCTTCTCTCCCTGCTCTAGGCCCTGGGAAGCTAAACTATAAGGACACATTAACAAGATTCTTTGTCCTTTGGATTTTGATTAGGTTTGGATATTGTTAAGGATTGGCTAATGGGTAGCACCAGCTGGAGATCAATACAAGGGAAGAGACTGTGAGGTCACCCTTTAACCAAACACCACGACAGCTCTCAGTGGAACTCTGACTCCAGGTTCTGTACAACTCTCCCTTCCTCTTACGCCTCTTGGTCTATGGGTGATAAAAACCCCTATTCATACTAGCTTGTTTGGTTTCCCTATGCATACTATTTCCATAATAAATAATCCCTTTTAAAAAATATTTTGAAATTATACGGTATTAATGTACCATCTGTTTCTTGACAGAATATTGTCTGATACAATATCTAATGAAATCTGAAAATCTCCCTGGTAAATAGATTGCTACCAAAGAGAAGAATGCTGTTAGTTTTGTGCTACTTTCCCATAATACTTATTTTTTTTTCATTTTTTAAGGGAAAGGGGTTATTTTTGGTAAAATAAGTATCATCTCAGTTCATTAAAACCGCGTTTCCAATGGGAGAACAATATTAATTACACATTTGTAAATGTTGAACTCATTACAGATTTGTTTAAACATTCTGACCACTACAGCATTTGTTTTTGTGAGAATAGAAAGCCTTCAAATATCGATGGCTATTGATTTTCCTGCTTAGAATTGTAAACATCTCAGAATCCTATTCTTATAGCATTTAAACATGTGCAAGCCTCTCTAAACAAACAAACTCTTATTTTGTTCTACATCCCACTGAAAGTCAACTTCTTGAAAAAGTCTATAATTGATCTCTCTTTGCCATTTCCCATTTTCTCTAGAAAAGATTGACTTCAGAATTCTTCCCCACTACTCCACAGCAAGTTCTCTCTCCAAGATCACCAGAAACCCCTTTTGCTTTTTACAACCTGTGTTTTTTAGGCCTAATCTCTCAGAAACGTTCCCGCCCGTGAACACTCTCTGATGTTCATTCAGGCTTTCTACCTTTAAGATCATCGATCTCTTTTTGTTGTTCTGAGGTGTCTATAACCACATCTCAGTGTCATTCAGTGTTTGGTTTTCTTAACTGTCTTTTAGATGTTCCTTAGGATTCTGTCTGCTACCTTCTCATTTTACTCTTTTTAATTGATCTGCACCCCGAATTTCAACCATCATGTGCTGATGGCCATGTATCTTCATAGATCTTGCTTTATTTCTTTCCTGAGCTCCAGATATCCTTTCTAAATACATTCTGAACATTTTTGTGTGGATGTGCTACAGATACCACAAATGCAACATCTTTAACAATGAAGCCGCAACCTTACCCTAAGAGGTCCTTCTCCTCCTATTTTCCCAAGCACTGAAAATGGCATATTGGCTGTCCTGAAGCCCAAATCAGAAACTTGGAAACTATTCTTGATTACTTTCTCTTCCTTATCACCTGAATGTGTCTTAAATCTACTCCTATCTTTCCTTCACACCATTACTTAATCAATACCTTTACATTTCAACTACAACCTCTCCTAAGCGGTCCTCCTTCCTCACTTCAATCCATTCCATGCATTACTTAGCTGTGCAGCCCTGGCACAACAGAGGAGGACTCTTCAAGATCTAGTCCCTGCTTATCTCTCCACACGTATTTCCACAATTTCTCAACATAAACTATTCTAGTTACAGGAAATATGCTTCAAAGAACCTTTCCTCTATTCTTGGAACATTCTTCACTGGAATTAAACATCTCTATGTCTAATGACTACTAGACTTTCCAAATTTGGCTCTTTTTAAAGTTTACCGACTCCACAGTTAGAGAGTAGCTCAGGAATTCAATAACCCTGTGTTTATCTCTGTCACAGAACTTGTCACTGGGAATTCCCAACTATCACCCATCTCCTTCGGTAATATATGATGTACCTATTAACTGAGCAGGTAAAATGCCATATTCACCTGTATCATCAACACCCAATAAAATGTGTGGCATTAATTGTGTTCCTATTGCAAGTTTGTGAATAAATGAATGAATGAATGTGAGTTCACAAAACACCATTCTAAATCACTAGGTAAGCCCAGATAAGGACAATTATCCCTTCAATTTTTTGGTAAATTGCCATTATTAGATGCTTCTATTCTGTAATTTTACTCTAGTATTTTGTCCATTGTTCATTATCACACAATTTACCCTACAGAGTCAGAACTTGATTAAATATTTCAGAGATGGATAGAAGAAATTCTCCCATGATAGCAGTTTATCCTAATGTGGACTTATTTCCTTTAGGGGAACTTCATATATTGCTACCTTGTCAAACTCCAATTTTCAACAAATGTCTAAAAGTGTAAGAATATAGTACTTTCCTAAGCTTCTTTAAATAGCATTGTTATTTAAAGTCAAATATCACATGATTATATTGAACTTGATATGATTTCTATCAGCCAAGTTACATTAACACCCTGATGGGAACAGCAATAAGTAATTTGGCAGGCTTTTTCTTCTTTATTTACTTCCATTTGTTTACCTTGCCTCTAACAAAATATTATAAGACTTGACAAGTCAGCTTCATTATGGAAAGAATATACCTGTACTGAATAACAGCAAAATAGAAAACCAATCTCTAAGTCTAATCCAGGAAAAGTAGTTCACTGATTTAAGGATGAAACCCTTCTTTAAAAAAAATTACAGTTAAAGCTAAAACTTTTTTTTAAAGATCTTATTTATTTTTAGAGAGAGTGGAAGGGAGGGAGAGAAATGTTGATTGTGAGAGATACATTGAACACCAGCCAGGGCTAAGGCTGAAACTTCGAAATATCCCAAGGCAATATGTCTCCCTTTTCTGATAGTTACCATAGTTCCAGATGCCCACGCTAAATAGGGCACTGATATTATCTTATATTTCTTTGCATGTTCCCCTTTTACAGTTATATTCCAAATTGCTTTTTACTATTTCAAAAAAAATGTAGTCATTAACATATGGCTTATGGAGATCTATCACAGCAGCCCTTGCCAAAATATAATACAGTTTAATATAAAATAAAACCAAGCAAAGGAAACAAATACATAAAATGGTAATGGTGCTCTGATTCTACCATGATTATGTGCTCATTTTCAAGTTTTGTGTGATTACTTAACTAAAACTCTTTCTTTGCTATCTGACATAGGCTACTTATAATAAAAGTAGAAGGTGCTAAATAGAGTGTTTTCCCTGAAATACTCACAGCCCTGTAAGGTAGGCATTACATGGATGCTGACAGTGACTTATGTGTCTTTTCCAAGACTGCACAGGTAGTGACAAGGAAGAGATTCAAACCTATATCTTTAGGGTTAACATGAAGTCATTAATGACATATTATTTACACAGGCAGTTGTCTAGGACTAGCCCCTAACTTCATATATTCACTGAAATGAATATTTGCCCATAGTGCTTTGCATGAGCACCTTCATGAACATTTATGATGGTAAGAAATGATAATTATATGTCTTCAATCCATTTCCACAAACATTTTTTAAAAAGATAACCAATACATAAGACCATCACCATATGAGTGACTCAGATGTAAGTAAAAGAAGAAGTAAATCAGGTAAGTTCAACAGAGATAGGTATGGCTACATAAACAAAACGCTTCTAGAAATGCTAAGCAAGGGCACATGCTTTGTTTAGCAACACAACACAAAGAACTATGTTACTGATGATATGATCACGGTGTGACTCTGGAGAACTTTGCTTTATCTGTCAGGCTCTCTCCATCATTCCCAAACAGCACTTCTTCCCTGGCACACTGAGTTAGTGAAAGAACTCACAGCAGATGGCTTCCTCTTCATTCAAGTGGCCGTCAGGCACTTCATCACAGAGCAGGAGAGATGCCACACACTCGTGGGGGGAACACGGAACTCCTGTTCTCGCAAAGCTGCAGCAGGGGGCTGAGGCAACAATACATCTCATCCGATCCATCTAAGCTATCCTCACGTCCATTACATTTCCTTGAGAGAGGGACATGATGCTGTGTGTAGACACAAGAAAACTGATTAGCTTCACAAGGTGTTGGCTGTGTTGTTGGGACCTAAAAAGAAAGCAAGTCAAGTCATTTTTGGCATTGGGAGAGTTACATCTCTGTCTAGTGTTGAAACATGGTAGGATATATTTATTCTTGGATAAACATGAAACATTTTGGTAATTGGAGCAACATAATTTCCAATTAGGAATAATATGAACTCTATAAAACATACAAAAGTTATTAGAGGAAATGCTTTATCTTACCCTCAGAAACATTCTTAAAAGGGGCATCATGGTCATGAAAAATGGCACTTTCAAATTAAAGAAATAAATTTGATTCATGATCCTGAAATGTGCCCACTAAATCAGATTTTCCTTGCAAGTAAAGATATTTTAAACAGTAAATTAGGTACTTTGGAAAAGTGCACTAACAATTTTAGGATTTAAGGGAATTGTTATTATATCAGTGTACAGTTAACTAATGGTCCCTCAGTGGCCTCCACTTGGGGAATTGGGCTCCTTTGACTATGGACAGTGATGAGTCACAGAAGCAGAGGTTTACACTGGTTTTGTTAGCACTGCACTTTGGCCTTGGGTCTTGAGTCCAGCTCAAGGGCCATGTGCTTCCATACCTAAAAGAGCAGGTAAATCCTAGTTTCAGCCAGGATATTGCACTTGCAGAAATGTTGATGACAGTATGATTCAAACCTACCCAACAGTTTTTACAGATGAGGATACTGAGGTACATACAATTTGAATGTCCAGATTGTATTAATCTGTTGCCAGTTTGATAAACTTTTATCATGTGAACCTATTCTGCAGCAAATGTTTAAAGCAACTCTAAGTCAAAACTTAAAGTGTGAGCAAAGAATCATGTATATTCACATATAAGTCCTTTATATTCATATATATTCTCTAGAGAGTGGAGCTAAATATACAGAGCTGTACAGAACTAAATATACAGAGCTGTACTAATTTGCTGGAATATTTGTGGAACTGTTCTTATTCTTCACATTGTTTCTGTGACAATTGTTGATGGACTTGATCAGTATATTAAGGGGAAAAATAGATTATTAGTAAGGAACAGTTCAGAAGTAGTTTATTTGTGTTACTTACATTTTAAACTAATTTTATTTATAAATTACATAAGAATGATTTGTTTTATATATAAAGTTGGTGTTGAGAATTCATTTTAAAAATGAAATTTGAAACTTTTTCTCCCTCTCTACTTAGTCAATAGTGATGATGTATTCAAAATGTATTTAGACTCAAACTCTATGTCTCTGAGATCTATGTGGTGGCTTAGTAGTCTTAGTTCATGGCAATCAGCATATTTAATTTGGGGAGACAACTTCCAGCCAAGATGGAGGCATAGATAGATAACACTTTGCTTTGTTGCACAACCAAAAGGACAAAACCAAATTAAAAAGAAAAAACAACCAGAACTACCAGAAAATCGAACTGTATGTAAGTCCAACAACCAAGGAGTTAAAGAGAAGACATTCATCCAGACTGGTAGAAGGGGCAGTGATGGGTGGGTGGGGCAGAGAGGACATGCAGCAAGGCAAGACAGCAGTTAGAGGACCTGGCAGCCCCCCACTCATGTGCACATAAACCAGGAGGAGCAACAGGGGAGCGAGACAGACTGAGTAGCCTAGAGTTCCAGAGTGGGGAAATGAAACCTCAAAACCTCTGCTTATAAACACCTGTAGGGGTTGTGGTGGCAGAATAAATTCCCAGTCTCACAGGAGAGTCTTCTGGAGGGACCCATGGGGTCCTAGAACATTCACAAATCCACCCACCCAGGAATCAGCATCAGAAGGGCCCAATTCACTTGTGGGTAGTGGGGAAAGTGACTAAAAGTGGGGCATGAGCCAAGCAAGCAGGATTTTTCCTCTCTGACCCCTCCTCCATATACAGCACCACAACATAGTGAAGTGGGTGCCATGCCTTGGTGAATACCTGAGGTTCTGCCTCTTACAATGTAGCAGGTAGACTGAGACAAAGAAATATGACCCGAATGAAAGAACAGATCAAAACTCCCAAAAAAGAACTAAGCAAGGAGAAGATAGCCAACCTACCAGATGCAGAGTTCAAAACACTGGTAATCAGGATGCTCACAGAAATGGTTGAGTACCAACACAAAATAAAGGAAGAAGTGAAGTCTATAAATTGAAATTAAAAATATATATATATACATGGAGTCAACAGTAAAGGGAAGAACTGGGACTCAAATCAATGATTTGGAACAGAAGGAAGAAACAAGAATTCAAAAAAAGGAGGAGAGGCTTAGGAACCTCTGAGATAAATTTATAAACATTCCAACATCCAAATCATAGGGGTGCCAGAAGGAGAAGAGGAAGAGCAAGACTTTGAAAACTTATTTGAAAACATAATGAAAAAACTTCCCCAATCTGGCAAAGGAAATAGACATGCAAGTCCAGGAAGCTCAGAGAATCCCAAAGAAGTTGGACCCAAAGAGGGCCACACTAAGACACATCACGTATATATAAGTTCTTTTGTCAAAAGCTTATATGTGCTAAAGAACTTATATGTACAACACATGGCCATAAACTAAGGTTGGGGGATGCTGGAGGGAGGGGGATTGCTGGGTAGAGGGAGATAAAAGAAAGAAAAGTGGGACAATTGAAATAGCATAATCAATAAAATATACTTAAAATAATTAGGGAAGAGGGTAAGCAGTTTGAGACATTAGTACTATATCCAACTGCCTAAGATCATAGCAGCATATATGGTTGACCAAAACATTCATTTAGTTTCTTCTGTAAAATAAGAGACACATTTTTCATTATCACTGATAAGTTTATTGGTTTGGATATTTTGAGTATGTCAGCTATCTCCCACATGGTATAACATTGATTGCTCTGAATTAATGTCTTGATTTGATTGCTATCAACTTCAACTGGTCTACCTGACTGTGGAAAATCGTCCATCAAGAAATCTCCAGCAGGAAATATCACAAACCACTTTTGACACATTCAATTAATCACAGCACCTTCTCCATATACTGCATAAATTTTTTTTGCATTTCAGTCGTGTTTTTACCTTTTTTGAAATAATAAAGCGTAATATGCCAAAAATGTTGCATATTTTCTTCCATTTTAAATATTAAAATGGGTACACAAAAATTCATCAATTTTTATGTTTTTTTTAATGCACACTGATATGAGAGCAGTCACAATACAATCTAACAAAATTGTTTTGAATGAAGTTAAAGACAACTGAGCGCTACTACACCCATCTTACAGGAAAAAAACAAATGAACTTTTTGGCCAACCCAATACAATTATAGTATTCCAATGTCAACATTTTAAATTAAAGCTTATAGAGTAAATTGGACTTGATATATATGTTTTTTATATATGTAATACATATAAAATCTTTTGATATTTAACCACGATCAAATATATACTTTCTCTTCATTCTTTTTGTTAGCTTAATCTCATATTTGAGGAAGGGCAGACATACTTAATTTTATTTTTTTCTAAAATATTTTATGCACTAATTATTTATCTTTATGAACTCACCAAAAGTTAAAAGTGTTGAATAAACTTTTTGCATGTGATGAAAATCTAGAAACAACTTTAGTAACACTCCTATTACTTAGCTAAGATCTTTTCTGATAAAAACATGAGGTAAATAATTATATCTCTTCAAAGACAAGCACAAACTGCTTATGCTTCTCAACCTATTCCAAATGTGTATGCTCCTTTATATTTTTCCTATATTTCCTATATTTATATTTTTTCATATATTTTTAGATATATGAAAACAAAATTCTTTTATTTGGAGATAGCAATTTCATTAAATTTCAGAGCCATTTATATCAAGAGGTACTCACAACTCATTTATTCTAGGCCCTTCTTTACAAGGAAGCTGATGAGCTTATAGTACCTCTAGTGTATTCTGTCTTCCATCAGGATTAAGGTGTTCAGCCCTGGCCAGGAGGCTCAGGCTCAGCTGATTGGATCGGTCCCCCATATACCAAAATGTCACAAGTTCTATTCCTGGTCAGGGCACACATGGGAGGCAACTGAAAGATATTTTCTCTCTTTCTCTTTCTGCCCCAGCCCCCTGCTCCTTTCTCCCGCCTCTCATTTTAAAATCAATAAACATATCCTTAGGAGAGGATTAAAAAAAGATTAAGGTGTTTATTTCCCCAGCTGCCAAGACATTACCAGATGACAGCTCATCTCTGAGTTCAGCTCCAGGAATTTCTCTCTGAAGTTACCTTGCCTCAGAGGAACAGCTCCATTCATTGACTAGTGAATAGGGGATAAGGTGACCCAACCCCTGTGCCTGAATTTGGGATGTTTTCAGAGCCATTGCAGCTCTCGAGTTTCCGTAGCATCTGCTGAGGCCCCTATTGCTCCTGCATCACAGCTCAACGCCCCCTGTACCCCAGCGCTGCTTCCTTCACTTCACAGGGCTTGTTGCTGAAAGAATTTCCAATAAACCTTCCACCTGGGAATCTGTGCTCAGAGTCCACTTTCCTGGGAACCCAATCTGAGATACTATCCAACCATCAAAATGTATTTTGTCTTAAATTAAATCTCCCCTGAATCACTTCTCAAATGTCTCGAAGAAAGATTTCTAATGAAAGAAGAATATAAAGTTGTACCCTATGGGAGTCTAAGTTGGTTTTTAGCCAGAAGCACCTCTCCATAAGTTTACAGCTTCTTTTAAGTCTCTTGTTTTATTTAATGGAAGTTTTATATACACATGTTTTTATATAAAAGATTCCTCCAGTCCTAATTTCAAATAAAATGCTTACTCTTGGAAGATGTACTATGTGTATCTTTTGAATTAAAAGAATTTGGTTATATACTCTCTTTGAGGTTATAATTTTTTTCTATTTTTCTCTATTTTTAAGTATATTTTAATGATTATGCTATTACAGTTGTCCCATTTTTTTCTCCCCCTTATTCTTCTCCACCCTGTACCCTCCTTCCCACCAGCATTCCCCACTCTTAGCTTATGTCCCTGGGTTGTACATATAAGTTCTTTGGCTTCTCCATTTTCTATACAATTTTTAACCTCCCCCTGTTTATTTTGTACCTACCATTTATGCTTCTTATTCCCTGTACCTTTTCCCACATTCTCCCCCCTCCACCTCCCCACTGATAACTCTCCACATGATCTCCATTTCTGTGATTCTGTTCCTGTTTTATTTGTTTTGCTTAGTTTGTTTTTGGTTTTTAGGTTCAGTTATTGATGATTGTGAGTTTGCTGTTATTTTACTGTTCATAGTTTTGATCTTCTATTTCTTATATAAGTCCCTTTAACTTTTCATATAATAAGGGCTTGGTGATGATAAACTCCTTTAACTTGACCTTATCTGGGAAGTGCTTTATCTGAGATGTCCTTCTATTCTAAATGATAGCTTTGCTGGATAGAGTAATCTTGAATGTTGGACCTTTAAACTTTTAATATCAATTTATTTATTCTCAAATGTCAGCCATGGAGCCATGTATTTATTCTTGAATGTCTTTTCATATATAAAAATGAAGTGTTAATAACTCTCTTTTTTTAAACTGAAAAATCTTAGCCCAACCTTAAATGCACTTTACTAAGTAAAAAAAGTCAACCTAAGAAGGCTACATATTGTCTGATTCCAACCAACTACATGGGGTTCTGGAAAAGGTAAAACTGTCGACAGAGTAAAAAAATCAATGGTTGCCAAAGGCTCAGAGGAAGGAAGAGCCGAGCGTGTACAGCTAGGGGGTTTTCAGAGCAATGTCATTCTGTATGACATTCTAATGGTGGGTACATGCCATGCTACAGACTGAATGTTTGTGGCTCCCCAAATTTCATGTGCTGAAACCTAATCTCCAATGTCATAATATTTGGAAATGGTCCCTTGGGTAGTGGTTAGGTCATGAAGGTGGAACCCTCATGAATGGGATTAGTGACCTTGTAAAAGTGGTTGGGACAGCTCCCTTGCTCTTTCTACCTCATGAGGACACATCCAGAAGGCACTGTCTATGAGGAAGCAGTTTCCCCCTGGACACCAAATCTGTCAGCACCTTGATCTTAGACTTCCTAGCCTCCAGAACTATCAGAAATGAATGTTTGACATTTGTAAACCACCCAGTCTATGATACTGTGTTTAGAAGTCAGACTGATTAGACATGCCATTACACATTTGTCAAAACTCATAGAACTTACACCACCAAAAGAGAGCCCTAATATAAACGATGGACTTGGATGATAGTGGTGCGTTGGGGTTGGTTCATCCATTGCAATAAATGTGCCACTCAGACAGGGATATTGCTCATGAGCAGTGCTGTGGGTGTGGAGGGGGAGGGGTATACAGGGAGTCTCTGAAATTTCCACTTAATTTCATTGTAAAATGAAAACTTCTTTAAAAAAACATATAATGTATATACTTATATACATATATATAAGCTCTCAGCATCAATATCCCTCAGAGCCTATACTGCACACTTTATGATTTTCTTTTGAAATTTTTGTGTTCTAGTTTCTTCAAATCCCTTTTAAAATCCAACATTTAAAATACACAATACTTAACTAAAATGTACTATCGATTGGTCAAGCACGCTGGTCCACTTCTTACCATGCCCAGTGAGCTGCTTAGTCAAGTTGTTTAAGAGCAATGGAATTGAGATACAAGGCCTCTGAATTCACAGGGAAATGGTGTCAGAGCAGTCCTAACCCTCGTTAGCTTCCTTGGAAATGCCTGTTGTTCATTACATGAAAGAGTTACTCTGTGGAAGAGCATATAGCATGATCTGTACGAAACTAAAACCTACATCAGGAAAGCAAACTGAAACAGCACATTTAGTACTAAGAGTGTCATTTTCATATACCCCACAGAACACTGTAAGGATAGAAAGAAGGAAAGGAAGAAAGAGAGAGAAGGAATTAGTAAACATTGGTGACCATGATGGAAGAAGAGAGAGGAGGAAAGAAAGACACACCAGGTAAATGCAGATGCTGATGCAGACACTGGCCTGCAGTGTCCACGTCATTATAGATGAAATGAGACATTCACGCCCACTACCAAGAGTCCAGTGGAGGAAAAGGGACAGCATGACTTTTCTCTCAAGGGGAGCAAAAGCCGCAGCCTCTGCCATGACAGGCCTTTATTTCTCTTCTCTGCACCTTACATGATAGTCCTCATTTACTATGCACAGGTTCACTTTAGGTGGTTACCTTTTACAGAAAACAAAGGAGCCAATGTCACTAATCACATCACAGAAGAGGGATATTTGCAAATGAAAAGGCAAAAGTGGTTGAACCGGTTACACTCATCTTTGAAAGGTTTAGCATGGATTTTTAGGAATTACTTTGCAGTAAATATTTGCTAAAAATCAGAGTAAGGGAGTTTTTAGCAAAAAGCAAGACTCAAAGTGGCCTAGGCACATTGCAGGCCCGATTCCCCATGGGAGAACCTATCCGTGGACGTGGGTCCTGTGCATCTCCAAGAGGGAGCTGGGCCCATGCCACGCAGAATAGTCTCCTACAGATTCATTTGACAATGTGATTAATTATTTAACTTAAGGGTGTTTTATTGTTAAGTCTACATTGCTCAGACTATATCTGATTAAGGGTATTATGTAGACCTGATGCTGTGGCAGGAAGAAGGGACGAAGGGACTGCTATGAAAGCTTAGTACATTTACACACACACACACACAGACACTTTAATATGTTATATCATATAGATTTAGGGGAGTGTTTCTCAAATGGATCACAAGTCTCAAGTATATGGAGATCAACAGTAAAGTATACCTCATGTTGTAGCTTGTAATTGATTTACTCTTTATATATTGGAGTTGATTCAAGGCTGTATCAACAATAAAATTATGCTGACTCCCTAGTATCTCACCAAATATGCTTCTCCAGTGCTAAATAAGGATGTGAATTTATAGCTATCATCTAAAAATTGTTGGAAGTCATCACTTTCTTGCCCATATTGCACAAGTCGCATGACAAGCACATGAGCATTCGCTCGCTGTGTTTCAACAGAAAACTGATTAAGAAATGCCGGTTTAGGGTATAGGGCAGGGGTGTCAAACTCATTTTCACTGGAGTCCACATCAGCCTCGTGATTGCCTTCAAAGGGCTGAATATAATTTCAACTCCTTAACAGGTAAGGAGTAGTTACATTTTATAGTCCTAAAATTATTTCTACCCTTTGAAGGCAACCACAAGGCTGATGTGGCCCCCGGTGAAAATGAGTTTGACATCTCAGGTATAGGGGGTTTCTATTACAAGTTAGTTTTGGGAACAGTGATTCTGAAACCAAAAGGAAATCCCACAGTCAAAGAAATGCCATCAAGAAATGTCAATTATGTCCCAGCAACAGCATCTTTACCAGGTCTTTACCCATTCTAGGACAGTGGTTTCACATTGTATTTGGGCATTCCAAGTCAGAATTGGAAAAGTTTCAACCTGTATTTGAGAATACAGTGACAAATACAGTGACATCTTAATGCCCAATAGAGTTAATGGGCTCAATAAATACTTCTTAAATTGAGAAATAATAAATCAACAATTAGAATAGTTTTCTTTTAAAAAATTACTTCTATTTGCTCTATTTTTCTTTGTGACATGATTTCTTTGAATAGTTGACTTTTTAATTGGCTTAGGGTAATCAATATTAATGAAATAAAGAATGTATTAGCCTTGACTGGTGTGGCTCAGTGGATTGAGCACTGGACTGTGAACCAAAGGGTTGCCAGTTGGATTCCTAGTCAGGGCACATGCCTGGGTTGTGGACCAGGTCCCCAGTATGGGGCAAGTGAAGGGCAACCACACATTGATGTTTCTCTCCCTTTCTTTCTCCTTCCCTTCTCGTATCTCTAAAAAATAAATAACTTCTAAAGACAAGAGTGCATTGACTAATTGACTATATCCAATTGACTAATTGAGCAATTGATTTAATAAACCACAATATAGGATAGATCAGAAAAAAAAAAGAAACTGTACAGCTCCTAGCCAGGCAGCTCAGTTGGTTAGAGCATTATCCCATACACCAAAAGGTTGTGGGTTCAGTTCCTGGTCAGGACATACACCTAGGTTGTGGGTTTGACCCCCAGTTGGGGCGCATATAGGAGGCAATTGATTGAGGTACCCACCTGAGCTAAAGGGGTGTTTAGGAAATGGCATTATTAACTAACTTTTACATGCCCTGTAAGCAAAAACTTCCTCTGATTACCACGTTCTATTTCATTTTGTGCTACACAGCCAGTTGCAATTTCTGACATTGTAGCTATTTCTTTGTTCTCTTACAGAATGTTGAATTTCATTGTTCATTTAGTTTGGGCAGCAGTTGAAATATTATTTTTAGGGCAATAAAAATTACTTTATACTGATAATTTACAGTGAAATACAATGAAACATTCTCATGGATTTCATATAAATCCAATAAAAACCTAAATTGCCCAAGGATAATCTGATGGATTTTTATCTTTATGATTAATATGTTTAGTGAAAGCAAAATGGATTGCCTGTGCTGAAAAGAAAAATATGTGCAAGGGCATTCAGTTTTAATGAGGAGGAATTAACTTTTGCCAAACACTGCCGTACTCAATGACACAAATGGTACAATACTCATTGCAAAATATAATACATCAGTTATAAGATGGTAGTTGTTTTTCTCTGGCAGGTATTTTATGAACAGAATTGAAAAATATCACAGAAATCTGTCAGAAGAAAGATGATCATTTAGATGCAATTCCCAAGAATTCCTGGTTTGAGCTTATTTTGAATTATAGTTTTATATTTAGCTTTTCTTAAATTTCTTTCTGAAGTACAAAAATATTGATTTATGTTTTAATTTAAAAATAGTCATCTCTAAGGTAGAGTCCTAAGAGAATCATTTTGATCTTATTTGATTTCAATATCTGATAGTGTAGATATTCCTGGAAAGATGCATGCGACCTCTGTTTGGACAAAAACCAAGAAAGGGTCTGGGACATACAGAGAAGTGTGGGGAGCATGTGGGGCACGTGAATCAGGAAGGCTTGTTGGGCTGGTCAGCAAGGCTATGCAAAAGAAAAGAGTCAAAAGTTCAACAGGAGGGACAAGGTAAAGGAAATCTAAAAGTTTTCAGAAGGTGAATCCAATACAGAGGCTGTTAAGTATTTGAGAACAAATGCCAAATGGAACTGCCTTTTGACCTGGCAACTCCACTGCTGGAATTACCCTAAGAATCCTGAATCACCAATTCAAAAGAACTCATGCACCCCAATGTTCATAGCAGCACAATTTACAATAGCTAAGTGCTGGAAGAAACCTAAGTGCCCATCAGTTAATGAGTGGATAAAAATACTGTGGTAGATTTACACAATGGAATACTACACAGCAGGAAGAAAGAAGGAACTCCTACCCTTCATAACAGCATGGATGGAACTGGAGAGTATTATTTTAAGTGAAATAAGCCAGGAGGTAAAAGACAAATACCAAATGATCTCTGCCGGAGTCCAGCTCCTGCAGGTCCAGGGAATCCCTATGGAAGGAATGGTGTCGGCGAATAATGACAGGGGGCTTGGTGCTTTTAAGCTCACCAGCCGGGCATTTCTCTCTTTCTGCCTTGCTGGGGTGAGTGCTTTATTTTATACTCTGGGGTAAGCATGTGTGGCAATGTGGGAGCAAAAAAAAAATTTTGTTTTCCAGAGTATATTTACTTTACCATTGTTGTGTAGAAAGCATTACATAATATTTGGATATAATCAGCAATACATGTTATATAAAATACAATTGAACAGTTAGATACTTTGCAGTTTGCAAGCCTTATCTATATTGACCTCATCTCTCTGTCTGAGCCTCTTCCTTCTACTTATTTTGACACCTTATTTTTTCAAGCTTAGGTGCAAGTTTTGTGGTTAACGTGTAAAGCCACGAGTTGACTAGAATATGGGGACATTTGAGACTGGGCATCTTGCCAAGTGAC
>CM052538.1:55916881-55928766 GCA_028533065.1 Trachops cirrhosus
CCTGTGTATAAAAATACCAAGGAGGTCCAGTTCTCTTAAGCTTCTCTGGAAAGGACAGTTCTAACTAATTTCTCTAATAACCATTTATATAAGCTCTAGTATAGGGCAGTGGGGGTCAGTTGGTTGTGGTGTAGGGGCTCTTGTGGTCCAAGGAAATCTATATAAAACTGAATATTTAGCTCTCTTCTTTCTCCTGCCCTTTCTAGGGGATTTTGGCCTGCCTAATCTATTCGGGGAAGTTCTAGTCAGGACTGGCTATTTGGTGGGCATAACTGTACTATCATGAAATAACTCCCTTTCTAGGAAACTCCTGATTAAGTCTGGGGTGCAAGGGGGATTTGGAGTGGTAATGTACTCATCACTTATGTTATCTCTATAATTCTCAAGCAATTCTCATTCTCACCATCTGCTCCAGTATGTATAGCAATAAAAATGATCCCAAGCACAGGCAAGCAAAAGAGAAACAACACAAGGGAGATTCAGGTGCTTTCCCTGCCGAGTCTGCTGTGCGGACGTGCGGCTCCCTCTGCCACTGTGTCATACAGCAGGGATGGGTTGGCTTCCGTCAGATCTCACCTATAAGTGTAACCTAATCAACAAAACAAACAAGCAAGCAAAATATAACCAGATACATTGAAATAAAGAACAAATGGACAGTAACCAGAGGGAAGGGGGCAGGGATAATGGGGAAAAGAAGGAGAAGGGTCATCAAGGAACATGTATAAAGGACCCATGAACAAAGCCAAAGAGAGGTAGGATTGAGGGAAGGAGATGGGGGTAGAGAGGTGGGGGAGAGTGATGGAGGGGAAAATGGAGACAACTGTACTTGAATAACAATAAGAATTAAATGAAATAAAAATAAAAATAAATTTAAAAAAGAAAGTGATGATTATTTTTAAAGTGAATAGCTACAGCTAGTCAAGGCTAAAAAGCTACAAAAAACATAGGAGAGAGTTGACAGGTTCAAAATTTATGTAGACATAACATAGGCACTTATACGCATATATGTGTGCATTTGCACCCATACTGTGTATATATGTGTGCACACACAGGAGTACACACACAGCTTATTTAAAACTATGCAGCTATGAACTAGTGATAGAAAGGCTGGAGGGGAGAGGCTGGGCAGTGGGTGTTGGGCAACCGAGGTGAGAGAAAACACGAGATTGTGGTGGAGGGGAGAGTATCTTTGTATCAGAGTTCTTTTTCTCCCTCAGCACATACAGACACTGCAGACTTGAAAGAAAATCAAGAATCTATTTACCATATCAGGGAAAAGAAGAGCTGAGTAAACAGAGGGTATTAAGAGGCCCCTGAAGAGTAATCACTTTTACTCAACATCAATATTTGCCACGATTATAGATAATTCCTTTCTAACTAAAAATAGGGATATCACTGCAAGTGACTGAAATTGCATAAATGAAGAATTTTCTGCCTTTCTATAACCTAAAATAATCTAAAACGTATGTGAATGTGCATATATAAAACTATGAAATGTTAGGTTGTTGGTCATCTTTTTCTTGTCACGAGCCTTGAAACCCAGAGAGACCCTAGTGCATTACAGATTCATTCCAATTTTATCATTTCCAGATGGTGCTATAGTTCTTGGCCTGACATGTTTGTACCGGTGTGGCCTCTATTATATGCAATGTTGGACCAGGTTGTATACTTGGCTAATTTAACGCTATTGTTCACTGATAGCTCTATTATATATTAACTGCAATGTTATTTAATAGTTAAAGAATTCCCTAAATGCTGAACTCTTGATTTCTAACTTAAGGACAATATTATGAAATACATTCTGCTTTTTAATTCATGCTTCACATTGCTTCCAATATACATTTCCCAAGGGAAGAATCTAGCTCAAAATGGTTCCTTGATGCCTTACAGGTTTAAGTCCACTGTTCTTACTGGATTGAATGCAATTTTCTTGTTGGTATTCAATGACCCGACACCTGATTTGGCCTTACCTATGTTCTCCCCATAAAACCTAAAACTGAAAAAGAAATAATGAATATTCCAGATACGGCAGTATTATACTCTGTGCTAGCTGGGATGGGGCCAGGAAAAAGAATGTCGTTGTCAACCCTGTGAGTGGAAAGGCTTTTCCTTGCAGAAATAATGAGCTGGTGTTTAGGCATCAGTCACTTCTTAGGTCTTTGTCTTTGGGCTGCTGACTTGAGAACTGAGAGTGGGAAGCTATCTTTCCACCCCACACCATGAGTATATAATTTGTAGGAAATCTAAAGAGTTTTAGGCAATCTGACTGGGAGGGAGTATTGTTCAGTTTCACACGTACTTCGGGAACACCTGTCTTACATGCCTTGGGAAGGTCAAAGGAGAGACAAGTGACTTCCTGAGGCAGACGGCAGAGAAGAGCACGCAGGAGTCAACTACGATTCTGCAGCAGTCTTTCACAGGCCTCCCAGCTGTAATTTCTTGACTATGCCTATTATCTACCCAAATACAGAACGTGGCTATGGCACAATAACTTCCTGTGAGCAGGGCATTGGCACTAAAGACAGGGACACACATAGCTATGTTCAATGTTATTCTGAGGGATGTGGGTGAGTAGTTAACCTAAAGTCTGGAGTGTGGTATATGAGTGCATTACTATTTTTAAAACCACATAGTTTTTAAGACTAATTTTTGCCTTTCCAGTAAATAATTAGAAGTGATTATTTTAAAGTGTGTTGGGCTATCTTGACTCATACGGAATCCTAAAGGAGCCATGGCAAACTAAGCTTAAACCAATATATTACAATCAGAAAGAGCAAGAGAGTCAAACAGCGAGAATGTCTGGACAGACGTCCTAGTCCCTCCACCTCCTACTCCATCCTGCAGGGAAGACCCAGCCATGGGGCTTTCATTCTTCCGGACTCTTTTCACCCAAACCAGGTTATTCCTAGCTAGCTTCATGTTTTCTATTTTAAGCAAGTTTATATTAGTGAAGATGATAACTCAGTCATATAAATCCATTTAGTTTTTGGTAAGCTAAGAAAAATTTTTGTTTGTTTGTTTCTATGTGTATTTTCCCATTCCCAACTATTTCCATAAAGAGTAACCAGTCTTTTCTGGGTAAAATGTGCTCACATGCTAATAAAATGCTATCAGAAAAACTGGTCATTCTGTTGAAGTAATTTGTTTTTCAAATGAAAAAATATTTACTTAAAACAGATTTTTTTTTTGCTAAAAAGGTTTTTACTGCCTTTGGTCCACAGTTGGTGTTTCACATTCTCTTATTCCCAGCGCTCCTGGGTGGGACAGATTTTTAGTGAAGCAATGTCATTTTCTTACTCTATTTCTTCAGTAACAGACATAAAAACTTCATAAAGCCTAGATGTTTTCCAGATAACAACCTATGTGTTCCAGAAAATCAGAAAACCCATGTTAAAGTAGGCTCTAATAGCCCAAGAGACCAAAATATGGCCAGGTTGACCTTGACTATGAAAAGCACCCAGAATCTCTCAAACACACTTGGCCTGGTAAAACATTCAGCCTGCTGCATACTTCTGAGTGAAAAGAAGACTCAGGAAAGATTATGATAATTTCCAAAAATGACTAGAAATTTAGGAATTGGGTTTTGTTTCCATACAGTAGAGAAATCACAAAATCACCATACCATGTTTTATTTTTATATACATTATATATTATATATATTTAAGTATACACCACATATATATATACTCCCTTGTCCTATATACATAAATACATATATTGATGTGGGAAATACCGCTGTTCATATAGAAGCATTCACCTTTAAGACAGTGTTGGGACAGTGATTTGTGGTTTGTGTTTAAGTTCAGGTTCACTATAATACACTTATCAAATCCAGGCTAATGGACTATTATTCATACAGGGACTGGTTTTTTCATGGTGTCATTTAGGTTTCTTCCCCCTAATTCAACAAACTTCCTTCCAGCCTGATGACCAGCAGGAAACCAAGCATGAACCTGTTCATGCTGTAACAGGCAAGCTTCAAATGTAGTCTGGAGGGAATCCAGGTCTTGATCCCATAAGCCTGCTTAATACTAGCTATTAATGCCATTTTCTGGTTCTTGTTGTTTATTTGTTTTTCTCTTTAAATCTGAAATCCCTTCCTGGAGGTAAGAGGAATGATTTCATCCTTTGACAAACTGCGAGGACTTCCTGACCTGTGATAATAGATTTAAAACCTAATAACATTCTATAAGCCAATAGGTGAATTAGGGTTGACTAATATTTATTTTCTTTCAGCCTTTTGTACATTCATCACTATTCATTTTAAAATTAGGTCCATGAATCCCTAGTTGAATCAAAATTATAAAACATGACCCATGGATTAAAATCACATTTTAAATAATTTATCTACAGTTGCTGTAACATAATTTCTAATACAAAATATATAGACATCCACTCTATCATATGCTGACTTGAAATTTATATTTTCTTAATCAACCAAAAAGTTAAAGATCTCTCATTCTCACTAAAATTTTGAAAACAAACAAGATAATGACAATGGGGATTTTTTAAGGTTAGGGAAACTAAAAACGACAGAAGACAAGCTGCATGTACCACAGAATACCCTGTAAGGCATATTACAGGAGAGCTGCAAACCTAAGGCTAAGATCTGGAACAGAGTTTGGCTTCCTGTGGGGAGGATTAAAGACAAATTCATGAAGAAGATGGCTTTTGCTCTGCCCTTAAGAGCAGAAAAGGATTCACACAAGAGGACGTAAAGGACAGGGCATTCCCAGCCAGGAAACAGTGCAACTGAGGTCCTAGAGAGAAGAGAACATGGGGCATGAGTGTGGAAAGGCAAGAGGCCCTGTTTTAAGGGATCACTTTGCCAAGACATATACATATGGTCGGAGTTGTACTGAATAACAGGAAACCAATTTGCTAGGCCATTGAGAGCCTCTAAGCACTTTTCTTCTTTTTTATATTTTCATTAGTTTCTCTCTTTTTTCCTTTTTCATTATTAGAGTATAGATAGAGAATTTATTGTTGCTGGTTAACTTTATAATTTGGTCCATATGTTGCCAAATATTGAGGCTTGATTATGATTAAGGGGGGGAGAGAGAGAGAGAGAGAGAGAGAGAACTGCCTCATCCAGAGACAGGTGATGTGGAAATCAGGTATGAAAGAGTAAGTAAGGAGACTTGTACATATGGACATTTGACTGGGCTTGGTCTATGGTATGGTTCCAACAAGCTCTTTTAATTCTGAGGGAGTGACAGAAGGATAAATAGAGATTATTTATAGTGATGGCAAGGGAGTAGATATTGCAGCTTCCAAGACTATTATTTAAAGGCAGCGGAATTGCCAGTTTTATCCTGTTTTAGTCAATTTCATGTGTTTCCTACTCCCTTTTCTCTTTTAGATTCTTAGCTTCACATGTGATGTTTGGAGCTATCCAGTATACTTTCTTTTCTTTTAAGATTTTAATTTATTTTTAGAGAGAGGGGAAAGGAGGGAGAAAAAGAGGAATAAAAACATCAATTAGTTGCCTACTTGCACACCCGTAACTGGGGACCTGGCCTGCAATCCAGGCATGTGCCCTGACCGGGATTCGAACCTTGACTTTTGTTTTTGCAGGATGATGCCCAATTCACTGAGCCACAGCAGTCAGGGCCAGTATCCTTTCAATAAAGTTATTTTCTGCCTAAATTAGCCTAACCACATTTTATTGCTTTCAATAAAAAAATATTTTTGTTGTTGTGATGAATAAGAAAGATATAAGGTTTACTTTCCTGGAACTTATAGTATAATAGAGACTAGAAGATTAATTTGGTACTTATTTGTGGCATATGTAAGTAAACTAGATAAATCAGTTATGTAGCCATTACAGAGATTCTGATGAGTAACAAGGTCTTGAACTAGAGTTTGAGCTGTAAAATGAAAAAGAAGACAAAATCTATAGAATTTGCAACCTGGGGTCTGTTTAGAGTAAGGAAACAAAGGAATGAAAAAGAAAGAAAGTGGATTTAAAGTGGATATTTAGGAAAAGATGGAAAGTCACTAAAGATTTAGTGACATCTCCTTATGGTTATGCATAACCAAGAGGTTTCTCAGAATTTTTTATCAATTCATACAAAAGGTACAAATATCTATATTATGGAATAAGTTTCACTAGCAATATTCTTGATTTATCATGCTAAGTAGATGTGCTCATTCTCTGTCTTGAGCACAGCCTCAGTTTTCATTTAACTGTCTTGCCAGGAGGAAGGTAGTACCCTGACTCCTGGCGCTCACTCCTCTGACCAAGTGTGTGTGGCGGCCTGGGGTACCAACCTTGTCCGTCTCTTCCCAACTCCACCCTCAGTGATGTCATGCTGGTAACCTGAAATGGGCCATGCTGAAAGTGTTCACACTCCCAAACCAGGTAAATGCTACAAATCAGGGCTCTGCTTTTTTTTTTTCTAATGAGAGCTAGATTACCAGCAAACCACTATTTCTCATGAGTATTCAACAATGTCTCAAGAAATTATTTCTATATACTTGATGATGTCTTCAAGTCAAATGAAATCATCTTAGAATCACAGATGTTAGAGCTGACAGAGTTTCAAATATACTTTTACTACTTTAAACTTTCAGGTATGCATCATTATCCCAATATCTCCTTAGACTGTAAACTTCTGCAGAGCTGGTGATACAATTATATTCATATTTGTCCTTCCTATCTAAATCCAGGGCAGCACAGGAAATTCTCAGCAAGCATTGACTCAGTGAGAGACTGACTTACTCAGCTTCACAAATACACCCATTACTGAGAAGTCTTTTGCATCTAATTGCAATGATATTTCTGCTTTTACCTGTCTGCCCTAACCAGACCCCTAGATCCCTTTTAACTTCTTATCTGGACTCTATTCCTTTCTGTGTCATTGTCTGGTTTCCTTCTACTGTCTTGATCCTCTTAAAAAAATCCAGTCCTTACAATCATAAAAGGCAGAGTTGGAAGAGACTTAAGACATCATCTATTTCATTTCCTTGATGACAAAACATGGCCTAAGGAGTTAAAATGCTTTTCTTAAAATTATGCAAATGTGGAATCTAATGAACCAACTGAACTAATAAGCAAAATAGGGACAGACTCATAGATAGAGAGCAGGAGGACAGCTAAGGGGAGGGGGAAGCTAGAGGGTGGAGGGACTGAGCAAAAAGCAAAAAGAACTTATGGACACAGACAATAGTGTGGCAATTGTGAGGGAGGGAGTATAAAGAGGCTAAATGTTCATGGAAAATACAATAATTTTTTAAAAAATAATTATACAAGTGTTTAGTGGCATAGTCATGATTTACACTCATGTCTACAACAGTTTAGTCCAGTTGTCATCTTTCTAGCACTCAATACAGCCACAGAATCTGTTGGACAATTCACTAATATCTTTTATTTCTCTCTTTCTTTCTCCCTTCCCTTCCCTTCCCTTCCCTTCCCTTCCCTTCCCTTCCCTTCCCTTCCCTTCCCTTCCCTTCCCTTCCCTTCCCTTCCCTCCCTTCTTTCTCTCTCTCCAAACAGGAGTTAGAGAACACGACTGTTCAAAGATGGTAGTGAAGAGACGTACAGTACCTTATATATTCAATTGGAAACAACTTTTACTTATTCATCTATTTGTTTAATGTATGTATTTCTCTATTCAAAGTAATAATTATTGAGTATCTACTCTATAACAGGAACTCTTCTAGGCATATAGAATACATCACTGGAGATGATATAAATGATAAAGACAATGAAAACAGACAAATATCTCCACCTTTAAGTAATTTGCATTCAGGAGCATGCACCTGCCCTGGGAACGTTCCAGAGTATTACCTGCTGTTCAGATCCAGAGATGTGAAACCCGAATGAGAGTCTCTGTTCCTGTGTGAGGTGAGAACAGTTGTCGTTTAACAGTGATGATGTGAACAAGGGGAACGTGTGGCTGCCCAGTCCCCCTGAATTTCTAGGATGATATTTCTTTTCTTTGGAATCTTCATTCCTCCCTGAAGATCTATTTTCTTTTGATTCAACAGAAAGAATTTAGTTGGAAAAATTGTTCAGTCAATTCCTCAAAACTGGAGTTTTCTCAGCTTTTGAACACATAGCAGCAAATCTTGTTATTTACTGTACATTTATGTAATGAACATCAGACTCAGCACTTTTTAATTAGGAATGTTACTCAGTATAGGACAAAAATCTCTTAGATTACTTAAGAATTATTGTTAGGTTTTTCTAAACAATAATTTAATTGCCTGAAATAGTTAATGAAACCATTTTAGACAAGACACATTTCCTAGATCTTGACAAGAATCATTTCATGTATGAGAAAAATAAGGTCCAATGGGCAATAAGGAGTTATAGGGAATAGGTGAACCCAGTTCTTGATTATACAGTGGATCTCAATGTTGCCACTTGCATTAGTTTCCTAGGGCTGCTGTGACAAAGCACCACGAACTGCGTGGCTTGAAACAGTGGTCATTTATTCTCTCAGTTCCGCAGGCCAGCAGTCTGAACTGCTTGCTCTGGAGGCTCAGTAAGAGAACCCAGTTCATTCCTTTCCATTAGCTTCCAGTTTTGCTGGCAATTGTTGTCATTCCTTGACTCAGAGGTGTCAATCCAATCTCTGCATCTTTGTCACATGGTGTTCTCCTGTGTGCCGTTTTTGTCATTGTCATTCTTGTCTGTCCCTTCTCTTCTTCTTACAAGGACACCAGTCATATTGTATTAAGGCCAACCCTATTCCATTACGACCTCATCTTAACTTACATCCTAATTATATCTACAAAGACCTTATTTCCAAACAAGGTCACATTCTAATGTTCTGGGAAGGACACAGATTTTTAGGAGCACACTATTCAACCCAGGACACCAGTAAACTTTGGTGTTGAGATAATCCGCTTCTCACCTAGCACACCCCTCCCATTGTGTCTACTGGTCATTTCCCACTTATTAGATTCCTGACAAAATTATGTAGCTGTATCATATCTTCAAGCATGCTATAATTTCTCTCCCATTGCTATTTCAAGTACTTTAAATTTCTTATATAGTTTTAAAAGCAGCATTGCCCTCTCAGCCTTGTGAAATATTTCTTCCTCATGGAAGAAAATGTGATCATCTTTGTTTCAAATTACAGGAGGAAAAAGCACACACCTTCTATCTTGGAAACTCACATGACTAAAAAAAAACAGACTGTGAAAATAAATATATTTCTCTGCTAACTCAGAATTGCTGGAGATAGTTTATAGCATCAAAAGTGTCTCCATTGAAAAAATGTTGCCCTGGGAAACTGAAAATAATTAAGGGGAGAAAGGAGAAGCAATAATGCAGAAAAAAGAGATTCATTGGGTGGGGGATGGGCTACTGTTAGAGGACAATCTTCTAAATGGAAAGAAAATCACAGGTAACTTGTGGTGACAAATGCTATAGTTCTAGATCCCTTTGTGTTATGGCGGCAGTCCCCAACCTTTTGGCACCAGATACTGGTTCTGGGGAAGACAAATTTTCTAGGGATGGCAGGGCGGTGGGGTGGCGGGGATGGTTTCAGGATTATTCAAGCACGTTACATTCAAGCTTGCCTCCTACTGTGTGGCCTGGTTTCTAACAGGCCTGGACTGGTACTGGTCCACGGCCTGGAGGTTGGGAGCCCCTGTGTTATGGGACAGTGTAAATTTTGGGGGCAGAATGAGGAAGGTAGTTAAAACAACAATAAAAAAAACCTAATATGAGGTTGAAATGAAGTTGAGAGCTGTTTTTAATCTTTGAGGATGTTAATCTGTACATAGGAAAAAGGCTGGTGTGCAACATGTAAAATCTGGGTGTTTTATTATAAGATGTGGAAAATACTATGAATTAATTTAGCTACCTTAGTTCATTTGAATCTAGACTAAGAAGAGATGGAAAAAGCAAGAAGTTTTGATGTTATAAACGGTTTTACCTCTGAGGGCTAAATAAAGAACACACATAAATGAATACCGGGAAAATCTATTTATACTTTTTTCTCTTGCTTTGTTCAATAAACACTCATTGTAGCAGATTCTGTACTATCAAAATTTTTGCATTTTTTTACAGCTGTGTTTTACTGGAAAACTGTGCCCATTCTGGGAATTTTCATTAAGCAAAAATAGAAAATTTATAGAGAAATGTATCAAAATTCAATCAGGTTGAATTTTATGTGAAAACAATGTTTCCTTTATCCAGCATTACTAGGAAATGAAGTTTTCCTGGCCAAGTGATAACACTTAAAAGATTGTTTATATCCAAGGTTATAAGGTGTGTGTGTCTATTTCCTTCTTGACAGCCTTTAAAATTCTGTAGAGGTATGTGACATTAGAATGGTGGTTGAACAAGAGGTCCCTAGCCCATATCTCCACCCCCTCCACACAAACAATAATCTGGCAGCCACTCATGGATAAAGTGTCTTCAGTGGACCTTTAGGATCCAGGTAGGAGGTTATCAAAGCCCCGTGAAGCCCAAGACCAGGAGAGCTGCTTTGAGAAGACATGCCCACACTCTGATGGCAGGCCCTCCGTGTGCAGGCCCTGTCTGTCCCCCAGTGGACACAGCACAGCCCTGCTTAGCTGAAGTTTTACACCAGCCCCATCTTTCAAGGGATCTGAGAGGAGGAATGCCTGGCTGTGCCCTCAGTAATAGGCCTACTGACCTTGGACTCTACTGTGGATCATGAAGCAGTCCTGAGACCTGGCTCCAGTCCTAGACCACTTCTTTTATGGTGGTCTAGAGTCATTCCTGCCCACACAGGGACCAGCAACACCTGGGAAGCAGGGCTGTCGACATTAGCCCTGGCTGTGGACCTTGAAGCTGTTTTGTGATTCAGTTCCAATCCTGCTCCACCATGGCCTAAGGGCAATCCTGCTTGCCCAGAAAGTGGCAGGAGATATGCCTGTCTGAGCCCCTAATAACACAGTTGACCTCAACCTCACTGTGTTTCCTAAAGCAGTCTCAGGACCTGTCTTGAGTCCTGCTCTACCAAGGCAGACCTGCCCACCAATGACCTGGTGAGAGCTATACCCACCGGCATAGTAACAGACCTATGATCTCGGACAAGACAGTGGATCTAGAAGCAGCCCTGTGATCCAGCAACAGCTCTGCTCTATGACAGTCATGGAGTCAGTCCTGCACACCCTCAGCCCCACCCCAGGATATAGTGGGAGCCACACAGGTGTACACCCCTGGTAGTAGGTCTGCCATCTACAGACTCGATTGCAGACCCAGAAGTGATTTTATGACCTGGCTCTAGCACTGCTGAACTGTGGTCCTGGAGGTAGCTGCTTTCACCTGAGGATGGAGGAGGAACTCTGACCACCCATATCTCCAGTAACAGGCCTGCCAACCATGTACCCATCTGTGGACCTAGCAGCAGCCTTGTGACTCACCTCAAGCCTCAAGTCCCACTAAACTGTGATCCAAATTTCCTAGTTCTTACGTTAGGCTCTGAAAATGAAATAGATGAGCTCTTCTTGCTCTTGAGGAGCTCAAAATTAGTGGAAAATTATACCTGTATGTGTGTGTATACACACACACACACACACACACACATATATATATATATACACATGTATATAAGAATGAACAGTGGAAGGAAAGAAAGTGAAGATAAAAGACTTTGACAGGAGGAGTTGGAAATGGAAATGACCAAGAAGAGACATTTATTCTTGGAAAAATGGAGGGGTTTTCCTGTGACAAATGTTAACAAAAGAGTTTGGTTGTACATACAGGTACATCTGGAAGTGGAAAAAAAATTAAGGGAGTTACAAAAGAGATCTATTTTCTTTTTTTTTTTTAATTTTTTATTTTACTTTATTCAGTACAGATTCTATCCTTTATTCCCATTCCAGCCCACCCACCCATTCCTCCCCTCCTCCCTCCCCTTTCCAACACCCCTAGTTTTGTCCATGTGTCCTCTATA
>CM052538.1:55929266-56013435 GCA_028533065.1 Trachops cirrhosus
GTAGGCAGCATATGTGTGGGTCATGCTTTCTTATCCAATCAGCTACTCTATGCCTTTTAATTGGGGCATTTAATCCATTTACATTTAAGGTTATTATTGATAGGTACTTATTCATTGCCATTTACGTACCTGTGTTCCTCTCTCCAAAAGAGATCTATTTTCCATTCAAAGGATATAAGAACATTGATAGAGTGAAGAAAGTTCAGGGGAGAAGTTGGTGAGTGTGAGAACTGTAGATAAACAGTGCCAGGGAATGGGAAACATATGTGTCTGGGACCCTTGAAGGCCCAGCTAAGGTGATAAACAAAATTCTGGTTGTCCCAATGAGCATGACCATCAGCACTTTGGAAAATACAAATGGTGCCCTGGCTGGTGTAGCTCAGTGCATTGAGCGCAGGCCTGCCAACCAAAGTGTTGCCTGTTCGATTCCCAGTCAGGGCACATGCCTGGGTTGCAGGCCAGGTTCCCAGAAGGCAATGCAACCACACATTGATGTTTCTCTCCCTCTCTTTCTCCTTCCCTTCTCCTCTCTCTAAAAACAAATAAGTAAAATCTTTAAAAAAAAAGAAAATACAAATGGTCATAGTAACTCAATTTTAAAGATTGATATAGTCATTATGACCAAAAATGAGCTGGATACTTGTATCTATTCTACAGGGATGGCCTGACAAATATATGCAAAGTACTTAACAGAGTTCCTGGCACATAAATAGAACCCAGATATGTGTTGAAATAAAAAAGGAAATAATAGAATTCATAATGCTGATTTAGAATGCAATTGATCATTACATCTGGGATTATTAGGAAAAAAGTATAAAGAGGGTGTTTTATGAAAAGAAGCATGAAGCACTGAGAATCTAGAATTGCAACATATTTGTCCTTATTAATTTTGTTGGCAAACAGATTTAGGAGGAGTCATCAAAAAATAGGGAATATAAGGGCTAGACGAAAATTTAAACCCTAAAATTCCAGAGGGTACTATAAGGTCCAGAATGTAACTATGAGAGTTGGATACTGAGGAAAAAATATTTATGAAGGTGATTAGAGATGAAGGTCAGTGTGCATGGGCTGAATCACTTGGAAGTTGAAAGTAACCGGGATTTAGGATCCGAAGAAAAGTCATGAAAATCAATAAGAACCCAGATGTGTGGCTAGAAGAACTAAATTTTGGAAGAGGCATCAAGTAGGAGAAAGACAATGACCTTGATGTCTAGCATGGAAATTTTGAAGGCTCAATTTATAAGAGAATAAATAGGCATTTAAGTGGAACACCTTAAGCAGCAGAAATTCAGGGGATGATTTCTTATAACAGGAGTTAATGACAGGATTTTTGTTTTGTTTATGCAATAGAATAAGAACTCTAGATTGTAGAGTAGAAACAGGAGGGAAAGAATCCAGGGAAGGGGAGAAGGTAATATGGACAATACAGTCTGGAAAATGACAGGTGAACAGGGGGATTCTTGACCTTGGGCAGTTATTATAAACCTTAGGAAATAAGGAAGTAGACAGTGAAACTATATTAATGAAATGAAATTTCTGCCATGTTTTTAAAAATACTTTCTTTAGCCAAAGTCCTTTTGTTGCCCAGATGACATGAAAACTTCACAGTGAAGTGTGTTGGGCAGAAAAACTTCACCCCTTAAAACACAGACTGCTCTTTCTCTGACCTCTGATTGGGACTGAACCTGAAAAGACATGCAATTTCTCAGAAATTCCCGATTCTTCTGTGTTTAGCTATAAAAAACAATACATGTATACCCCATTTCCTGAAGGAATCACTTACCTCCAAATACACATTCTGGGGTAAAGGGCAATAAGGATGTGTTCATTTTCCACTCAAATCAGCTTCAAATGCCACCTTAAATGGACAGTTATGGGTTTGTACATCCAACTGGTTTTTTTATTTCCAATCACTGTCCACACCAGGATGTTTAGTCCAGATTCCTTAATGGTATACACCTAATAATGAGTGAAAAAAAGGAGAAAAAGCAACTGTTTATGGTTTTGGTATTAGAGATATAGTTGGGCATCTTCTACCCCAGTAGAATCTTCTCAATGTGAATGGAAATCACTACTGAATTGTTTTTGCTTGTTTCTATGGTGTTTAAGAAAGAAGGAGGTCTCGGGGGGTACTCTAAACTGACTTGATGTTTGCAGGTTTTTGACATGTGGAAACTAATTTCATTTCTGTATAATATACACTGTCAGCTGCTACAGATTAAAATATGATTAGTTCCTCCCTTTAATTGGCCATATGATAAACCCATCATCTCAAAACCACGGCTTGGTAGTTCAAAAGGCAAGCTTGGATCCAGACTGCCTGAATTTGAATCCTAATTCTGCTCTTCATGGGCATCCAGGTTGTTAATGAAAAAATGCTGAGGCTCAATACCTTGACTATAATATTTTCTATATGCACATACTGTGGTTATAAAGGGAACCTATAGATAATATATTTTCTTTGCTTAATTAAACCTTTGGTTTTGTCATATTAATTTCTGTGTATCAAATTGGACATGGTTAAAAACTATTTTAAGCATCTGAAAAGCTAGAGGTGGTATACAGCTAGAATTTGTCATTGCTAAAGAATATCATCCATGTGTGGCTAAGGTCATGTCACTAGAGAGGAAGAAAATCCTCATAGTAAATGACCATGAGAGTTTTCAAGTAATTTCAGAAACCAAAGTAATGTGCAGAAAATATTTAACATTTTGACAGAAAACCTTCCTGAATAAACTAATATCAATATTCAGGATATTTTAAAGTTCAAGGACTAACAGATTCAAGAAAGAAGAAATGAAATAGAAATACAGTTAGCTTTGAAACCTCTGTGCCAAGTTCTAAACATTTTTATAAACAGTAAAAGCATTTCAAAACAAAAAATCTGTCATTTATAACTCTCTTAAAAAGTCTGTATTTATACAACAAAAAGGTAAAGTTGAAAAGATATGTTTCTACAATTTCTTTTTTACTGAACTATAATAGTTATCAATTTCCTAGATGCTGTGTGTATGGATATATATGTATGGTTGGTAATGTACTTAAGCAAGTAGTTATTATGCTCTTGCTTTTATAAGAGAAAACCAAGACCCAGAAAACACGTGGATATTAATTTTCTTCCGTTGCAAAAGGCTTTTTGTTCAATGACATTCCCCTTTATTGAAAAATCTTACTTTCTTACTTTTTTCTTAGTGTCAAAATTTATCTACAGAAAACTTATCTCATAAAAATGTAACCAAAATATATGCTGTCATAATGAGATGACCACTCATCCTGCTACATATGGTATTATATTGACGTTCCAGAAATACTACCAAGAATTACCAAATAATCGAGACTCAGAAGTGAGGCATATTGTCACTGTTCACCACTACAAAAAAATCTGAGCTCAACTCAGAAACTCAACTGTTAATAGAAGTTAAACCAAACACCAAAAATAAATCAAGATGGATAGACTGAAGAAAAATAGAAAATTTGAACAGTTTGAAAACCTGAAAAGTGAGATTTTAACACCAACATATTGGAAAATCAGACAATTCTTAAGCAAAAAATCATTTTCATATTGATTTCTCAATAAATGAAATATGCTAAGACTCAACATGAAAGGAATTTGGGTCAAGTGACTGTTACCAGTCTCACACATATGCAAACACTCATCCCAAAGAGTCTTAAGCTTCAGGAATTTATGCCTACTTATTTGTCAAATTTATGCAAATTTCCCCCATGTAAAAAAATCCTTACCCTAGGATATGTTTACTGATGTTTTTAGAAAGAGAGGAATGGAGAGAGAGAAAGAGAGAGAGAGAGAAACACTGATGTGAGAGAGAAACATTGATCGGTTGCTTCCCCCATGCACCCTACAGGGATCGAGCTGACAACACTTTGGTGCACAGGGCGCCACTCCAGCCAACTGCGCTACCTGGACAGGGAACCCCATTTTTTTTAACTTAAAAATAAAAAGGTATAAAGTTTTCAGGTATGAAAAAAGGTATGTCCTCTTGATAAGAGGACAACTCTACAAAATTAAACTAAATTGAGTTCTTTGTGCATAAATCCTAGTTTAGTTCACAAAGATTTAAAAAGAAATAGCTTTATTTTATTTATTTTGTAACTTTTTCTGGGAAAATCAGTTCAGGAAAACAATTACATGAAAATATAATCCAAAACTTTCTGTTTTTTCCCAAAACCCCAGCAGATATGTATTTTATTTATTAATATATCTATTTTATTTATACTTTTTAATTTTATTCTCTGTTTTTGGCCTTTTAAATCTTCAATCAATCCTACATACTCTTGACAAATTCCCTTTTCTCTCATTGTCATTTTACTCTATTTCTCAAAACCTCACTATGACATCTCCTGAATGCCCCCAACCCTTAACCCCCCAGTATACCCTGTCATGAGCATTAACTTTACAATAGATGTAATCTATCTTATCATACTATTTTATCCTAGTATAGTCCAAATAAATTCTGCTCAGCTTTACTAATAAACTACTTAATTCCAATGAAACCCCTTGACAAGTTCATGGGATGTTTCAATCATAACATGTGTTTATAATACCATCAATGTATTAAATTGAACAACTTTGTGTGACATCAAGTGTTTCTGTGGCCGCAATAGCCAATGAAAAGACTAGGATGGTCATTTAAGGATTCCATATAATGTTGGTCAATGAAAAGCACACTAAGGCTAAAACTATAGCATGCATTTCTTGTCTTTCAATGGAAATACAATTCATTGTATCTTAGTAGTTTGTGTGTGTGTGTGTGTGATAATTCTCAAGAAAATTAAAAATATTTTAAACATCTACTAAAAATATGCTAATATCCTTGAAAAGTAATTAATTATAATTTTGTGCTTCTAATTATATGCAAGTATTTCAATACATACATTTTACTGGAAAACTACTTCATCCCAAAACAATAACTTATTATTTGAAATAGTTTTCTAAAAATTAACTGCTGGGTGAATAATATGGATACTTCTGTTTTGAAACTCTAAATTTTGGTTGAGCAAATACTCATTAACATAGTAATAGTCAAGATTATATACTGTAAAATAATCATTTATCGTGAGTCTTTTATAAAAACAATATGATTTAAGGAATATATAAATAAAGATATAATGATGTTTACATATTTTAATAAAAATTATATTATATTTAAGGATGATGTACTCAAAGCAACTGCTTATACTTTAGGGCAGGAAAAAAGTTGAAGAAAACTTGTTAAATCAAAACATAAAATAAAATATTATCTAACTACATATTACCCAAATAAATTTATGTTTCATCTTACTGAGGAAGCAATACCTCATCACTTAAATGAACATCAATTTGGAGAAAAACATTCAATAACAGACATGAAGAGGTAACAGGAAATATATGTTAATGATGAAGTTAGAAAATTATGGATATTAGAGAGCAGCTATTTCAACAATAGTCATGTATCTAGGTTTTCCAGGTAAAGAATTGAAAGAACTTGATTAATAGCTTTTGCTGAAGTTTCTCTCTGCCACTGTTAAGAATCTCCCGGTGCTTGTAACATTGAAGGCAGGTGACTGGTGGTGACCTAGAGTCTCTGAGTGACATTTCTGGATATCAGAAACACTTTTATTATGTATTTAGTTCATTAAAATTAATATACAAAGTGCACCAGGAAGAAGAAATGTTGGCTTTATTTGCCCCTGGTGCTCTCAGACCTTCTGATGGGAGTCTGCTCTTTAATCGCCACTTACAGGGCAAAGCAGTGAATTGAGTGAGTTATGCTTAATCCTTAGCAGTGCAGTTTCTCAAGGTTTCATCTGAAAACACTCAAATTTTATGTAAGAAGAAAAAAATCAAAAGTGATGACCACGGAAATTTCCCTCAAAGAGAAGAGGTTATAAGGTTTTAAACACATTTAATAAAGGGCAGAAATAATGATGTTGCCATATTGATGAAAATTTAGCACATTCACATATATGAACCCTGCTACCTGTGTGGGTGTAGAAATAAGACTATTGATTGCTGTCTATTGATCTAAAATTAGAGATGGAAAGACAGATTAAACCATTCATTAAATGTGTACAGCACAGATTTTCAGTCCCCAGTTCAGGATGTAAAGAGCTTGAAAACCATTACTCTGGTCCTCATGATAAGAAAAAACTAAAAATCAATAACTCTTCTTAGATCTATCAGAAAATTGAGGTCACTGAGGAATTATGACCACTGCCCCAAATTTGAAGAGAGAGATCAGCAGATACTGAGAGTTAAAATTCACTGGAACAAAACCCCAACACAGAAACTCCTGTGGAAACCAGTAGTGGGGTAAGAAAACCTAATCTGTAATTAGTGAATTGTGGGAGGCTCACTGTAGACAAGTTTGAAAGTTAAACATTCTTGGTGTACATCCCATACTTCTGAAAGCTTGAGCTCTAAGAGCCCTACAGGTTTCTCATATCGAAAAACAGAGAAAAATCTCCTCAACATTTTGGTAGGAAAAAGGGAAAAGAGACCATTTTGAAATATACCCAGCATTCTATTCTTAGCCAGACCTTCCCTCAAGACAAACTACTTAAAAAGAACCTGATTTACTGGAGTTTACCTAAGCCTAAAAATTAGAGGGGAAAAAATCCAACTGCAGCCTCTGGTAGCTTTCCATGTGGAAGAAAGGAATTATACAATTCCAGCCAGCTCTAGCTTTCCTGTCTTACTTAAGGAGAAGGAAAAAAAATCTGAGAAGCAATTGTGAAGGGTACAACCCAGGACCACTAAAAGAATCAATGAAAAACCGAGACCTAATCATAGGCCTATAGAAAGGTTTCCCTTACCCCCAATTTACCAACCAATAAGTGGGGTTCCTGTGTAATAAGAGAAATACAAATGCAAGAACAGCAGACTTCAGACCTTATTTTGGAAGAAATCTCTCTGGAAACCTAAAAACAATAGGGAAGAAAAGACAACAGCCCTGGATAGCTACAGTTGTACCGAAGAGTAAACACAGCTTAATCTCTAGCCAGATAAACATGAAACCTCACACTGAAGGTCTAATTCCTTCTAATCCAGTGCATCATGCCAGCCTCTCAAAAAATTGCAAGGCATACTAAAAGTCAAAAAGCGCATTTTTAAGAGATGGAGCAAATACCAGAACCAGATTTCGATATGTAAAAATGTTGAAATCATAAGACAGGGAATTTAATGTAAGTATGATTAATAAGCTAAGGGCTGTATGGCAAAAATAAAAAAAGATGCAGGAATGGATGGATGATGTAAGCAGAGAGCTGGAAGCTCTAAGAAAGAATCAAAAGGGAAATGCTAGAAATAATAACAATTTAACAGAAATGAAGCTTGCCTTTGATGGGCACATATTGGACACAATAAAGAATTGGTGATCTGCCCTGGCTGGTGTAGCTCAGTGGATTGAGCGCGGGCCTGCGAACCAAAAAATCGCGGTTCGATTCCCAGTCAGGGAACATGCCTGGGTTGCAGGCCAGTTCCCAGCAGGGGACCCATGAGACGCAACCACACATTGATATTTCTCTCCTTCTCTCCTTTCTCTCCTCTTCTTCCCTTCCCCTCTAAAGATAAATAAATAAAATCTTAAAAAAAAAAAAAAAGAATTGGTGATCTTAAAGATATGTCAGTAGAAACTTAATCTAAAACGAAAAAAGAGGAAGACTGAGAAAAATGAAGCAGAATATCCAAACACTGTGGAATAGTTACAGAAGTTGTCACATACATAATGTGAATAGCAGAAGAAGAGAGAAAGAAAAGAAAAAATATTTAAAGTGATAATAAACGATACTTTTCTAAAATTAATAATGGATAATAAACCACAGATCTTGGAAGATCTGCAAACACCACAGAGGATAAATACCAAACTGGTACTTATCTACACCTAGGCATATGATATTCTAACTGCAGAGAATCAAAGATACAAGGAAAATCTTGAGGAAACCAGAGGAATAAAACTTCTTACTTATAGAGGATCAAGCATAGAATGACATCAAACTTCTTTTCAGAAACAATGCAAACAAAAAGACAGTGAAATGAAATATTAAAAGTGCTGAAAGAAAAATAATAACTTCAAGACGGAAGTAGGTATCCAGCAAAATTATCCATAACAATTAAAGAGAAATAAAGATTTTTTTCAAACAAAAGTTGAAAATATTTTTCACTAGTACAGCTGCCTTGCAAGTAAAGTAAAAAGAATTCTTCAGAAAGACGGAAAATGACATCAGTCAGAAAATGAGATCAGCAAAACAAATAAGTGAGCAAAATATAATCAGAAACATTGAAATAAAAAACAAACTGACAGTAACCTGAGGGGAGGGGTTCAGAGGATAATGGGGGAAAGAGGGGAAGGGTCATCAAGGAGCATGTATGAAGGACACATGGACAAAGACAACTTGTTGGGGGGGATTGAGGGCAGGAGATGGGGGTGGGTGGGGTGGGGGAGAGTGGTGGTGGGAGGAAATGGGGACAACTGTACTTGGACAATATAAATAAATAAATAATAAAAAAGGTAAGCAACAAAATTAGTTAAGCAAAAGAAATGCTATGTGTTACATATTCTAAGGCATACATTTTTTCACATTTTAATCTCTCAGATAGAATGAATCTTAATAATAAAAAAGTGTAGTTATTAACAAAATGAATCAATTACCAACACCCTTCCAAAATAGAAAGAAGTAGGCCCAGTGGATTCACTGGTGAATTTCAGCAAACATTTAAGAAAGAAATTATATCAATTCCTCACATTCATATCCATAAAATAGAAGTAGAAGGAATTTTTCAAATTCATTCTGTGAGGCCAGCTTAACAAAAGTGGACAAAGGCGTAACCAGAACGCAAAACTATACACTAGTATCTCTCATGAACACAGATGCAAAAATATTCAACAAAATATTAGCAAATTAAATCCAACAATGTTTGGAAAAAATTATATACAACCACCAGGAGGGATTTATCCCAGGTATGTTAGTTAGGTAAATGTTAGAAAATCGATTAATGTAATCTATCATATCAGTAGGATATAGAAGAAAAATCACATAATTATACAGATAGATGAAGAAAACACACATGACAAAATTCAAAACCCATTTATGACAACTATTCAGAAACTAAGAATAGGAAAGCAATTTCCTCAATTTGATAAAGAACATCTACAAAGGACTTACAGTCGACCTCATTTTTATGGTGAGAAACTAGATATTTTCCTGCTAAGATCAGGAACAAGCTAGCATGTCTGCCCTCACTGCTTTTATTCAGTTTTGTACTGGAAATCCCAGCTAATGCAATAAAAGAAGAAAAGGAAATAAAAGGTATACTGATTGTGAAGAAATAAAAATATCTTTGCTTTAAGTGACATGATTATGTAGAAAATCCAAAGAATCAACAACTCCTGAAACTAATAAGTAATTTATAGTATGCAAGGTTAATACACAAAAGTCAATTATTTTCCTGTATTCTAACAATGAGCAATTGGATTTAAAATTAAAAATATAGCACAATTTATGTTAGCACTGAAAAAAGAAATATATCTATAAGTGGAACCAAAAAGTACATGATCTATATGAAGAACACTGACAGGGAAAAATAAACACAGATCTAAATAAATATATGATATTCTATGTGGAAGACTCGATATTGTCAAGATGTAAGTTCTTCCAAATTTGATGGATATATAGATTCAATTCAATCCCAGCAAAATCTCAACAAGTTATTTTGAGGCTATTGACAAACTCATTGCAAAATTTATATGGAAAGGCAAAAGACCCGAAATAGCTAACATGGTATTGAAGGAAAAGAACAAAGTCAGAGAACTGACACTCTCTGAATGCAAAACATTACGTGAAGTTACACTAATAAAGACAGTGCGGGGCTGGTGAAAGAATAGCCTCATTAATTCATGGAACTGAATAAAGAGCCTGGACAGAACCACATAAATATAGTCAACTGACTTTGGATGAAGGAACAAAGGCAATTAATTGAGGAAGCTTAGTCTTTTCAGCAAATGATACTGGAACAACTGGACATCCACATGAAAAAAATGATTCCAGACACAAAGCTTCAATGTTTCATCAGAATTAACTCAAAAAGGTTCAGAGACCTAAAATTCAACCACAAAACAAAAAGACTTCTAGAAAATAATATAGGAGAAAATCTAGGTGATTTTGTTTTCACAATGATTTTTTAGATACAAAACCAAAATCGTGAGCCATGAATGAAAAAATGGATAGGTTGGATTTTGGTGAAATTAAAACTTCTGCTCTGTGAAAGATATTGATCTGAGAATGTAGAGACAATTCAGATACTGGAGAAAATATTTTAAAACATGTGTCTGATAAAGTACTGGAATCCAAAGTAAAGAACTTTTAAAACCCAAAAATTAAAAAAAACCCTACCCAATTAAAACACACACAGAACACCTGAACAGGCACCTCAGCAAAGAAATGATACAAATGGAAAGTCAACATAAAATACTCACCATTGTATGTCATCCAAGAAGTGCAAATTAAAACACCTATTAGAATGGCTAAAATTCAAATCACTACAAACACGAAATACTCATGAGGAGCAACAGAAACTCTTTATCATTGCTGGTGGGAATGCAAACTGATACAGCCACTTTAGAAGACAATTTTGCAGTTTCTTACAGCACTACACATAGCAATTGTACTCTTTGGAACTTACCCAATGGAGCTGAAAACTTATATTGGCACCAAAACCTGCATCTGAATGTTCACAGTAGCTTCATTTATAATGTCAAAACTTGGAGGCAACCAAGAGGTTCTTCAATAGGTGAATGGAAAAACACAATCTGGTACATCCATACCCTGGCATCTTATTCAGTGATGAAGGAAAAATGAGCTATCAAGGCACAAAAAGACATGAAGGAACTTAAGTGTATATTTCTACGTAAAAGAAGCCAATATGAAGGGGTTATAAAACTATAAAACTTCTAGAAGATAACACAGAAGATCTAGCTGGCCTTGGATTATGCTTTCTTTGTTTAATAAGAGATCAGTTTATAGATAATAGTATGGGACAGATTGGGAGTTTGACCAGGCCTGAAGTGATGAGCTTCTCAGGAATAGACCAAAAGACAGGAGTGACCCAGAGAGACAAGCAGACAGACAGAGGGACAGAGAAACAAAGTTAAATGGTAAAGAGGCCTGGACGCAAGCCCTGCCTTAGCAGCTGTATCTGGGCTTCAGATCTAGCTGTGTCCTGGAAACCCAGGGGAAAAACAAGGCTGGCAGAGGCCTCAGTTCTTGTAGGGTGACTCCTCGCTCTCTCCTGTCCCTTACCAGCTGTCTGGGACCTTTGGCAGGTGGTATTTCCCAGGTTAGGAAAGCCTAGTCTGGGGCTGAGGGGACAGCGGGTCAAGGCTCTCAGAGGCTCCCTGGGTGGTGTCAGGTTAGCAGCAGCACAGCGGGAAATCTGGTCAGGCACTGGGCACCTGGGTGGGGCACAGCTCAGCAGGGCCCTTGTGTCCAGGGCAGGCCCCCGCCACTCCTGCCTGCCATACCAACATGGCGCAATAAATACAATTTCAAGTATGAGTAACTATATCAGTTTCTGGGAAAGGTAAAACTATAAGTGCAGTAAAACAGATCAGTGGTTGCCTGGGGTGTCCAGGAGGCAGGGAGAGATGAATAGGTTGAGCATGGGCTAATTTGAGGGCAGTGACACCTTTCCGTGTGATACTCTGGATATATGTATGTCATTATACATTTGTGAAAACCCATGGAATGTACAACAGAAAAGGTGAACCCAAACACAAACTATGGACTTTAATTAATTAATTATAAAGCATTAACAGTGACTCATCAGTCCTAACAAGTGGACCACAACAATGCAAGATGTTACTAATAGTGGAAACTCGGGGGTGGGAAATGCAAGGGGATCTATGAGAGCTGTCTGCATGCTGCTCTGTTTTTCTGTAAATCTAAAGCTGCTAAAAAATAAAGACTTTTAATTAAAAGCAACAAAAATATACACAGGACAGCGCTAATATGCAATTTTCCTTATTTGCTTTGATTCACTCAATTGCTTAATTAGTTGAAAACCCACAAATGTCTCATCCATTTCAATGCCAATTAAAACAATTACTCAAATGATCACTTGGTCCTCTAAACACATTTACTTACTCTCCTCCTTTCCCTCTTTCCATCACACTTTCTAATTTTAGATATTTTAAAAAGTCAGGTGGCATATCAGCAATTTGCCTGATCAGAGGCAAGAGTGATCAGAGTACCAGGTATATTAGAGTATCAAAGGAAGCACTTAAGAACTCAATTAATAATAACAACTTTCTCCATCTAGGCCCCAAAGCACAGCTAATAAGAATGTCCTTCCAATGGTACAAAAGTTTCTTCAAGATTTCTCTCCCCTGCCCCTTTCCTCCATGTCTTATCACACTCTCCCTCCCTGTGCTGTAGCCACAGGCTCCCCCGCCAGTCCCCCTAAACACCGGGGACACTTTGCACCTGGAGCTTTGCACCATTTCTTCTCTCTGTCTGAACTGTTTTGCCACCTGCAGTTCATACTTGCATGGTTCACTCCCTCACCTCCAAGTGTTTGCTCAAAGTTTATATTCTTCATGTGGCCCACTCCAACTGTGGTTTAGAAAATGTGAGCATATCCAGCTCCAAGAATCCTCTTACTCCACTTTGTTACAAGGTCTTGTTTTTTTTTTTTAATGTACTGAATTTGTTGGGGTGGTATTGGTTAATGAAATTATGTAGGTTTCAAGTGTACAATTCTACAATACATTATCTGTATGTTGTACTGTGTGTTCACCACCCAAAGTCAAGTCTCTTTCTGTCACCATTTATCCCGCCTTTACCCTCTTCTACCTTCCCCACCCTGATTTCCCTCTAGTAATCACCATGCTGTTGTCTGCGTGGATGAGTTTTCTTTTTTTTTGCTTAATCCCTTCACCTTTTTCATTCAACTCCCCAACTGCCCTTTCCCTCTAACAGAGGTCATTCTGCTCTGTGTATCTATGAGTCTGTTCTATTTTGCTTTTTTATTTTGCTCATTAAATTCCACATATAAGTGAGATCATATGGTATTTGTCTTTCTCTGACTGGCTTATTTCACTGAGCAGAATACTGTCCAGGTCTACCCATCCTGTTGCAAAGGGTAAGTTTTTCTTCTTCTTTATGGTCTAGCAGTATTTCATTGTGTATATGTACCACAGTTTTTTTATCCACTCATCTTCTGATGAGCACTTGAGCTGCTTCCATATCTTGAGTATTGGAAATAACACAACAATGAACATAGGGGAACATGCATTCTTTCGAATTAGTGTTTAGGTGGTTTCTTCAGATATATTCCCAGAAATGGAACTGCTGGGTCATTAAGGCAGTTTCATTTTTAATTTTTTGAGGTAACTCCACACTATTTTCTACAGTGGTTGCACCAATCTGCATTCCTACAACAGTGCACAAGGGTTCCCTTTTCACCACATTCTTGACAAAATTAGTTGTTTGTTGATTTATTGATGATGAGTATTCTGATTGGTGTGAGATGATGTCTCATGGTGGTTTTAATTTGCATTTCTTTGCTGATTAGTGACATTGAACATCTTTTCATACTTCTATAGGCCCTCTGTATGTCCTCCTCAGAGAAGTGCTTATTCAGGTCCTTTGCTCATTTTTTCATTGTATTGTTTTTTTAGTGTTGAGTTGCATATGTTCCTTATAAATTGTGGCTATTAACCCCTTATCAGATGTATTGGTGAATAAACTCTCCCATCAGTGGGTTGTCTTTTCATTTTGTTGATGGTTTTCTTTGCTGTGCAAAAGCTTTTTGGTTTGGTGCAGTCCCATTTGTTTATTTTTACTTTTGTTTCCCTTGTTACACAGTCTTTAGAATGACTACTCAGCTTGTTCATTTATCACATTTCCTGCTTATTGTCTCCTTCCCCCATTATAAGGTAAATTCTGTGAGGGCAGGGAGTTTGTCTGTTTTGTTTAATTATGTATCCTAAATGTTTAGAACACTGCCATGTACATAATAGATGCTCAATAAACATTTACTAAAGAATGGAAGAATGGAGAAGTTAACAATTTAAGAACTTTGGTGTTTTTGAAGGACTTTGGAGACCCTTCTTTCCAAAAACTTCATAGAGGCCTAGTCAATATGGAAGCAGAAGTAGAATCTCATGTTTCTCATTGTGCAATTTCTTTTTGTGCTTTCATTGTACAATTTCTGCCTTAGATATTTCATTGTGCAAATTTATTTTATTTGAAAAAGCAATGTATGTTCTTACAAAAGTCAGGATTACTCAGGAAAGGCAGCGAGACCTAGTAATGCTCCAATCATTATGTTTACAAATAATTACTTGTCCACACTAAAACATCACCTGAGCTTGCTTTCTGGGTTTGGAGGTCACTGAGTTAAAAACAAGCTATGGGTCTTAAAATAAGAAACTTAACATAGGTAAGTATCCAGCCATGTAATATGAAAAACAGAGACATTTACTGAAGAAGATACAAGATACAAGAAACATTGTACATTGGGCAATGACACCTCAGTCGCCTTCAAAGTAGGCACCTAGGGACCTCACACAGTTCTCCCAATTGCTATCAGCTGCCACATTGTATTTTCCTGAATCTCATCAACAGTCTGAAATCTCTTCATCTATCAAAGGTGATTTTAGTTTTCAGAAAATCCAGAAGTCACAGGGTGCCAAATCTGGACTGTAGTGGGGTTGAGTCACGTGGGTGATTTGATGTTTCACCAAAAAACTCTGCACGAGACATGATGCTTGAGTGAGTGTGTTGTCATGATGAAGCTGCCAATCCCCAGTTACCCATAGCTGCAGCCTTCTGAATCATCCAAATAGTTTCCCTGAAGGAATGTTCAAGCTTAACACAAAATGTTATGCATATTTGTTGCTCTCCTCACTTAGTCACTTTGAATGTGACAGCCACAGAGTACACATGCTCACTCAATAGCGTCTACTGCACCCACTGACTAGTACAGTGAAGTCATCATTGTTCACACATGCATGTTCCAGTCCACTCTCCTTGGCTGCCAGGTTATATCGATGTCACCCTAACCATTCTCATTATATTTATAATGGTTGGACTTTTTACAGACAGACCTCATATATCTGATACATATTAATATTTATATATGTGATTTTATACATATACATGATTTTACATAAATATAAACTTAGAACAATCAGAACATAAATTGAAGAACAATCTATAAGCTCTATCTTTAAAGGTTGAAGAAATAGATCATTCTTTTTTCTTTTTCTTGTATTTGAGATGGGAGATAAAGAATATCAGTTTGCTCTCTAGTATCCCAAAGCAAGTTCAATGAGTTTATTCACATTAAATCCCTGCCCAAACTATAAAGGACTACCCAAAGGTGGTTGGTGATTATATGTGGTATAGTGAGGCATTTCTGGTCATTTCTATAATATTTTAAAAGCATAAAACAAATAGGGGAGGGAGGTTGGATAGGCTAGGGTGGTGGGGAGGGGTGGGGGGAAAAGGCAGAAAACTATACTTGAACAACAATAAAGAAATATTAAAAAAATAAATAAAAATACTTCAAATAACCTTAAAAAAGGACAAAACTTCCCCTTCAGTGTTTAACCTACCAAGCAATAAGAAGGCTGAACTTAAATGGGGGCTAGGATCCAGATTCTAATCCTGGTTCTGAAAATACTAATTGGATGTTTTAGTCTAAGTTATTCATCTCTTTGAACGTTGATTTCTCCTCTACTGAATGGAAGACATATTAATACCTACCTGATTAAATTTAAATAAATATAATGCATATAAAGTAAGTACCAACACTAAGTACATGTCATTATTATTATTCATGTGCATGCTGTTATACATCATTTATCATCTATTTTGAAAAAAGAGTTAATATAGTAGGATCAGTTATGTTAATAACTGGGTGATTTCATCATGAGGAGTTGACAATTTTTGTGGGATTAAAAAAGTAATTTCAGGGTACAATTTCAGGCTTATCAAGTTTTTTAAAAAGCATAATTACAATCATTAAATAAGGGGAATGAGACCAGAGAGTCTTAGAAACTTTTTAAGTTTCCAGTCATTAGTAACTTAGAAAGCTGAGTCTAGGACAAAGGTTTCCTGAATTCCAGTTAATTGCCTCTGCCTCTGGTTTGAAATAAACAACACTGGGTAAATCACAGAAGGAAGTGCTAAGGAAAACTACAGCTATTATGAATGTGGAAATTGAAATGACATTTGTATTTAGCTTTACAACATTAACCTCACATCCTTTGAAAGAGGAAGACTATTTAGAAATAATTGGAAATAAAGCACCAACCAAAGGTCTCTTAATAGAAGAATGACCTGGGTAGCATTCAGTATTAGCCTGATACTTACATGTTTTTCTCCCAGCCAATAATATCATTGTATAGACCACATTCAAAATGCCCTCAAAATACCTTCCCTCAAAAAGAAGAAAAATTTAGATGGCAAAACAGCTTATAGAAAAAAAATGGAATAGTGAGTTGATTTATTTTCCTTTTAGCACATTCCACAAAATTAAAATATTTGAAAAAATGATTTCCAGTTCTGATGGCTAACTGAAAACGAATGTTTACTTATACTCCTTGAGAATGTTCCACTGAAAAGACAGAACAAAAACTGAAATAAATTCACAGAAGCACTGGAAAGTCAAGGGCATAGCTACCAACATACAAAAACAAGAACGTTCTGACAGTTTTAAACTAAGTGAAAACTGATAAAAACATGTAAATGAACCTGAAGAACTTGCAAACACCTGCAAGCAAGAAAAGACCAAACAAAATAGTGACTGTTTTTATTTTCAGAATTCTGGAACAACTCAAAAAGACAGAGAGCATAAAGAGCTGTGAATGTGTCACCAGCTAGTAATTCCCACAAAAGACTCTATAAAAAGTCAGGTCAATCCCTTGTGTGAGTAGTTGCTAATCTGGCATTTCTACCTAGAACACATAGAGTGGGTAAGTACTGAGGAAGTGGGAGATCTGACATTCGAGTCCCCATGAGTGAGCCCTGGGACCAGCAGAATGGGGGTATGTGCCTCGTGACTGCTGCAAAGTACTCATTCTTCCCTCAACACATAAACAAGCTACACATGCAAGCCAGTAGAAATGCAGGTCCTCCTTTACACCAGAGCAGCATAAAACCAGAGGTCTTGATTCAGAATGGGTATGCACTGTGAGGGGAATGAAACTTCTAACTTGCTTGGAGGAAAGTTTATATATATATATATATAAACATATAGAGTTATATATAACATATAATTTATAGCTCAATTTATATATATATATATATATATATATATATCAGTTTAGACTCATACACATATACAATACAAAACCAATAGTAAGTACCCAAACAGGTGAGGGAAATTCTAAGAGAGACATTAAATTGAACAGAATACTAATAGAACACCTTGATGAAGGCTGTTAATAGAATAAATGGGTCAATAAATAAAGAAACACAAGTAATTCCTTTGATAGGGTGTCCATTATATCTATAGAATAAAACTGGAAAGTAAGAAAAAGAAGCATTCAGAGTTCTTGGCAATTAACAACATGATTGCTAAAACCAAGCTCCAGAGATGAACTGAGTAGCAGAATCAACACAGAATAAATACCAAAAAGTGAACTGGACAACTGAACCAAGTGATCACACTACAGTGCCAGAGGACAAAGGGATGAAAACATTGAGAATATGTTTTAGAGGATAGCAAGGACAGATCAAAAAATTTACACAGCTAATAGATTTTCCAGAAGGAGATAACCACAAACAATTACAGATGAAAATCTCGTGGTGGTAAAACGTGATGAGGGCCCATTAAATTTCCAGGAGAATTTATGAACTCCAGGGATCAAAAAAATATTTTACTCCCTTTGTAAGAGAAAAGTAGGATATGTAAAAATCCTGGAGGAGAAATAATCACAGACATCTGTCTTCTATAAAGTAGGCAGATAATGGATATTTGAATACAATATAACAGTGCCTTCAATAACTTAAGGAAAAATAATTTTGAACCTAGAAGTTCATACCCAATTAAACTATCTTTCCAATGTGAGTACATAATAGGTTTTCTTCAATTAATGAGGAACTCAAAAAGCTTACCACCCATGTATGTACTAATTCTGAAATGTGTATGAACAAAACATGTTGTTATGGGCTGAAGGTGCCGGTTCCAGAGTTCATATGGTGAACCCTAAACCCCAGTACTTTAAAATGTGACTGCATTTAGAGACAGGACCTAAAAAGAGGTGATTAAATTAAAATGAGGCCATTAAGGTGGTCCCCAATCTAATTTTGCTGTGTTCTCATAAAAAGAGAAAGTTTAGACACAAGAAGAGATATATCAGAGATGAGCACAGGTAGAGGAAAATTCATGTAAGGCCATGGTCAGAAGGCTACCATCAGCTAGCCAAGAAAAGGGAACTCAGAAGAAATCAAACCTGTCGACACATTGATCTTGGACAGGTAGCATCCAGAACTGTGAGAAAATAAATTTCTATTGTTTAAGCTACCCAGTCTGTGGCACGTTGTTAGGGCAGCCCTAACAAACTAATAGACATACCAAACAAAAAGAATTTAATATAGCAATTGCATAGGAATTGATAAAGACTAGTGAGCAAAGATAACTGTAAACATTTTACTTGATAATAATACATTGGCGAGGCATTTCGAAGAATGTGATTGGCAAGCGAGTAGATGAATTATTTATGCCCTTATGTGCCAGCCCATTTTAATAAGACATAGAGCTGTTTGGGAGGATAAACCAGATCAATAAAGCCTTGCCATTGGTCTTCATTTATTTCTGGGTGGGTTGGAAGTATGTAATTAATTTTCAATGGTAGTAGATAAATATTTTTCATGGGTTTACTAACAATTAAGTGTTTACTTCAGAAAAAGAGACAGAACAATTAAAATTCATAAATACCAGGAATAAACAAGAAGAAAAGATATCCACCCAACCCAAGACATAAAAAGGGAAAAGTAATGAAAGAAGAAAAAATACACATAGAAAACATATAAAAAATAGGTTTCCATTTTTTAAACATTTTTTAAATCCTCACTAGAGGATATGTTTATTGATTTTTTTTGGGGGGGGCGCTGGAGAGAGACAGAGACAGAGACAGACAGAGAGGGAGACAGAGAAAGAAACATTGATTAGTTGCCTCCCTTGCATGCCCCAATGGGGGGTTGAACCCTCAACCTAGGTATGTACCCTGACTGGGAATCGAAACTGTGATCTTTTGGTGTACGGGGCAGGGTGGGGGGGTGCTCCAACCAAATGAGCTACTGAATTGACATAAAAAACAGAAACTCAGATTACAGGCAAAGATAACCTGGCTCACATACTGTTTATAATGGATACAATTAAAGCCAAGTACCATGTAATATTAAAGATAAAGAGATATGTGAAACATTAAGAACATTATTTTTAAAAATGGTAAGAACATCCATGTTATTAACAGATAAAAAGATTTCAGGGAAAGTATAGAGGAATATTTAGTATTGATAAAAGTTATAATTCCCCAAACAGATACAGCTGTCTTGAATCTTTATGCCTTCAACAGTATAGCTTTGAACTATAAAGGGCTGAGACTGATGAACACAAAAAGACAAATTGAGACTGGCAATTTTACTAGAGAAATTCAGAATACCTTTTTCCAAAATTGACAAAGATAATAGTGAGAAAGCAGGTAGATGATTATGATTTATTACTGTTTCTATTATTTTTCTATGTTCATATCTATTTTGTATCAAACTAAAAAGCAATCATTCTATCACACATTGGGAGAAAATTTACAAATGCATGTGTCAATTGAATATGTAATAATGAAAGCATGTCAGATCAACAGGGGGAGGACCCAGTACTAAATCAATGGTGGTGGAGGAACTGGCCAGCAAACAGCAAAAATTATGAGCTTCTGACTTCTCACCATACACACATGAAATAAATTATAAGTGAATTAGTTACTTAAATGTAGAAGTCACAATTGTATAAAACTAAAATTAATAAGAATATATACATTTATATTTTGTGGCAGGAAAGTACTTCCTAAATAAAGAATTAAAGTCAGAATCTATGAGGAAAGATAGATGAACAAATTTCATGAAATAAAATTATAGAGAAAAGTTGTTCTAACTGAATATGGTGATTTTTAAAAATTTTTGGATGTATATCAGCTTAGGATGCACACTTCTAATGGGAGCTGGTTTTTGGTTTTTTCTCAAGGTGACTTTGCACCTGGACCATTTGTAGGAATGTGTGAGAAATACCTTCTTTTGCAAATTCCCATGTCTGTGTCTTAAAACCGTGACACGATTTTAATTTTTAGCAGTATTACTCTTTAACTTTAGGTCACTTTTCCTTTTCAGCTTTTATTATATTCTGAAGGAAGTCTGTTTTGAAGGTCAAATTAGATTAGCTCCTTTTCTTGAGTGTCAGCCTTTCTATTTCGTGTGGTGCCTCCCCATCCCGCTTAATTTATAATTTAGTGGCAAATTACAGTAGTATTTTTACCATCCTATGGTTTGTTTTTTCCATTTTCTACAATGGGAAATAACAGCACACTCAGCAAAGTTTACTTTACTTGTGCTATCAAAGTATCGCTGCTGTCAAGATCCACACACCCACCTTTGCTAAGCTGTTAACATAAGCCCTTGATTCTTATGTTGTGACAGATGCTGGCTGTGTGTCTGACACGCTCTCCAAGGTGAAGCCCGTCGCAGGAACCTGTCTGTCGCAGGAACCTGTCTGTCATGCGATCCACCTAGCAACATAAATGCCTGCCACAGCCGGTACAACCTCTCCTTTCCCTCGTATCTAACACAGGACCTATCAGACTAAAATATGGGAAACTAATATTATATTTAAGAAAATCTTGACTTTAGTCTCAAAAAGGGATAAAAATCACTAACAAACACTTTGGTTCATTTTAACTGTTGTTACTGCCCATTACTTGTGTTACATCTTACAAATGATTGCAATGGGCCAGTGTGTGTGGTATGTTGAGAACGACTGTCTCAGTACATTGCTTCCCATATTTCTGCTTAAAAGCATATGAAATGCTCAATTTTGAGTGTAATCTAAATCTTCTGAAAGTCTGTGCAGAGGGGAGAAATCCGCTTGGTAGGCCAACAACTACACATTTCTCTACCATTTTTTCCTGGGGGTATTGCATATACTATTGTTTCCTCTCTTAAACACAATCTACTATTATTTTCAAAAGCTGCCCTTGGTACTCTGTGTGCCTGCCACCACTTGTGAAAACAATGACCGTGAAGTTTAGCATAAACAGGAGTAAAAGAGAACTGGTTGTCTGGAACAGCAATGAAAATATACTTTTGAAAAAGACCAAAATTACAGATGGAACACTGATGGTGTCTCTCAATAACTCTCATGCTGTAACATCATGAAAATACATTTTAAAATTAAGCATTAATAATACAAAGAAAGATAAAACAAAATAATCAGATTGTAAATTGTCTTGAGGATATATCTACAAATAAGTACCTATTTAATTTTTAATACATATTTTTATAAATGTAACAAACATTTACAATATTTTTTCCCTTTTGAAACGTCACATTTCCCACTACTTTTCTTTTTGCTCAACACATGCCTGGAGTCACTTATGCTGCACCAGCAACACATTACGAAATGGGCCAGCTCCTCAGGAATGTGACACATTTCATGGTCATAGTCAGAGACTGTTGGGCAAGTTGTTAACAGAGGTTATCATTTTATAAGTCATTCTTCACTGCTCCAAATGCTAAATAGTGCCCTGATTAAGTTAATATAAATATAAAGTTTATTTCCTTTGTTACTAGGAACTGTTTATGTACCATATTTCATTGATTCATTACTCAAATTATTCATCATGATCATATGATTATAAATAGGTGGTGGGGGTAGGTGCTGACTGGCGTATCGGTGTCCTTCCTAGAATATCTTAAAGTCCCTGGACATCACTAGTGCAATGTGACTCTGCTCCATGCCCAAGAAGGCCCACAGTGATTTTGCATTTAAGAAACAAGGCTGGAATGGGATGAGACGCTTCCTCCTCTGCCAAACTTCTTATTCCAAAGCTCAGGGGTCTGGGAGCATCAGCTGGAATAAATAGAATTTCCTCCCTCATTAGCATACAGATAGCCACCTCCTGAAAGTTCTGACTGTTCTAATAGGACATCTGTAAGTCAGAAGACAAACTTGAGAGGATTCCAAAAGTGACCAGAGGAGGCCTTCATCAGTTTAATGAAGAGGATGTGGTCTTGTTGGCTCTTACCCTTGAACTGCTCACTAACAGTTAATCATTAAGAGCCATGGGACAAAAAAAGTAAATGTTTTTTCACATAGGCAATTATAGGTAAAACAAATGCCTACAGTATCCCACATGCCACTTCACACAAACCACACCTCTGGGGACCTATCTCACTATTTAAATGACCATTATGCATTTTTTTGTTTTCTGTCAAACCTGCAATTCAAACTTAAATTGTTCTGAAAACTACCATAGATAGAATGTAAAATATGGGGAGTACCTCTTAAAGAACTAGGCTTCAGTAACTATTGGTAAGGGATTATTTTGAATAATAAAAATAAAGAAAATAAAATGTGCCATAAAAATAGCCATCTAGCTCTGAGAGGCAGTACAACGCCCGGAGCCGGTGGCTCTGGGGACCCCAGACCTGCCCTCTCCTAGCGCTACCACGTTGGACAAGTTCCTGAAGCTTCTTCCGTCTTATTTTCCTTATCTGTTAAAATGTAACCATATGATCTCACCTTTAACAGGAACCTAATCAACAAAACAAAGAAACAAGCAAAATATAACCAAAGACACTGAAATAGAGAACAGGCTGACAGTGACCCGAGGCCAGAGGGGAAGAGAATTTCAGGGGAATTCCAAGGGAAAAGGGGAAGGGTTTACAGGAACAAGTATAAAGAACACAGGACAAAAACTAGGGGCGGGTAGAAATGGGAGGGAGGTGGGGAGGGCTAGGTTGGGGGTGCTGGGATGGGAATAAAAGATAGAAAATTGTACTTGAACAATAATGAAAATAAAAAAATAATAGTTTAAAAAATAAAATAAAATGTAGATAATATTAATGCTTGCTTCATTGGATGATGTGAGGATTAGACCAATCGATGCACGTAAAACACTTTCCAACAGTGCCTGGCATGTAGTAATCATACTATTCTCAAGGTTTTTTTTTTCCTGCTCTTACTGTCTTCTTAAGCATCACACTAAAACAAAACACACAAAATAAAGCAAATCTCACAATACCAGGCCACAACAATAATGACTTCCTGAACTGAAAAATTACATGCTAAATTCTATAGGTTTTAGCAGAAATTATTTAGGTCTAAAAACTCCTAACTCTGTGTAAGCAAGAGACCATTTCAACACAGCAGGCTAACCTCTGAAATATGAAACCCACTTAGGTTTATGAATTCCTCTGTTATAGTTGAAGGCAGTTTTAGTTAGTTGGTCATTTTCTTTCCTGAACAATGAGAAATTTCTATGAACTTCAAAAATGTTATAAAAGTATTAATTATTAAAATTACCTACCTTCCTTTTTATATCTTTAAAACTTGAGTCTTGAGTAATTAAAAGATATTAGTCATTTTTAGAGAAATGCTTTTGTCTGTGAAAACTTTAACTCTTCTCATAGACTTTAACTCACATGAATTAGCATTAAATATCAAAACAAGATGACCTAGTGGAACTAAATAATCTCATGTGAAATTCATGTGGTTCACTTAAGGCCCTCTTGGCAATGTGGATCAAAAAGTAACCAGCACCATTTTAACGAGCACTTTTAATTTTATATGTAGGTAGGTAATTAAAAGAAAGAAAGAAACTGGCCTAGAAAATAAAAGTATTTTATTAAATAAAGTATATATTATCATTGTTCTGTAATTTCCTGAGCCTTTGAATTGTAGGATATTGATGCTTACATGAACATTTTATTATTCTGAATATTAATAATTTACCATCAGATCACCCAGGTTCCATAAAGCATTTGCCTTCTTTATGTAACTCTACTTTGCAGACTGGAATAAATCTGAATTATTTGGCTTTTGATCCCCCAAAGTAATAGAAATATCATCATTGAATTTCACTTTGATTCGTCAACTATACAAGTCTTCTTTGACTGTGTTAGTTTTATATGATGCCCTTCAGTAATATACTAATAAAATTAAAGCATGCTTTATTTAGAAAATAATCTTAATATGTCAATGAAGATCTAAGTCTTGGTCATTATGTAAAAATTGCTTTGCAGTTTATCCTTATACCCCACTTTAAATCAAGCCTTATCTTCTCTGCCCAAACTCCTGGAAATTGTCTAACTTGCCTTCCTGTTTCACTTCCATTTCTGGCCTCCTCCTGCCCACAGCACCCATCCCTTTTCCATATAGCAGCCAGGTAGATCTTTTAAATTTTCAAATAAGGTTATGTTATTCCACAATTTAACACTCTCTGCTATGGGTTGAATGTTTGTGTCTCCTCACCTTCATATGGTGAAGCGCTGAAACCCAATGTTTTAGTTTTTGGAGGTGGGACTTTAGGTGGTAATTAACTAGGTCATGAGGGTGAAGAGCCCATGAATGGGATCCTTATAAGAAGAAACCCAAGAGAGATGATCTCCTTCTGCCAGGTGAGCACAGAGTGAGAAGGCAGCCATCAGGAAATGACAAAGAGTGTCCACAGCACAGACTGAACTGGCAGATTACCTTGATCTTGGACTTTTCACCTCCCAGGACTGTGAAATAGAAATTTCTGTTGTTTAGGCCACCCAGTCCATGGTGATTTGTTATAGCTGTCCAAGCTGATCTAGACACTCTCTAATGACCTCACATAGTTCTGAGAATAAAGAACTCACCATCACTACAAGGCCCTACATGAGCTGGCTCCTGCCTGTTTTCTCCCTCCCAGTCTCTCTCTCTCATTCTGTCTCTGTCTCTGTCTCTGTCTCTGTCTCTGTCTCTGTCTCTCTCTCTCTCCTATTTTGTTCCAGCTATACTGGCCCACCTTGGAACTTTTTTATTAGTGTGCTCCCTCTGCCTAGAGCACTCTTACTCCTGATGTTCACAAGGCTGGCTCTGTTTTGTTTTTCCAATCTAAATTCAAACGTCATCTTTCTCAGAGAGGATTCTTTATATTCAGTATAAAGTAACACTCTTTAGCATACCCTAGTAGTTATTATCACCAAAAACTGTTTTATTTGCTTTAGGATATTGTATCACAAATTACGGTTTCATATATGTGTGTTTTTTTAAAAGTTGTTTTCTGTCTTCACTTACTAGCATGTAGTTTTTAGTAAGTTAAAGTAAGAACAAATTTAAACTGACTTATGCTGACTCAAAATTTTTCATTGTTTTACAAGTTAATATCTTCAAAAATTTGTGTTTTCTTTGTTGGGGGCACTAATATCATATAGGGCCAAACTATAAAATATAAACTAACATGAGGTCTGTCCAGAAAGTATCCAGCCATGTGCTATGAAAAACAAGGACATTTATTGAAGAAGATACATGATATAAGAAACATTGTACATAGGACAATGACACCTCTGTTTCCTTCAAAGTAGGCACCTTGGGATCTCACACAGTTCTCCCTGTTGCCATCAGCTTCCCTGTCATATTTTTCTGAATCTCATCAATGGCCTGAAATCTCTTCCCTTTCAAAGGTGATTTTACTTTTGGTAAAAGCCAGAAGTCACAGGGTGCCAAATCTGGGCTGTAGGGGGGCTGAGTCACCTGCATGATTTGATGTTTTGCCAAAAAACTCTGCACGAGACATGTTACATGAGTGGTTGCATTGTCATGATGAAGATGTCAATCACCAGTTACCCATAGCTGCAGCCTTCTGAATCATCCAAATAGTTTCCCTGGAGGAATGTTCAAGCTTAATGCAAAATTTGATGCAGATTAATTGTTCTACTTGCTCAGTCATTTTGAAAGGGATGACCACACAGTACACATGCTCACTCAACGGTGCCTACCACCTCCACTGACTAGTACAATGAAGTCATCATTGTTCACACATGCAAATTCCAGTCCACGCTCTTTGGCTGCCAGGTTACATCGATGGCTCGTTATATTAACAATGGCTGAACTTTTTCCAGACAGACCTCGTATTTCAAAAATAAAGGAAATTTAACATAGGGAATTGATTACAAAGTTTATTGAAGAGATGACAAACCACCAAGGAATTTATGAGACAATAGATCAATATGTACAGGAAGATGTTTCCACCTCTGAAACTCAAGGATCAAAACGCAGTAGTCATTGAAACTGAGTTGCTATAGAAGCTGGAATTTGGCAGGTGTACTTGGAAAAAGTTAGTAGTAAGGAGCCAGGGCCTATGTGGGGGAAACTGAGTTACTGATGAGATGCAGTGAGAAACAGCCCAAAGCACTGAGAGAGGAGAAAGGCTTGTCTTCTCTTCCTGACCTTAGATCTTTGGCCAGTGCTTTGCTGGCCCAATTTATCTAGGAAAGCAGAGAGCAAAGGAGCCTGGGAAGTGTAGTTCTCTGGGATACAGAATAGAGCAAGAATGTCAGGCACTATACAGTACTTCATATAATTTCATAAAATTTGTGCTGGCAAGAAAGCAGACTACCACAATCTACACTTTGAAATCTCTTTTAGGGATGCCTTGCTATTTTTGTTGCCTCATAAACCCTCTACTATGGTATTTTCTGTGATATTTTCTTAGATATTTTCTTTGCCATGTCCTTTCTAAGGGATTTATGTAATCACTGTAAGGGGCAGTTTTAGATTAGCACAGTTATACCACACCACATGCTATACTTGCTATATTTATTAACTCAAGAACTCATCTGCTTATGGCATGTCCTCGAGCAGTGTCTTTCAACCTTTTCAATTATAGAGACCCTTTAGGTACACATATTTTCTTATTAGAAAAGTAATACATGTTAAATGTAAAAATTATAAAATAAATAAGAGTAAAAATAGTGAAAAAGTGAAAAAGTATTTTCTCCACCATCTAGAGATAATTAATCTTTTTCTGTGTATATACTTCCATATATTTCTTTTCTCATATGTGTATATATACACACATATGCAGATGTTTATATAGATTAAGATAGAGATATAGGGATAAACCATTCATGCTAGAGCCCAGACAGGGAAGTATCTCGGTAGACACTGTCTGTCACCATGGCTAAAGGAGACTCCAAGCTGAGGGGCAAGATGTCTTCGAATGCCTTCTTTGTGCAAACCTGCTGGGCGAGCACAAGAAGAAACACCTAGACTCTCCCGTCAACTTTTCCAAATTCTCTAAGAAATGTTCAGAGAGTTGGAAGACCATGTCTGCAAAGGAAAAGTCAGAATTCAAAGATATGGCAAAGAGTGACAAAGCTCACTATAATGGGGAGATGAAAAATTATGTTCCTCCCAAATATGATAAGAAAGGAAAGAAAAAAGATCCCAGTGCTCCTAAAAGACCTCCATCTGCCTTCTTCCTGTTTTGCTGTGAACATTGCCCAAAGATCAAAAGTGAACACCCTGGTTTATCCACTGGCGATACTGCAAAAAAAAAATGGGTGAAATGTGGTCTGAACAGTTAGCGAAAGATAAGCAATCGTATGAACAAAAAGCAGCTAAGGTAAAGGAGAAGAATGAAAAGGATATTGCTGCATACCATGCCAAAGGCAAAAGTGACGTGGGAAAGAAGGCACCTGGCAGGCCAACAGGCTCAAAGAAGGACAAACCAGAAGATGAGGAGGAAGAAGAGGAAGAGGATAAGGAAGAGGAAGAGGATGAAAACTGAAAATAAAAGGCTATCCTATAATGGTGTGTGTGGAGTATGTGTGTGCTCAGGCAATTGTTTAGCTAAGAATGTGAATTCAAGTGCAGCTCAATATTAGCTTCAGTATAAAAACTGTACAGATTTTTGTAGAGCTGGTAAGATTCTTTGTAGAGAAAATACTTTTTTCAAAATGCAGGTTGTAGCTTTTTGAGGGTCTGCTACATACAGTTAGATTTTAAGACTTTGGATATTAAATGTTTCTAAATATTTAATGGTTTCGTTAATTTTTTGACTTATGTATGGTAGTACAGCAAACTCATAGGAATTAGTATCAATAGTAAATTTTGTTTTTTTAGAATGTTGCATTTTGTTTTATAAAAAATGTGTCATAAAATTATGTATATTAAAAATATGTAGATATAAATATACATACACTAACACACTCAAAATTAGATATATGTTTTAAGTGGCATTCTGGAATACTCATTTCTTAATATCTGCTTTAGTTACTAACAAAATGTAAGCACTTCTCTTTATCACTAATTATTCATTTACATAATTAATTTTTCCACAGTGTTTAATAGTAAAAGTGAATGTACTGTATTTCACCAGTTCCTAACATTTGGCATTCAAGTGGTTTTAAATATTCACTATTACAAACAATAGTGGGATAAAAAAACCTTTGTAAATAAAACATCATGCATGTCTATCTTTATTTTCTTATATTTCTAGATGTAGAATATTTTGATAACTAATATAAAAATTACAAAGATTTTAATTGCCAAAATGTTATTCATTATTTCATTTGATTGCAGTGAATATTTATTTCTCCACACCCATACCACTAGTGAATATTATCACTCATTTTATTCTTTTAAAATATATTTTTAATGTTAAAATATAAAGGTTCTTCCTCACCAGAATTCCAGATAATATTAGTTAGACCTTGGGTCTCTGTTATTTTAGAAAATACATGCACAAACATTACGTTCTCAGGTCTTTCATAAGGAGTGATCTGTCCACCAAATTTCCTCATGTCATAACTACAGACAATTTGTACAAATGCAACACATCTGTTGAAAACCCCGTCCTAGAAAATGTAGTAAAATACGACACTGATATACCCCACTTAGAGATTATAAGAAGACAAAAGCTGCACGTGAGAGAAGAGCTTGTTGCTGGAGAGCCTCAATTTAAAGGCTAAAAGAGGGGTTTCCACTTCAGTGGTTCACTCACGTGTAAAAACATCGCACACTTAGGAATAACTCAGTCTGGGAATAACTCAAGATTTTCCAGAGCAAGAGCTGAGAAAGTAAGATGTGCCCTGGTTATTGTCTTCCATGAGTAATATAAAGATTCCTTACAAAAATAGTTTATCTTGGGTCTGCACACCCAGAATTAGGACTTTTTCAGTAGCAAGAAATAAAGAGAATTTTACTGGCTCAGGCCAAGAGGAATCCCAGGTTGAAGTAGAGAAGTCACCATTCTGTTTCTTCCTCTTTCTTTAGTTCTGAGTCCCTCGGTTTGCTAGTTTGTTTCTCAGATAAACTCCCTCCCCATTAGGACTAAGATCATCCCCAATTGTCCCAAATCTAGCTACATCCTTGGGGCTTGTGATACACGCATGTGTGCATGAGAGAGAGAGACAGATCAAGAGAGAGAAAGAGAGAGAGATCAAATCCTTCCATTATCTGCATCAAATACTGATGACTATGATTGGCCCTGGTTAGCTCACACCTGTGGAGGTGATAAAAGAAAGCCACAGTGACATCAGACCTACCAAGACAATTTGAAGTAAGAGAGGGCAATTTCACTGCAAAAAAGGATGTCAGGCTGACTACAAATTGTCCTCTGCTATTCTTTCCAGTAGACCTCTCTGAAAACAGCCGCGGTTGTAAAAGCATTACTACACTTAACTGCTGCCCTCCGGTCAGAAAAACCAGTTATCCCCAAAAGCAAGCCTTCAGAAATCAAGACTTAAGGCCAGCATTTGAATTTCAAAAGTTGTTTTCAGAAATGGAGAAAGCAGTGGACTGTTCTACTTGCTAAGTAAAGTAGCCAACTGTCTTGGTAAGCATTTAACCCTGGAATTTGGGGGAACAAAACATTCAGTCTATAACACTGACTGACAGCTGGTAAACAGCTGAAGGACATTTGGATGCTCTTTTCGATGAAAGAAGCAATGTTTTTTCAGAAAGTGACTAAAATCTTCTTGTTTTTTGTTTTGATAGGTCTGTTGACCTTTCCATTTGTGTTTGCGTCTGTGAATAACAACTAACCGTTGACTAGTGTCCTCCTTGATTGCAGCATTTTTAAAAAAAATTTCAGTAAAAATAATACATTGTGGAGCCTTTAAGATCAGTGGTTATAAATTACCCTTCATAAAATTCAGCATAAACAATAGGCTAACCTACCAAATATTCACATATTATGTGTAAAAACAATAAAAATCCAATATTTTCACATAATCTACATTTATTCACATGTACCTAAACGGTTAAAAATGAATCTCTTTCTTTGCTATTATTTTTGTCTTGTCTTTAGGAAAACAAACATTTCCTAATTCCATAGGATCAGTGTACCTGCTTCATTTTTCCTTGCATGTTTATACTTTTAGTTAATAAAAGCTCTCTTTTCTATCAATGGCTAGAATCGGTAAGATCTCTTTCTCGTCCTTCCCCCTGAGTCTCCTTAGACTTCTCTGGGGAGCTGCACAAAACGTGAGAAAAAATGGTGGAGAAGGAATGTAAGATTTTGGAGTTCAGACTTTTTGATAATTGTAATTGTGGAAAATTACTAAGTTCCTTTGAGTCTCAGTTTCTTGATTGTAAATTTGGGAAAACTATACTACCTCATCAGGTGAGTGTGAGAATTAAAACTGCCAATGCACATGACGTTTATGATGCACGGCCTGGAAGATAGGAATCACTTAATGATAACAGTTATTATTCACAAAGGACAATGCTTCAGTTACAGACAAAAAATCCAGCAACAAGTGATTGTACAGTTTCAAGGGGATACCACTAGGTGTGTGCTCTGGTATACAATCTTTTACCTAGAAATCAAGATTTCCAAATTTATTCATGATGATTGAAAAGCTCATTGATTTTTCATAAAATGAAAAGTATAAATGCAGTAACTTGTATCCTAAAAGACATTTGTGTTTGGTCCAGATTCTCATCTTAAGTTTATTAAAATTGGAGCAGGCATGTTGTTTTTAATGTAAACTAATATATACTTAAAATCTTAAATTTACTTTGTCTTTACTTTGGACAAGAAAATTCTCTTTATCATTATCCCTCTCAGCACATTTCTTCATTGTCTCTAACCTGTTATTAAAAGGTACATTATAATCTGCCCATACTCTTATATCTCTTGATAATCTTTTAAATGGCATGGGTCATAATTGAATTCAGGTGGCAGCCATGAATGCCTAGATCTTGAATCAGGTTAAGATGAATGACAGCACTGATTGTCAAATTCCTATTGCCAAGGGATCTGTGTCCCTTGATTTTAAAGTCTATTTTGTCAGATATAAGTACTGCTAAAAATGATACAAAAGATCAATGAATCCAAAGGTTGGTTCTTTGAAAGGATAAACAAGATTGACAGACCTTTAACAAGGCTCATCAAAGAGAAGGAACCCAAATAAATAAAATCAGGAATGGAAGAGGAAAACTAGCAACTGACACCAAAGAAATACAAAGGATTGTAAGAAAATATTATGAACAATTAAATGCCAACAAACTGGACAATGTGGGCAAAATGGATAAATTCCTAGAAACACAATCTTCCAAAAATAAATCAGGAAGAATCAGAGAATCTAAATAGACAGATTACTCCTAATGAAACTGAAGCATTAATCAAGGAACTCCCTACAAACAAAAGCCCTGAACTGGATGGCTTCACAGGTGAATCTTACCAAATATTCCGAGAAGAACTAATACTTCTTCTTCCCAAACTATTTCATTAAATTCAAGAGGAGAGAAGCCTCCCAAGATCATTTTATAAGGCCAACATTATCTTAATTCCAAAACCAGATAAAGATGCTACAAAGAAAGAAAATTATAGGCCAATATCCATGATGAACCTAGATGCTAAAATCCTCAACAAAATATTAACAAACTAAATGCAGCAATGCATCAAAAAGATCATACACCATGATCAAGTGGGATTTATTCCAGAAATGCAAGGTTGGTACAACATCTGAAAATCAATAATATGATTCACTGCATAAACAAAAATGAAGGATAAAAACCACTGATTATATGTATAGATGTGGAAAAAGCTTTTGATAAAACCCAGCATCTGTTTATGATAAAAACTCTCAGCAAAGTGGGAATAGAGGGAACATACCTAAACATAATAAGGCCATATATGACAAACCCACTGCCAGCATCGTACTCAATGGGCAAAAACTACTAGCCTTCCCCTTAAGGTTGGGAAACTCCTGGAACAGAAAAAACTGAATAAACTGAATAAATTGAAACTACTGGAACTGAATAAATAAAGTCAGCACAGTAGCAGGACACAAAGTTAATGTCCAGAAATCAGTTGCATTGTATATGCCAATAATGAACTAACAGAGAAGGAAATTAAGAAAACAATCCCATTCACAATTGCTTCAAAAGAATAAAATACCTAAAAAAAACCTAATGGAGTATGTAAAGACCTGTACTCAGAAAATTATAAAGCACTGAATAAAGAAATGGAAGAAGATACAAATAAATGGAAGCACATACCATGTTCATGGATAGGAAGAATTAACATCATTAAAATGTCCATACTACCCACAGTAATCCATAGATTCAATGCAATTCCTATCAAAATTCCAATGACATATTTCACAGAACTAGAACAAGTATTTCAAAAATTTATATGGAATCACAAATGTCCCTCATGGCAACAGTGATCCTGAGAAAGAAGAACAAAGTTGAGGGAATCATGCTACCTAATATCAAACTATACCTGAAGGGCATAATAAACAAAACAGTGTAGTACTGGCATAAGAACAGACACATAGATCAATGAAACAGAATAGAGAGCCCAGAAATAAACCCACAGCTCTACAGTCAATTAACATTTGACAGAGGAAGCAAGCACATACAATGGGCTAAGATAGTTTATTTAATAAATGTTAATGGGAAAATTGGACAGTTATGTGAAGAAAAATGAATCTAGACCACCTTCTTATATCACACACAAGAATGAGTTCAAAATGGATCAAGACTTAAATGTTAGACTCAAAATCATAAACATCGTAGAAGAGAACACAGGCAGCAAAATCTTGGACATTGCTTGCAGCAATTTTTTATCAGCTATATCTCTCCAGGCAAGAGAAGCTAAGCAAATGGGACTACATCAAACTAAAAAGTCTTTGCACAGCAAAGGAAATCATCAACAAAATAAAAAGATAATCCACAGAATGGGAGAATATATTTGCTGATATATATGATAAGGGGTTAATATCCAAAACTTACAAAAAACTTATAAAACTCAACACCAAAAAATAAACAATCAAATTAAAAATGGACAAAGACCTTTATAGACGCTTCTCCATGGAGGACATGCAAATGGCCAATAGACATAGAAAAAGATGCTTAACATCGCTAATCATTAGAGATATTCAAATTAAAACCACGGTGAGATACAATCTCACACCTGTTAGAATGGCTATCATCAATATATCGACAAACAAGTGCTGGCAAGGATGTGAAGAAAGGCAAACCCTTTTGCACTGTTGGTGGGAATGCAGACTGGTGCAGCCACTGTGGGAAGCAGTATGAAGATACCTCAGAAAATTAAAAATGAATCTGCCTTTTGACACAGGGATCCCACTTCTGGGAATATATCCAAAGCAACCAAAACACTAATTTGAAAGAACATAAGCACCCCTAGGTTCATTGCAGCATCATTTACAATTGTCAAGATATGGAAGCGGCCCAAGGGTTCACCAATACATGAGTGGATAAAAAACTATGGGGCATTTATATAAGGGAGTACTACTCAGACATAAAAGAGAAGAAAGTTTTACCCTTTGTGACAGTATGGATGAACCTAGAGAACATTATGCTAAGTGAAACAAGACAGTCAGAGAAAGACAAATACCATATGATTAACTCATATGTGGAATCTAATGGACAAACTGAACAGGGGAAATGGGGACAGACTCATAGATGCAGAGAAGGGTGATAGCTAGTGTGTGTGGTGGGGGAAGAGTGGATGTGCAGGGATTGAGCAAAAAGGGAAAAGGTCTCACAGACATGGACAACAGTGTGGTGACTGCCGGGGCAAGGGGGGAATAAGGGGACAAAATGGTAATGGAAAAAATACAATAAAGATTTAAAAATAATAATTAAAAATTAAAAAGATAAAAAAGAAAATCATTCTTTAAATTCATACTATCTTTGATTAAATATGAACATCTTACTGCCTCAAGTGCAATGCATTTAGACTACACTGTATGGGGCAAATTTTAAAATATCATCTTGAATAAGAAAAATATGATATAACTCAATTAGCTATAATAACTTTCCTTATACAGCTAAGACTTAATTGAATGTATGGAATCTACTCATACTATATGGGATATAAATAAATATCCTAACCTACTTCCAAATAAGATAAATTAATTTTAGTTATGTTTGCACTCAAATATTTTATATTTTCTATGTCAAATCTTAAATAGTATGGCATATTTTGTTTTTATTTTTTTGTGTGCATGTGCTATCTTTAGAATTCTCTCTATATAGTATCATGTCATATGCAAATAATGACAATTTTTCTCCTTCCATTCCAATTTAGATGCTTTCTATTTTGTTTTCTTGCCTGCCTGCTGTGGCTAGGACTTAAAAATACTATGTTGAATAAAAATGGTGATAATGGACAAACTTGTTTCTCATTTTAAATAAAATACTTGTTTTTTCCCTGTTGAGTATGATGTTAGCTCTGCATTTGTCATATGTGGCCTTTATTATGTTGAAGTATGTTCTTTCTATTCTCACTTTGCTGAGTCTTTTAATCACAAATGGGTGCTAGATTCTTTCAAAAATTTTTCAGCATCTATTGATATGATCATGTGATTTTTATCCTTCATTTTGTTCATGTGGTGTATCACATTAATTGATTTACTGATATTGAACCAACCCTGCATCCAAGGAATAAATCCCACTTGATCATGGTGCTTGATGTTTTTCATGATCTATTTCATGTCTAATATTTTGTTGAGGATTTTAGCATCTGTGTTCATCGGGGATATTGGCCTATACTTTTCTTTTTTTGGTAATGTCTTTGGTTTTGAAATCAGAATGAAACTGGCTGTGTAAAATCAGCTTGAAGCCATTGTTCCTTTTCAATTTTCTTGGAATAGTTTGAGAGGGTAGGTATTAATTCTCCTTTGAATCTTTGGTAAAATTCAGCTGGGAAGCCATCCAATTCAGGACTTAGTTTTTGTTAGGAATTTTTGATCACTGAATCTATTTAATTAACAGTTATTGGTCTATTCAGATTTCTTGTTTCTTCTTGACTCAGTCACAGAAAACTGTATGTTTTTAGGAATTTATTTATTTCTTTCAGGTTGTCTGATTTATTGTCAAATTTATTTCATATGTAAATAGCCACAATTACTTTCTACTGGAGGGTGAGCCTATTAAATACTAACCAGCTTCTCAAACCTTGAAATTGGATTAAATGCTTTCACTTCCTATTCCAAATTTCCTACTTCCAATTTTTTTCCTCAGCATTTAGTTTTATTATAGCAACTACTGAAAATGAGTTTAGCAAAGATATGACATCATTGCAAGGAATGTAGGACAATCTATTTGCATTTTAGGACTGCATTATGGTATTTAACTTAAAAAATATATAATCCACTGGGTATACTAATAATTCATCATTTAACCAAAGCATATTTACTTCTATAAAAGACAATGTAATGTAAAACTCAACATCAAAGCTAGCAATTTCAATTATTAGTTAGGGGACTTTATATGAATTTTTATAATATACCCCTCCTAACCTCTTCTAATTTGCATATTCAATTTTGGTCTTACAAAATCTTACAGCTAAACACAAAAATGAGAAAGTCAATTTCAAGGTGATGTATTAATTCACAAAAATGTGAAATTTTATCCATTTTAAAATTTAAGAATGCAAAACCATGCCTGGCAATTTAGAAGTCCCCATTGCAAAGCTGGTTTTTGGAGACTTTTAATTCTGGAACTTTGGCATAACTAAATTTGACTTTAAAAGGAAAAAAGACTTGTTGCAATGCCATATTTTTACTTGAGAATCATAAAGGTCAAAAGTTGCTTAGCCTCTTGAAATTATTAATAGAAATATATGAATTATCAGGAACTATGTACTGTATCAAAAACATATAAAACCTTACATTGAATTATATTTTTAGAAATAGACTCATTCTTTATCTAGCAAGCTCAGACTAGACCCACTTTCAAACATTTATAAACTTTCAGTTGCTTCATTGAGAACTACCTATTTATATATCTAGCAAAATCCTTGTAGAAGGTCACTCTAGCATCCCACACAAAGTTCAGAATTTTTATTTTTTATTTTTAAAGATTTTATTTATTTATTTTTCAACAGAAGTGAAGGGAAGGAAAAAGAAAGGGAGAGAAACATCAATGTGTGGTTGCCTCTCGCACCCCCCCACACTGGGGACCCAGCCTGCAACCCAGGCATGTGCCCTGACTGGGAATCAAACCAGTGGCCCTTTGGTTCACAGGCTGGTGCTCAATCCACTTAACCACATCAACCAGAGCTAGAATTTTTAAAAGTAGATAATTATGCTTAAAAGTCTCAACAGCCACAGCATATTTAGAATTTAATGGTGAATCATTAAACCACTTCACTTTACTTGTGTGTGACTCTGTGGAATGATCAACAACATTATGTGGAATGTTTTTGTTGGTTTGGTTTGGACTGTCTTACAGCTCTCCACTGGCTATGTTAAAAGTAACTCACATCTCATATATTAGAACTAATGCATTCAATTATGTTTGTAAAATCTATCATGCACTAATTACGAACTACTAGATGCAGTACTCTGGAATGTGGACATTCATCAAATATGTTTGAGTTTTATTTCTCCTCGCACCTTCTGCTTCCTGATATTTTCTGTATACTTTTAGTTTAACACTTTAGTTTTGCTTGTACAGGCTTCATGAGTATAAGTTTTTAATATTCTTAGGGTACAGGTCTTATGTTTTACATATTAGTTAAAATAAGACACTGAATATAAGTTTCTCATTAATATTCCAATTTTACCTTAAAAATTATTTAAAGAATTGCACACATTTTTGAAAATTGGGGTCTAGTTAGTATCCAACAGTGCAAATGCAGCATCAGAGTATACTTTGTCTAGATCCCCACGGCCCCTTGACGCTGGAATGCCCAAATGTCTCAGCCACATTCACAGCCCATCCCCCTGCTTCCCAGGCCCTGAGTTTCATTTTGGTGTCAGCAGAGATGAAGATTCTAATTTGTCTTTTTCATGTTATTGGTAACACTCTTAGTTTTTGAAAATGCTTCCTTGAGTTATTATGTTACAAGGCAACAAATTTGACATTTCTTCTTTAAAAAGGCAGTTAATACTTTTAAAAGACGGCAATATTTTTATGGCTCCAGTTCCCACAGCAGAATCACAATGACTTGCACTAGGGTCAAATCATAAAAGACAATTTCCCACTTCAATTGATCTGAATTCACTCCTTGCTTTAAATTGTAGGCCATTTTAGTCTGTTTTTTTCTTGCTCATAAAATAAAGCTGCCTAATGGTTTTTTAAAAATGCAATGCAATATGCCTCTCTTTCAAAATAGCAAAACGCTCCCTTCTTCGGCGTCAGACTTGCTTAAGCCTTGGCTCCACATCCCCTGTAATTTCTGTCTGTCCCTCACTCTAAAATATAGGGGTGCATAATGACTATCAGTTCAAATGCCTTCAATCTCTTTTTGCACTTTCATTTCCCCACCCCCATATTTTCAAGGTGCTGGCTTTTTTGTGTCTGCAAGTTTTAAAAGCTGTGGAATGTAAGCATGCTTATAGCAATAACCAAAGTTTCCTCCAAGCTGCCAAAATGGCAGCCACAGATTGAGTGCTTCTGAAGTCAAATGAAGTTTCCTCATGGAATAAGATAGAAAAGTCTGTCTTTGCATCACTTTTATAGGCTTTGTAGAAGCCTAGACAATGCAAGGATTTGGCATTTCTTTATTTCTGTTCTTTTCAGCAGTTTATTTTTTAGTAGGCATTATTCTCTTTTGAGAGTGATTAGTGCCTATCGGAAAAAAACACTTCAGCAGATTGTCTCATTTTAACATTATTTACTGTTATCAAATTTGGTACTGTTAATTTTTCCCTCAGTATGCACTGATCTGATATAAAAAAATGAGGCTTCAAATTTTGACATGGTAACACAGGGTAGATTCATCTTATTCTGAAAGCTTCTAATTGCTCAACAGCAAGTATATTTCAATCACACGACGATGATATATGGATGGAATTGGTTGGCACTTCCTATAAGTCTAGGTAGAGACAAAGAATTGCGAATCTCTGAATTCTCATATTAAAAGAACCCAGAAGAACCTCTTTATGTGTAATTTTCTCATCAAAATGCCTTTGGAAACATGCATTGGCTTTTAATAGCATTTCTGAAACTTGATTTCATTTGCCAAATTGACATTGAAAAGGAAATTTGTTTCCCCATCTTGTAGGAAGGAAGAACTAATAAATTATAAACCCTTCTCTTTAGGCAAATGATAAATGGTGAGAGCTTTGACTTTGTTTAGATTTGAAATCCATTTGAACTGAAAGCGTGTAGAAAGCAAATAACAGAAGAATATTTATTTTCATTGAAATGTAAAACAGTATCGTTAGATTCTTTTAATGAATGTGTAATGAGCAGAAACTGTGGGCAGGATTACCGAATGGTTAAGTCTATACACACTCGCGCTATGGGTTTTAATTAAAATCTTTACTGGAATACTTACTAGGTATGTGACCTTGGGAACCTATTTAAATTCTCTAGGACTCAGAAGCAATAAGATATAATTATAGTAGGTACTTTAGCCTCATGGGTTTGTGGTAAAAATTAAATGATATACTATATGTAAAATCTTTAGAACACAGTTACAAATTAGTGCTGTTCTCCTGGAAAATTCAGAGCATAGATTATTGTAGCAGTAGTAAAAATCTATTAATCACAAGTTATTGGTTGGATAACTACTATTATATACAAGACACCATGTTTTGCATTTGGAAGTTAGGGAGATGGACAAATCATGGCTGGAGAAATATGAAACATAACCCCAAAAATATGACATAAAAGCTGTCAATATGTACTATGAGAAGACAAGCTTTAAATCAGATTATCTGGGTTCAAATCCAAGTTCTGATGCTTGCCTTTGATATTGGGAAAATCATTAAATCCCCACTGTATTTCACAGACATCATCTGTCAAATTGGGAAAATAATAATCATAATAATAATATATAGGTTGCTGGGATTATTGTGAATCTGTAACACCAAATCATGATGTAGATCCTAAGTGCTATATTGTTCAACATATAAAAGATGAATATGGATAAAGGACACATGGACAAAGCCAAAAGGGGGTAGGATTGAGGGTAGGAGGTAGGTATGGGTGGGGCCAGGGGTGGAACTTGAGATAACTGTACTTGAACAATTACAAAAAGATGGCTTACATTTGGTATTTGATGAAACTCTATAAAATACATGCCGTTATATCAGGATATTAAAGGAAATAGTGGAGACAGTAGTAGGCAAAGAAACCAGAGTGGCAAAGATCATTCTAAATATATATACACACACACACACACACATACACACACACATATAAACATATATAGACATATATATAGACAGATATAGATATATATATAAAAGACAATGTTGGCGAGACATCTCGCTTCTGGTCCAGCATGTTAGGATCCTGGAAGGCATCAGTCTCATTTCACAACAACAACAAAAAAGCTGAACTAACCAAAAATCAAAAACTAGTCTTAGAACCTTCAGAGAATAAAGTGGAGGTCACAGGACAGACTGCTACCCCCTGAAATTGGAGAGAACAATAGGCAGGCACAATTCAGGAGAGCAGGATGCCAGGAGCAGCCGCCAGAGCCCACACTGGGTGAGGAACAGGTCAGCTGCAATGAACAGTGCTGGAGGATGGGTGTGGGAACGCTAGAGAGATGGGAGTGCCAGAGGGACAAGGCTTAGGGTACCCTCAAAGCTTTACCTCCAGGAGTCCCAACAGATTCTCACAGTGAAGCCTGGCAAAAACTCCTCTTTGTTTTTTTTCCAAGAGGGAAAAGTATCTATTCTGATCGTGCCTGTTTTCTTTCACCCAGTCTGGACATCCTCTCTCTGTAAGGGGGAAGGAAAACCAAGAAGCATTTGTGAAGGGCACAGTGGAAGGCCCTCTGAAAGACTGCATTTAATTCACAGGGTTCGAGAATGCCTCCCTTCTCCTGACTTTTCCATCTTGCCTTTTCCTGCCTTACTACCCCACAGTGAAAGAACTTTATCCCTCGGACCTTGTTTAAGGAGCCTCCAGGGAAACCAAAATAAAACAAGGGAGACAAAAACAAGGCTGCTAGAAGAAATGTTACCTTCTGGCACTCACAGCAAACGGTAAACACAATCTTAGTCCAGGCAGGATGGAGACTTAAAGGTCTGTTTCCCTCAGCTCCTTCTGCCCAGTGCATTGCATCCACTATCAACAAAAATTACAAGTCATGCTAAAACAATGATATGACCACAGTTAACGTTTTAACACCGAAAGCATATTTAAGGAACAAGGATGTAGAATTTGTAGCAGAATAATATGAGAACTAAAATTAGAAATTCGATCTGGGAAAGAACATAGGAAGTCTTTAATGCCAAACTAAAGGGTAATGACGAGCTTCTGATGACTTGGAGGACCAGGAGTCACCATTTAGGAATATTAATCCTGTATCAACGTGAAGCATGGCCTGGTTTGGGAGAACATTTGCATTGGAGATGAGTTTCCTTGACATCTACAATTGCCCAAGAGTGAATTAAGATGACAGAAGTGGAAATGCAAAAAAGGGAAAAGGGGAAAACATTTAAGTAGAGAATGAAGAACTGACATTTTTGAAATTGAGAGAGAATTAAGTGTTAACAATGATCAAGTCAGTAACCTTTATCAGGATCTGGAGAAGGAGACTGTGGAAGGAAGGTGGGTTTGTGTTAGGATACGTGACTAGGAGATACTGGAAATTTCCCAGCTGGCACATGAAAACGTGAGACTAGAATGTGGAAATAAGGGCTACATACATGCAGGAATTAGCACATTTTTAAGCAACGAAAGAATAAAATCTGAACAAGCAAACGTGCAGGAAGAGATGGAAAAAAATAAAACCAGAATATTGGGTAAAGCTCACATTTACGTTTTAGAAGGAAGACAAAAAAAGCATCAAGGACAGATACAGCATTAGGAAAACAATCACTGTCTGCTGTAATGAAAACACGGATGAAAACCTCTGGAAGGTGTGGAATGGGCAGTAGTGTCAAAAGCACCGTTAAAAGAATTAGGTCATTATGATATGAAATCAGTGCAGTCCTCAAAGACAGCTAGAACGTAAGCTCAGGCCTGTATTGGGTAAACGTCTCACTACATTGTCTAAACCAGTGACCAATAGTGGGTGGCCAATAATTATTTGTGGAAAAAATAATATTTTTGCAGAAGACAGATTGTAGACAACCAAAAAGAGGTGTGTGTAGTGAGGGAGAGGATACAAACAATGTGTGGGAAGTAGAATTTTGAGATATAAGAATGAAAAAAAAATAATGCTCAGAATAGAAGTAATGTTAAAGTTAGATATTTCATTTCCTTTCTTTTTTTCAAGGAAGTTGAGAATTGTGAGGCTTGAATTCAAAAGAAGTATGCTATGGTGATAGAGAGGCAATGTAAGGATACTTAAAAATGGACTGAATAGAAAGAGGTAAGGGTTTGAGAAGATAGAAAGGGATATGTTTAATGGTTTATATTTTACTGAGAATAAATGTAAGTAGATATGCATGTAGTAAATTCCTTTTTTGAGAGATGATGATGCTTGGTTATTTGCAAAATGATGAAATAATTAACCTAAGAAATTTACGGTTATTTATTCAGAGTTGAATCCTGTCCTTCAAGATTCTGAAAGAATTGTTTATTCAGATGCTTTTCACCGAATTCCATATCTTACAGTTGATGCCTTCTGGTATTTCTAAAAAGAAGGCATCATCTGGGTACATAATAAAATAAACCAAGACAAAGGAAAGAAAAACAGAAATTATCTATCCCCTAGAGGCAGACAAATTTGATATGAATTGGATGGGGTATTAATTCAAATGGCAAGTGTAGATGACTGGAAGGGTTTGACACCAGAATTGTTTTTTGGTAACAAAATGGAAATCATTGTTTGATTATGTGAAATATTAAAGAAACAGAGGAGTTACACATGGTCTCGATTTGTTCTTATTGCCCAGTCATCACTGAAGTAAAGTTAAGCCTCTGTTGCAGAGAAAAATATGGAAAACAGAATGGCCATGGTCTAAACACTTACTGTGATCTAATGAAGAGAATTGCTTTTATTCTTATTCTGGTAAAGAAACAAATGATGCATATTATTTGTTGTCTTTTTGTGGTAAGAAAACTAAATCTGCCAGATGTATTCTAAGGCTTATCAGCCAAAATTCTCCTGGCTTTATTGCTTGGCATTGTTGTGTAGTTGGAGTGGAAGATTTGTGTTTTTAAACAGTAACACAAGACAAAGAAAAAGTAGAAATGATACTGAACTGCAGTAAAAAAATGGCAATAAGAGGAAATAAGAAATATAGAAAAAACATACTGGTTTGTTTTGAGCTATTTGATATTGATAAAATGCTGCCTTTTAATATAGCAAAAATATCACTTCCAACATTCATGTGTTTTAGAAGAGAAACCATCAATTATTCGTTATTTGTATGATCATTAAATTGATATATTTTAGGAAGTTTTGAGAGTGTCATACTGAGCGATAGAGATTGATGGTTCCAAACATAGGCTTTTGCTTCAGAGAGACATGGGTCCCAATGATAGATTTAAGTGTCTTCTGCATGGCTAGGGGCAAATTATTTACTCTCCCTGTGCATCAATTTTCTCTTCTAAAAAAGCCTCGAGGTAAATGTGAAGATTAAATGAGAAAGCTTAAATAAAGCCAGGTACGTGGTGATTGGTACTCAGTGAATGGTAACTATGTATAGTCACATCAATTCTTGATGTCAAGACTGTTCTAAATAGAGAACCCAGAAATAAATCCAAGTCTCTATGGTCAATTAATATTTGACAAAGGGGGCATGGGCCTACAATGGAGTAAAGATAGTCTCTTCACTAAATGGTGTTGGGAGAACTGAACTGGTACATGCAAAAAAAAAAAAAAAATGAAACTAGACCACCAATTTATACCATACACCAGAGTAAACTCAAAATGCATAAAAGACTTAAATCAGTCATGACACCATAAAAGTCCTAGAGGAAAACAGACAGGAAAATTTCAGATATCCCATGTAGAAATATTTTTGCTGATATATCTCCTAGGGAAAGGGAAATAAAGGAAAAAATAAGCAAATGGGACCTACACCAAACTAAAAAGCTTCTGCAAGACTAAAGAAACATCATCAAAATGAAAAGGGAAGTGACTGTATAGGAGAACATACTTGCCAATGATACATCAGACAAGGGTTTGATCTCCACAATATATAAAGAACTCATACAACTTAATGCCAGGAAGAAAAACAATCCAATTTAAAAAATGGACAAAGGACCTGAACAGACCCTTCTCCAAGGAGGACATACAGAGGGCCCAGAGATATATGAAAGGATGCTTAACATCACTAGCCATCAGGGAGATGCAAATTAAAACCAAGATACCACCAGTCAGAATGGCCATCATTAATAAATCAATAAACAACAAGTGCTAGTAAGGTTGCAGAGAAAAAGGGAACCCCAGTACATTGTTGGTGGGAATGTAAACTGGTGTAGCCACTGTGGAAAACGGTATGGAATTTCCTCAGAGAACTAAAAATGAAACTGCCTTTTGACCCAGTAATTCCACTGCTGGAATTATACCCTAAGAATTGTGAAACACCAATTCAAAGGAACCTATCACCCCAATGTTCATAGCAACACAATTTACAATAGCTAAGTGCTAGAAGTAATCTAAGTGCCCAACAGTAAATGAATGGATCAAAAACCTATGGTACATTTGCATAATGCAATACTACATAGCAGAAAAAAAGAAGGAGCTTCTCCCCTTCACGACAGCATGGGTGGAACTGGAAAGCATTATGCTCAGTGAAATAAGCCAAGTGGTAAAAAACAAATACCATACAATCTCACCTCTAAGTGGAATCTAATCAACAAAACAAACAAGTAAGCAAAATATAACCAGAGACATTGAAATAAAGAACAAACTGACAGTGACCAGATGGGGGAAGGAAAATGGAGGGTGGGCAAAAGGGGAAGGGTCATCAAGGAATATATATAAAGAAAACATGGACAAATCCAAAGGGGGTACAATCAAGGGTGGGAGCTGGGGAGGGATGGAGTGGAGGGGAGTGGTGGGGGAAAATGCAGACAACTGTACTTGAAAATCAATTTTTTAAAAAAACAGAAGAAAAATAGAAGAAAGCCTTCCCATGTCTGCAGTGAGCCCCATATGTAGCTTTAGAATTTTTAGCAGAAACATTTTTTTACTACTATTTCTTTTTTCTTTTTTATTATTGTTCAACTACAGTTGTCCCCACCACTCTCCCCTGCCCACCCACCCCCATCTCCCATACTCAATCCTTTTTAAAAAGTAAAAAGAAACAGATTGACTTTTAGTAATATATTTTATTTAACAAAATTTATCCATAATGATTGAATTTCAACATATAATTGCTGATAAGTTATTAGTGAGTTATCTTTTATAGTCTGGGTTTTCCTTGTTTATTTTGTACTACATCTTCAAACTCTAGTGTATATTTTACACTTTATTTTACATTTTACTTTAGCACATCTCAATTTAAACCAGCCACATTTCAATGACTCCGTAGTTCTGTGTGGCCAGTAGCTAAAATATTGGACAGTGTAGGCTAAAGAGGAAAGTCTTTGGAATTTGGAGTTTGGTATTTCAATTCCCTGCCCAGTTACTCCTGTGAGTTGGTCAAGTTATTTAACCTTTCAAAAAATTGGGATTTTCTATGTCACTATGTTTTTTTTTAATCCTCAGTCAAGGATACTTTTCACTTCTTCTAGAGACAGAAGAAGGAGGGAGAGGGGGAGAGAGAGACAGAGACAGACAGACAGACAGACAATTGATTTATTGTTCCACTTATGTATGTGCTCATCGGTTTATTCTTATATGTGCTGTGGCTGTGTACTGAACCTGTAGCCTTCAGGTATTCAGAAGACACTCTACCCAGCTACCAGGCCAGAGTCATCCACAAGTCTTTATAAAACTGAAAAACTGAAAAACAATAATGCAGGCAGCCTCATTCCACTGGCTCCATGAAAATTTCTTTAACCGAACCCCCACCCCGACCACCTCTCTGTACTTCTAAACTACTCTCGGCTGGTTCCTGATTGATCCTTCCTTTACTGCTCCACTTTCCTTTTTCCCCACAGCACTAACCAACTTTCAACAGCCTATGCAGAAAGTTTATTTATAATACTTGATATTGATTTTCTAGCCTCCTTTGCTACAACCAGTTACATGATAATAGAGATCCTTCCCTGATGTGTTCAACATGCATATGTACCTAGAACAGTAGCTAGCAACTAATAAGCTCAATCAAGATTTGTTGAATGAATTACTGAAAACTATTTTTTTACAGTTGCACTGTATTTTATTTTCTGTGACCCTCACCTGTAAAACTTCTATTTAGTCACAAATGCATGTTTAAAGTGGTGGCTGAAACCTCACACAAATCAGTCACTTCCCTTTAACATTCTTCTCAGACTTTAATCTCATTATTACTCGTAATAGTACATTAGTAATTAACTCCCCTTGAAGGATCCGAAAACCATATTATTTTAAACAGAAATGTGTGTGCCCTGAACTGGTACCATAATAAATTCCAATGCAAGGATCAGACAAAACAAGATGCTTTTACAAATCAAATTCTTTGATATGTCTCAGTGTCATCTGATCTTTCTGTAATTAACTCCATATCGCTGACCTAGCTCCAACCTTCCCAAGGAAATGAATATGGGAATCTCCCTCTACCAAATATCAGAGACCAGGCTGAGATGGTGCTACAAGCCTGAAATGAAATAAAGGGTAAGTGGCCCCCAAATATGAAGACTTAGGCAGAGCTGTAAGTAAGGACAGTGCATGCTACAATGATGTCCTGGAGAAAGGCTTGGATTAGGCTCCATTCACCACGGATTCAGGCTTAGAGAAGTCATTTAGCTTTTTTCCCATTTATAATGTAGAAATAATGTCAGTCCAATAGGAAGTACAGTTATCACCTGTGTAGCCTGCAGGGCTCTGTTTACAAAGTATCTGGTAAGTTATGTTTGTTTAACACGTTATCCTTTAAGCTGCTATTATACACATTAGAGCATTAGCATCACTAGGCTTGTGGTAGTGTCTGACCTTGAATTGTGAATATAGAAATGCACAGAAGTAAGCATATGGGTCATATCAAGCAGCATATTCCATTCCAGTTACTTTACAAACATCTAGTTCATTCATACCCTCAGTTCCCAAAACACTGTGTGGTATTTAACAGGCATTCAAGAAATGCTTGTTGCATTAATTAATTCAAAATACTTTGCGGTTAAAAAACACAGAAGGAGCTAGATTCAAGTAACATGAGACCTTCACAAGTATTTAGGAAGTGCTAGTCAATCTTTAATGCTGGAATGGATATAAAAATAACAAAAGACATGACTCCCTCCCTACTGGAGTTTATAGTCTAATTGTGGAGATGGCCAATTATACCATTAAAAAAAGAAAAGAAAGTTATGAGGGTAGAGAAAAAAGAGACAGCAGCCATCTCCATTATACCTTTGTTAATTCATGTCACACAAATGTCACTCTTGCCATTAAATCTCATATATACTGTCTAAACACTATTCATGTGCAGACTAGAGAGTGGATTAATGTTTGTCGTTTCTCTCTGTAATTTCAGCAATGGCTCCAACAAGACTCATAAATAGGCCTGTGACCAGCATTGAAAATGTCCTCCTTCTGTATCTAATTCTTCATCTTGGTAACAATGAGTGAAAAGGTCCATAAACACACTTTTAATTAACAGGAATGCTGTGATGCTTAGAAATAGATCATAGCCTCTTTGAATCTGTTGGCCTCCTCAGAAAGAATTTTGTTTTTTCCCAGAGGGTCAAATTAATTAATGTCTTTACAATTTATTTGGCAGCCCATTGTCTCGGAGATGCCTAAATAAGTTCAGTGAACTGTGTTAGTGTATCAAATATGATCTAATCAGGCTGCTTTGAAGAGAACACTCCACAAAAATATATTGTATCAAGTACTGATTACCAGGGAGAATTATAAAGTATTTTGTCAGAATGATTACTTTTCTTTATCTCTGAACCACATTACTTGTGTACAATATTGCATAAATAACCAGCCCCAAAACATTTTATGTGATCTTTAATGAACTCACACAAGCCACAAAGGTTAAAAAAACGCTGCCATTAATAGTCCTTAATTTTTTCATTAAAAGTAATTGATCACTTATATTTGTCTTTTTGAATATGTAGGAAACCTTCTCATGTCCATTGATTATACTTTTTGTAAACTGAATCTACAATACGTTTTGTACCATTAGTAATATTATCCTAGCAGATCTGCTCTGTAGTTTTCAAATACTGTCTTCAGATAAGAGGACACATGGACTAAACGAAGGGGGTTGAAAAGGGGAGGGAGGAGGGGAGGAATGGGTGGGTGGGCTGGAATGGGAATAAAGGATAGAAACTGTAATGAATAAACTAAAATAAAAAATTTAAAAAAGAAAAAAAGAAAAATGCTGCAAATATCTAAAGAACTAACATATAAATGAACAAACAAAACAAAAACAGATTCATAGATACAGAGGACAAGCTGGAAATAATGGTTGCCAGATGGGAGGGGTGAGGGGGAAAAGGTGAAGAGATTAAGACATACAGTTGGCAGTTACAAAACAGCCACAGGGATGTAAAATATCATGAAGGGAATATGGTAAATAATATTATAATTACTATGGTACAAGGTGGGTATGAGACTTTTGGGGAGGATAACTTCATAAATTATCAAATGTCTAACCACTATGCTCTACACCTGATACTAATATAACATCGGACATCAACTGTAATTGAAAATTTGAAAGGATTTAAAAAATTTACAGATGTGTATCTAGATATTACTCTCTGTATCTTAGTAGCAAAGGTAAAAGTCAGCTTATTTTTTATAACTTCTTAAGTAAAGAAACATATACTGATCCTTTGGAATAATAAAAGTTAAAAAATATATATTGTTTGTGATACTTATATTTATACCATAACTACAACAAATGTCACAACAATAAATATACATCTAAATATATACCCATTATCGATATTTATTATAGTGAATGTGTTAGAAAAGAATTTCACTTTAAATAATTTTATTTAAAATTTTATAAATTATGGTATCTCTAAAATATAATCTACTATGCTACAACCAAAACTAAATTCTAAAAATATTCCATAACATAAAAACTTACACTGTATTTTCTAAATTGCTTAATACAAATATATATATTTATAAATGGTTATATCATTCTACTAGGATTACTAGACATTTTTTCTTTTTTTCTGCTTATATATATTTTAAAAATTTTAGAAAAAGATGTAATTCTTAGTAATGTACAATTGGTGAAAAGAAATATTGAAGAAAGAATGAATATTTTTTTTAATTGTTATTGTATTTTTTCCATTACCTGTTAGTGCCATTATACTCTCCTCCCCCAGCAATCACCACACTGTTGTCCATGGCCATGAGTCCTTTTTCTTTTTTGCTCCATCCCTCCACCCTCTACCCTCCCCCCTCCCACTAGTTATCATCCTGCTCTCCATCTATGAGTCTGTCCCCATTTTTCTTGTTCAGTTTGTTCATTAGATTCCACATATAAGTGAAATAATACGGTGTTTGTCTTTCTCTGACTATCTTATTTCACTTAGCATGATGTTCCACAGGTCCACCCATACTATCACAAAGGGGAAAATTTTTACTGCTGAGTAGTATTCTATTGTGTAAATGTCCCATGGTTGTTTTATCCACTCATCTGTTGATGGACACTTGGGCTGCTTCCATATCTTGGCAATTGTAAATAACACTGCAATGAACATAGGGGTGCTTTTAGTGTTTGGGGTTCCTTAGGATATATTCCCAGAAATGGGATTCCTGGGTTAAAAAGCAGATCCATTTTTAATTTTCTGAGGTATCTCCATACTGCTTTCCATAGTGGCTGCACCAGTCTGCATTCCTACCGTCATCACAAAAGGGTTCCCCTTTCTCCACATCCTCACCAGCACTTGTTGTTTGTTGATTTATTGATGATAGCCATTCTGACAGGTGTGAGATGGTATCTCATTGTGGTTTTAATTTGCATTTGTCTGATGATTAGGGATGTTGAGCATTTTTTCATATGTCTATTGGCCATGCATATATCCTCTTCGGAAAAGTGTCTTTTGATGTCCTTTACCCATTTTTTAAGCGGTTTTTTTCTTTGGTGTTGAGTTTTGTAAGGACTTTATACATTTTGTATATGAACCCCTGATCAGATGTATCAGCAAATACATTCTCCCATTGTGTGTGTTATCTTTTTATTTCATTGATGATTTCCTTTGCTGTGCAAAAATTTTTTAGTTGGATGTAGTGAAAAATGAATATTAAGAGTGAAAAGCAGTTATTCACGCTTTTGAAGTGGAAAACTTAAAAATATTCACCACAATTCCACAAACATGTAAATGTTCTACCATAATATATATTAGATTTTCTTGTGAGGTACAGTTCCTGTTTTACTCACTTATTTTGTTTCACTTTTGGATTTATTTCCCTTCCTCTTTACTCCAACCCTGTCACCATCCAAATAGTAATCCACGTTAATAAATGAGTAAGAAACTTTTATCATCCCTTTCTCCATGCTCATGTAGTCATTCACAGAAATACCTACCTACATATTTATTCATGTTCACAAATAAAATGTGTTAGTCAGTCTTTGCTTGAGAAAAATTGGATTATACTATATAATCATTTTGCATGTTGTTTAACTCCTTTAACAAAATCTTTGGAATTCCCTACATATCAACTGTATAGCACTAAACTTTCTTTTTAGTGGCTGCATGATACTGCATGCTGTGTATTTAATAAGTTACACTAGCGTCCAGGTTGTTTCTCATGGTTCTCGACAGAGTGGGGGTGGGGTGGAGCGGTGGTGATTTGGGTCCCCAGGGAATAGCTGGCACTTTCTAAACACATTTTGAGTTGTCAAGACTTGGAGAGAAGTGCCCCTGGCCACTAGTGGGTAGAGAACAGCTTTGCTGCCCAATGTCCTACAGGATAGCCCCACAACCATAACTCAATCACCCAAACCATCATTAGGGCCCAGGTTGAGACATCAACCAGGCAGCCTCGTATCTCAGGGCATTTGGTACTGGCTGTCACTCTAGCTGGAACACTTTCCCTGGGTATCCACATGGCTCACCTCCTCACTTCTTTTAAGTCTTTTTTCAAAGGGCGTTTTCTCAGTGCAGCCTACTTTGATGAGCCTATTTCAACTGCATCCTTCCCAACCCCGCTTCTCACCCACTGCAAGACATACACCCATCCTTTGACCTTCCAACTCCTACTTACTCCATCCTTTCTTTCTCCCCAACTTCTAACAGTCCATACAATCTATCCACTAATTATGTTTGTTACATTATCTTGTCTCTCCTTGTAGAATCTGAACTCCACTTTAGTAGCAATTTCTGTCTCTTTTATTTATTAATGTATTCCCAGGACCTAGAACAGTGCCTGTCACTCAATAAGCCAATAGAGCAACAAAGGAACAGATAAATGATTGTATGAATAATGGGTATTCATTCTGTTTCTCATTTTTTCAACTACTAATAATGCTGAAGTAAACATCTGCATACATATGTGCCCTGTGTTGATTTTTCTATTTCTGTATAGCCAGAATGCCTTCCAAAATGGGAAATTCCCCATAACTGTGGATGAGTGCCGTTCTCCTGCTCCCCCAGTCCTTCTCTCAGCCATCTATAGCTGGTTTTTGAAAATCTTTTCCATCTCTTTATTATGTAATTTGCATTTCTTCTGATGACTTGTGAACTTGAGTGTCATCTAATATATTTGGTGATTATGCGAATTTGATCATCTGTGAATTGGTTATGCAAATCTTTTCTGCTTGCTAAAATTGTGGTTTCTAGTAAGTTTATACAAGTTATATATACATAAAACTTTAAGACAATTTTCTTGAGTAATCTTTAAGATAATTTTTTAACCTATTATGTGTCTGTTGATTTTGTTTATGGAATCTTTAGACCACAGTTATAAATTCACGTAATGAAAATATACAGCTTGTCTTTTGTAGCTTTTGAACTTTTGTAAGTTAGAACCTGCCTTTAAATTGCACATTGTTTACCCTCTGTTTATTTGCAAGAATTTCATTGTCATTATTTGTTACACTTAAGTCCTTAATCAGAAGAAAAATGAGTTTAATTTCATTTCTTTCCAGGTGAATAACCAGATATACCAGCATCATATTAAATAATACATCTTTTTTTCACTGAAATAACCTTAGTTAAATATTAAATCTTCCTAATTACTGACCTCAGTATCTTGATTTGATATCCTGTTCTATTAACATACTCATATAACCTGGTGTATACTAACTTCATGTTTTTTAAGGAAAAAATGGAGAAAGAAAGAGGAACTACAACTTGGCAGGTCAAAAGAAATAAAAATATTCAACTTGAGGATGAATTAGGGAATGATTTTAAAATAAGAATGAGCACACATGTTGTAACTGAGCATCATGATATTTTCAATCTGTCTGAAAATAAAAACTAATAAAACTATTGTTCTCTTCTCACTAGTCGTAAAATAACTGGGCCAACCTCACATATTTTTCCTATGAAAAGTTATTTTAATTCCATTTACTCTTGTTCTTTTTCATTGTGCCTATGCTTCTATTCTTTTGAGTAATATTTTATTAGTTTTCTCCAGAAAAGAATAACCAATATAACATATATAGAAATATATTTTTTACAAATAAGGGCTCATATGATTATGAATGCTGGCAGCCTCAACTCTGCAGTGTGGGCCAGCAGGCTAGTGACCCAGGAGAGCCAGTGGTGCAGATGAAGTCCAAGGCAGTCTGCTGGGGTGATTACTCTTTGCTTGGGCAGCCCATCTGTTTTGTTCTATTTAGGCCATCAACTAATTGAATGAGGACCATCCCCATTACGGAGGTCAATCTGCTTGCAGTTTTCTGATTTAAATGTTAACCTCACGACGTATACATGGCCAATAGACATATGAAAATATGATGAACTTCACCAATCATCAGAGAAATGTGAATTAAAACAACAATGAGATATCACCTCACACTTGTCAGAATAGCGATTATCAATAAATCAATAAAAACAAGTGTTGGTGAAGATGAAGAGAAAAGGGAACCCTTGTGCACTGTTGGTGGGAATGTAGACTGGTGCAGCCACTAAGGAAAACATTATGGAGGTTCACAAAAGAATAAAAAATGGAACACCCTTAACCAGTGATTCCACTTCTGGGTATATATCCAAAGAAAGCCAAAACACTGATTGAAAAGAATATATGAACCCTATGTTCATTACAGTGTTATTTAAAATAGCCAAGCTATAGAAAAAACTCACATGCCCATCAATAGATGAGTGGATCAAAAAGCTGTGAAACATTTATAGAATGGAACACTACTCGGCCATAAGAAAGAGCAAAATCTTACCATTTTTGACAGCATGAATGGAAATAGTGGGTATTATGCTCAGTGAAGTAAGGCAGTCAGAGAAAAACAAATACCATATGATTTCACTTACATGTCAAATCTAAAGAACAATATAAACAAACAGGCAAAACAGAAACAGACTCATAGATACAGAGAACAGACTGATGGTTGCCAGATGGGAGAGGGGCTGAAGGCCTGAGTAAAAAAGGTGAAAGGACTGAGAACTATGGATTGTTAGTTACAGAATAGTCATGGGGATGTAAAGTATAGCATAGGGACTATGGGCAATAATGTTGTAATGACTATGTATAGTGCCAGTTGGGTACTGGAAATATCAGGAACACTTTGTAGAGTATAGGGTTGTCTAATCACTATGCTGTACACCTGAAACTAATACAAAATAATATTGAATATAAAAAAAATGTTAAGCTCATCCAGTAACACCCTCTAAACTGATATATAAAATCTTATGTAATTTCTTATTTTTAAGAAAACTTATCTGTAAAAAAAGTTATATTTTACCCCTAGGCAAAGTTGATTTCTAAGAAAAGTACTGCGTAGGCATGATATCAGGGTCAAAGTAAGTAAGGTCATGAGCCTACTTTTACTGATTCTATTAACTGTAAAACTCATTAAAGGTTAGTGATCTAATCAAAAAACACATGGCACAAAGCAAGACCTGTCAAGACTTTGTAGATGTTCAATCTTTCCATCATCACTTACCTTCTACATCTTTGTCCTGGCACTTCAGAGGGACTGGAATAAAATTGGTGGCCAAATCCCAGTCATTGTAGTATCATCAGAATTCTTATCATTGCTAATTTTATACCTCTGCTACTGCATGCATTAATCTGATTGCCCCAACTTGTCCCTGCCCTGACTAGGGAATTAAGGACACACTTAGGGTAGAAAAAATAAAATCTGTGAGTCTCTTAAAATATGAGTCATGGATTCCCTTGTAGCAATGCCATTTCTGAGTCTATTCAGTAATTCAGGGGTTAAATAGAAAAGAATGACTCTCCTTTCATAAGGCCTATTGATCTCTACTACCTCACTGACATAAGTGACTCACTCTGACATTCACTCAAATAGTTAAAGAATGTTTCCAGGAGTCAAATACTCTAGTAGATTTACCTGGTAAATGGTCAGAGTCTGCACGCAATGCTTCAGCAGGGGTTCTGTTGCCAATGGCCCAGTCCAAGTCACCTCCAGAGTCTGGAGTAAGACTGCAGACTATGGTCCAGTTTCCAGAATCTGTTTCACAATTGCAGCTTTCTCTTGTGGTTGTGTACTGGCCTAAGGAAACAAAAATTTTAATGAAATGATCTGGAAATCCACATTGCACTTGATATTACTACATTAGTGATGATTTTAATTAGTATCTATATATTCTAATTCTTTATAAATAAATTTATAGGACCAGGGAATTTGTACCTATTGACAATATCAATTGTACACTAAATTTTTTTTATCATAGGGTCTAGAAGTGTATGAATATTGTCATTTATCTATTAGGAAGTTACATGGATTGTCTAATAATACTTATAGGTGATAGATAACACCTATAATTCAGGTCAATATTATGATAACACCAATAATTCAGGTCAAATAAATCAACAGCTTCAGTTGTCCAGATATTTAATTCAGTTGCCCTGTTTCCTCCAGTGTTCAAACAGTGTGGACTATTAGGGACCCAACGTGATTTACTAAAGAAAAGATGCCTTTGGGGGAAACAGTAGACTGTATGGACACAAACCCTTTTGGCATTAACATGCCAATCAGTACAACGTTTCAGAGCTAGTCAGTAAATAATGAGAGAAATTTTCTTCTAAAAGTGTTGGCTGATGACTCATTAAAAATTAAATTACTTGCAATAAAAAATTACTAGATAATAACTGAGTGTGTTGGGATAATAACTAGTTGAAATAATAACTAGTCATCTGTGAAAAGTACCATCATAACACCCTGATATCTGCTTTCATTTTCTTTTTCCTTTTTTTTTTGCAAAGCAGTTATTATATTTAAGCATTCACTGTAAAAATGGACTGTGTTATACAGACAGAATGGGTTATTGGGTGATTTAGTCAGTATGAATCAACTAAGATTGTCATTAAATTTTCTTTTTTTTAAGAAGGTAAAGTTTGTGTTATTTTTAATATTTCTTCTTCAGCTGGTTTCTTGCTTATAATTTTTTTCTAACATAAAACTAATATTCGTATATAGAAGCTTCATCAGAGAAAAATTGCTGTTAAAATGGATACCAAATATGTAGCAAACATAGCTTTAATATTTTATAAAAAAAATTCTGGATCTCTGAAAGTATTTGCATAAAATATCAGCACTTCATTTCTCTGGTATGAATGTGTATTACCCCAAAACTAAAATCATTTTTAATTGTGTATATTTTTTTCATTCATTCTACAAGATTTATAATGCATTGATTATTATGTGTTTCTTTATGGGCTTGGTATATCTTACTTTATGCTCGTCTATACCAAACCTATAATATAGATGTGTTTACATTATGCAAACAATATGGATAAAAGTGAGAAATTCAGTTGTCCAGGTATTTAGCTAACACAACTGTAAACATGCAGAACCAGCCATTGTGGGTTCTTTAGAATGATGCCACAGATGGGATCTGCACTGTTGTATTTCTGTATAACTGACTCCCCGACACATTGGTCCTACAATAATTATCCTACCTCCTTCTCCATTCTCTGTGACCACTCTTATCCCTAAAGCTCTAACTTACTTAACATATGACCTTTATCACTGACTCTAAGGGTATCTACACAATCAGGACCAATTCTGTTATATGTAATTTTTCTACCTCAAATTATGTCACTTTTTCTTTCTAACACTAATCTCAGTTTATCATCTCTACTCCTTATCAGCACTGCTTTTAGCATTCCACAGCTCATTTATTTCAAAGTCACACAACATTTCCATGTCCTCCAATCTTGCATTCTCTGCTAATTCCTTTCTAATAACTTGCAGACATAATTAGGATGCCCCTCTTGATTTAAAAAATTACATATTTATTTGCTTAAATCTCTCACTCTGTATATCTTTACTCACCCTTCACACCTTTATGCAGATGGCTTGCAAATCCATAGCCATGATGAAATGCACGTTTGTCTTTAAATGCTTGTTGAACATTTCACTTGGAATATGTAATTGTTGCCTAGAAACCAAAAAGCCTAAAACAAGTTCATCATTCACTTCTCCAAATGGGTTCTTTTTTTTGAGATTATTGGCTAATCTCATACATGAATCTTCTCACTCTTCCTAAAAACTCAAACTATGGAGTTACCTTTGACTCTATATTCTTCATTTTCATATCCAATCTATCACCAATACTTGCAGCTTCTCCCTTTGGAAATGAATTTATTTCCTTCCTTGTAGTTCTATAGCCCATATTCCAGTTCCATGGTTCCAGGTTCAACCCCTGATTTATTTTAAGACATTCTTTCTTCTGTGTAGCCTTTAGTCTATCAATCTTACAAACCCAAACCATATTAATCATCTTGAAGAATGTTCATGAATTATTTCCCTTGCTAAAAATATTCAGATTTTCACATTGTTTGAAAATACTCTCCAAAATCTCTAGCTTTGAATATAGCAATCTTTCTTGCAATGCAAAGTGTTTTTTAGGCTGAAATCTGTTTCATCTTCAAAATTGCCTGCCAATGATTTTTTTCAGAACATTATCTTGAATAAAAACAGATTTTTTTCTACTTTTATGTTGTGGACTACTTTTCACTTTTCAAAATGTTTTCTCTAGTAGTTGGGTGCTCATTTGTCAGTTATTCCTTCCCTCTCTTGTTGAGGACAGAGCTGCAATCTTCTCCAGGTGTTCACCTTCTTTCACTCAGATATGTGTTTCATGGGTGAAACAGTCCCCTCCTCTACTCCAGAGGCAACTCATGGTTTATCTCTACAATTGTGGTATGATATTCGCTTTTATTAATTCCTTTAGGCATAGACTTGGGATGCAATTCTAGACAATGAGACTTACTGGAGACTTAATAGGAAAAGTGTTCCTTATTCTTAAAAATAAAACAAAGGGAAGAAAATCTATTTGCCTTTCTCAGGATATTGCAAAGATGTGATCATCAGGACTACAGAGATTATAGGGGAGGGGCTTACTTTATAAGAAAATCAGTTATCTGAGGGTGGCAGAGGATAAAGAAGGAAGGAGTTCACACAGAGCTACACTTTTGATGATTAAAGTTACTTAATTAACCAAATCTAGAGCTTGCTTGTTTTTGGACTTCTACTATTTGAGGTAATACATTTTCTGTATTGCCTGTATCAATTAAAAATGCATTTGATTCCAGGAAAATGAAAACCCAAATAATAGTAACCTAAACAGACAGGAACTAATTTATCTTCATTAACAATAAGTCAAGAAGTTGTCAGTTTGAGTTGTGTTTCCAGCGTGCCCTGTGAAGCACACATTGCCCTTCTTCCCACCCTCTCGTCCTGCCATCCTCATGCTCGTTCATGGCTGCAAGACGACTGCTGTGCTTCCCAGTGTCACCACTATTCAAGGCATAGAAAGAAACAGAAAGAGAAAAGTGCGTTTCCTTTTTGAAAGGAACAGCTTCCCAAAATTTCCAAGTATAACTTTTTGGTCTCTGGTGACTGCAAGGAAGTTTGGAGATGATGGTATTTGTAGCTGGTCACAATGCTATCACAAATAAAATTAGAGTTCTGTTTTTTAAGGAACAAAAGAAATAGAAAGGCAACTAGTGGTTAAGGTTGGAATTTCTGCTGTAAGAAATTCCAGCTGCAAGGAATTTCTGCTGCAAGAATATCTTTATCTTCTCTTCTCCATCCCATCTATTAAATCATACTCTTCTCTCAATTCCATCCCATGTACTATTTCTCCCTTCCCCAACCATGTCAGTTCTCAGGGAGTGTGTGTGTGTTTTATGCACTTTACAGCAATTATAGTTAGCATTGATTTGGAAATTCTTTATTTTATATTGTCAACATACTTGTTGCTTACCATTATATTACTATAAATATTTCCATGTGATTAGTTATTACTAGTGAACTATATTATATACGTGTTTCCATACATGATTATTTAATGATGGATGATATGAAGGCTTTCTAACATTTCTTGATGAGGAATATGCATCATCAGTATTATCAAAATGACCATTGCTTTACAGAAACTATTTCCTAAATTGTGATCTTTACCATGATTCTTGAAGGATTCAGAGCATTACTAACACTCTTTTTTTTAAACAATTGGCATTTTCCCAGTGATATAGTATGTAGCCATATGGCTGGATGGTCAGTGTAAATGTAGATTGACAAATATATTTTTAAGAGATAGTTCCATAGTTAATTATTTTTAATTCCTTATGTCCATGTATCTACCTCATTTCTCTATACCATAATGTATCATAGAGGAATATTAAGTAGTTTCTTCACACTGTGAAATGACTTCTTGGAGTGCTGCACTGAGAAGGATTTTTAAGAATCTGCGAGAATGGGAAAGAGTCGCAGGACTGAATGAGGACGTTTGGCTTTGTCACAGGCAGGAGGGAAAGCAACCAGCAGCACGCTGTGCACCTCAGACTACATCACGAGGTGCACTGACTACATGTTTTAGGTAATAATTTCCTTCCATGAAAGAAGAGAACACATTTTCTGATTTAATGGTTCCTTTTAAAAATAATTGATCTCACTTATTATAAATCATACATTTTACAACAGGAGATAAAGATGCAAAAGAAAATTTTGGTTTTGCTCATAACCTACAGTAATAATTCAGTTACAAGGAATAACTGCATTTACTTTCTGGTAAGGCATGTAAGTAAGATATTCATTATTACTGACAAATTTCAAGATAATATGAAATTATAATATGGAAGAAGCTAACATTATTAATTCTAGTAGACTGAACAAATGTATTATTTATATTATTCCACTTAATTTTCAAACCACTCAATAGGATGAATGATATATCTACTGAACAGATGAGCAAAGTGGGTCTTTGAGAATTTAAGTTATTACTCAATAAGTGAGGGTCAAAGTCAAAATGAAGACTTCAGTTTAACAAACCAAATGTCAATTCTTTCTTATATTTCTCCAAAGGTCATTTTGAAAATGTAATTTATTCCATTATGCATATATATTATCTGACTTCAGGAATCTAGTCCTGATTATTTACATTGGAGAATGTATCTAAAAGACCATAATATATAATATCAATGAAGTCAATTTGCAGAACCAATAGTCACCTGTGTGTGTGTTGTGTAGTGTTCCTTTTGGATATGAACAAAGTCTATCAAGGGGCTGTAAAAAATAACTTTAATTTGTCAAAATATTACTTTTACATTAATAAATTCAACTACTTCTTGAGGTTGTCCATCCAAGTTGTGGATAACACTAACAGATATATATGTAATTGACTTCAGTTTTGGAAAATCAAAACTGCCTATGTGTGCTTTCACATCAATACTTCAAAGAGCCATCAAAAAAAGCATGTAAGGCAGTCCTAGAGGAAAAATGATCCCTCCTATTTTGTTCTTTCTCAAAATTACTGCAGCTATTCGGGGTCATTTATAGTTCCACATAAAATTTTAAAATGTTTGTTCTATATCAGTGATATATGTCATTGGCATTTTGATAGGGATTGCATTGAATCTATAGATTGCTTTGGGTAGTATGGACATTTTGATGATGTTCATTCTTCCATTCTATGAACATGGTATATGCTTCCATTTAGTTGTATCTTCCTTAATTTTTTTCTTCAGTGTTGTGTATTTTTCTGAGTACAGGTCTTTTACCTCCTTGGTTAGGCTTAATCCTAGGTACTTTATTATTTTTCCTGTTGCTATAGCAAATAGGATTTCTTTCCTGATTTCTGTTTCTGATATTTTGTTGTTAGTGTACAAAAATGCCTTCAATTTCTGAATATTGACTTTGACCTGGCAATTCCCCTGCTGAACTTATACCCTAAGAATCCTGAAACACCAATTCAAAAGAACCATCACCCCAATGTTCATAGCAGCACAATTTACAATAGCCAAGTGCTGGAAGTAATCTAAGTGCCCATCGGTAAATGAGTGGATCAAAAAACTATGGTACATTTACACAATGGAATGCCACACAACAGAAAGAAAGAAAGAAGGAACTCCTACCCTTCATGACAGCATGGATGGAACTGGAGAGCATTATACTAAGTGAAATAAGCCAGGTGGTGAAAGACAAATACCATATGATCTCACCTATAAGTGGAACCTAATCAACAAAACAAATAAGCAAGCAAGATATAACCAGAGACACTGAAATAAAGAACACATTGACAGTAACTAGAGGGGAGGGGGGAGGGGGATAATGGGGAAAGAAGGAGAAGGGTCATCAAAGAACATGTGTAAAGGACCAATGGACAAAGCCAAAGGGGGGTAGGATTGATGGTGAAAGGTGGGGGTGGGTGGGGTGGGGGGAAAGTGGTGACAGGAAAATGGAGACAACTGTACTTGAGCAATAGTAAAAAAAGAAGGAAAAATGAGTGAAGCAAGAAGAAGAAAACCTCACAAAACAAAAAAAGAGAATATGGGGAGCATTCACATTGAAAAACCAAAATACCTCTAATTCTTTCAAAGTTCTGTAAGCCTGGTTCTCCGTTGCATACACAGATACACACACACACACACACACACACACACACACACTGGTCTTCACGTGTACTCCCCCAATTAGCAGTGATCACTGTATTCTTCATAGAACCGGTCACACTTTAAAGTCAACCAGGAAGCCTTTCATTTACTAACACTTTCTTTCAAAAGAAGAGATATTATATTTTAATATATTTTTTCTTCATAGTCTTTTTTTCCCCAAGTACAAAGTAAATTTTTGAAGCCAGACACTGTCTTGTTCATTTTTACATTATCTAATGTTTAGGAATTTGTTCCTAACCCATACTAGGAATAGGAATAAATGAGAGTATAATGTTTATATAAATATTTATATCTTTACATGAAAGGAAGATAATTCCATTATCTGGAATAATTTTTCTTTTTTTAAAAATCCTGACCCAAGGTCATCTTTTTCATTGCTTTAAGAGAGAGAGAGAGGAAGGGAGAAAGAGAGAGAAAGGGAGAGAGACAAGATGTGAAAAAAACATCGATAAGTTGCCTTCTCGTATCCACCCTGACCAGGTATTGACCCTTCAACCCAGGTACACACCCTGACAGGTGATCAAACCCGAGACCTTTTAGTTTGTGGGATGATGCTCCAACCAACTGAGCCACACTGGCCAGGGCTATGTGTAATAACTTTCCCATGTGCATGTGACAATTGTCCTTTCCACACTGGATATACATGTCAATGCTGTCATATTTAAATTATTTTTCTTTAGAAACTTCATAAAATTGAACAAGTTTTTAATGTTTTACTGGTTATTATTAAGTACTCAATTTATTATGTCTTGAGGAAAAAATGGTGATTTTACAAATGTTTTAGAGCATTGCTTCAAAATGCCATTGAAATCAATTTTTTACAGTCAGCATCAAAAAATATATTCTTGATGCACTTAAAAAAGTTAGAAATAACATTAGAGAGTAGTATTCAATGTATTATAAATTTCATTTGAAAATGCATATTTACAAAGAAAATATATATTTTTTCAAAATTAAGAATATAATACCATAGTATTTCATAGTACAGCTTCAAAAATGCCCATCATTTTTACTTCCTTTTATACCTTCATTGAAAGCTAAAGTACGGGATGAATAATGAGGACATTATGCTATGTGAAATGAGCCAGTAGTGGAAAGACAAATACTGTGCGATTCTATTTACATGAGGTACATAGAACTGTCAAATGCCTAAAAACAAAATGTAGAATGGTGGTTGTTGGCACTGGGTTCTGGAGAGAAGGGAGGGTTATTGTTTACTGGGTAGATATAAAAAAAGATTAAAAAAGTTTTGGAGATAGATGGTGGTGTTGGCTGCACAACAATGCAAATTTACTTATGGCCAATGAAATGTACAGTTAAATATCATAAATTTTATGTTATCTTTTACCACAATTTAAAATATAACAAATGCAAGAAAGAAAAAACAAACACTTCAGAAGTGTCACCTCTATATGACCCTGAGGAATACAATTGATATTGAGCTAAAAATAAGTATTCAGCCCTGGCTGGTGTGGCTCAGTGGATTCAGTGCTGGCCTAGGAATCAAAAGGTGGCCAGTTCAATTCTCGTCAGGGCACATCCCTGGGTTGTGGGCCAGGTTCCCCAGTAGGGGGAACGTGAGAGGCAACCACACACTGATGTTTCTCTCCCTTCCTCTCTCTAAAAATAAATAAATAAATAAAATTTTATGAAAAATAAATAAATATTCAAATATGACTTGTATGGAACTCTTTTCCTGTGCATGAGTGACATTTTCCCATCAAGAGGTGGTGTCTCTTCTTATTCTCTCTTTGAATCTAGGCTAGATTTTATTATTTGCATGACCATTGGAAACAGCTAGGAGTGACATTCTGGAACTTCTGAAGCTAATTCATAAAAACTCTTGCTAATTTTCCTGAGGCTCTTGGAATGCTTGCTCTTGGAGATTTCACTTGGTAAAAACCATTCCCATACAAGATATCTGACTACCCTGTGACAACCATGTTATTGAAAGCCCAGCCCACATTGAATGCCCTGGAAGAAGAGATTCCATGTTCAGCCCGAGAGAGAACCCAAAGAGAACCAATGTGCCAATCATGGAGGGGATGAAGACATCTTGGAAATGATCTCCAGTTCCATCTGTAATACTTTGACCCATGTGATTAGAGACAAACAATCTACCTGATCCCTTCTTGACTGACTGACCCAAACAATTACAAGCAAAATCAAACTTGTTTAGGTCACTATCTTTTGAGGTAGTTTGTTATGCAGCAAATGCTAACTGCAACAGGTAGCCTATATGGTATGAAGGTTCCATAAGAATGCTCACCAGTAAGATCTATGAAAAAATATATATTTGGATTTATTTAGATATATGCTCATATTTTAAAAGCATACTTGGTTTTACACATGACTTTTAAAAATCACTTGAATTAAACCTTGAATGAAAAAAAAACAATGTGGCCCTGGCTGGCGTGGCTCAGTGGATTGAGTGCTGGCCCACGAACCAAGTGGTTGCCAGCTCAGTCCCAGTCAGGGCACATGCCAGGGCACATGCCCGGGTTGCAGGTCAGGTCCCCAGGAGGGGGTGCATGAGAGGCATCCACACATTGATGCTTCTCTCCCTTTCTTTCTCCCTCCCTTCACTTCTCTCCAAAAACAAATAAATAAAGTCTTTAAAAAAAACAGTATGGCTTATTAAGTTCTCTTTTTCCAGTGTAATATAACTGATAAAATTATTCATTAATCTAGCATTTATTTCAAGTGCTACTTTTAGCTTCATCTATAAAATCAACATTTTTTTAGAAAAAGGAATGGGAACAATAATGAATATCAATGAAGAAATGGAGGCTGCTAGTTAAGAGTCAGATAATTGTAAAAAATATTTTATTTATTTTTAAAATAGCAATAAATTATTATTATTTTAGGGTGCACCTCTCACACAGCAACTACTGGGGACCTGATATGCATTCCAGGCATGTGACCTGACTGGAAACTGAACTGGTAACCCTTTGGTTCACAGTCTGGCACTCAATCCACTGAGCCACAGCAGCCAGGGCAAGAGTCAGACAATTTTAATTCTGACTCCACTCGCAGTTCCATACAATGACATAAAGGAAAATTTTTGTAACATGATTTGCTATAGATTTGTTGCAGTTTTTAGTATGGGGGTAAAGAGAATGAGAGGGTTGCCATCTGGACATTTTTATAGAGGAGCTGGAAAAAAGTTTTGGCTATTCTGAGTCTTTCTAGTGTATGAAAAGAACATTTCTTCTCAGTTATCAATGACAATATGCTTCTCTACTCATAAAGTGAAAATCTGTGCTGAATTCACAGCCTTAGAACAGACAAATACTTACCACGTTATCTGCATCAGACCTGTCAGAGGAGGCGGGTGTACAGTCCCAGACAGGGTGGGTTGTGACACACTTGTTGTGGCACAAAACATCAGTGGCTTCTGGGCAAGTCTCAGGAAGTCTCTCCCACTGTGGGAAAAATAAAATAAAAAATAGAAGTGTTATTTTTATGAAATTTTCATTAAGTTTGAGTACTTCTTTTAATTGTTTTATAGATTTCATGCTATTAAATAAGTGATTTTAATAGTTGTCCAAGGTAGATGTCTAGACAAGTCCCACTCTCTCAGTCCTACCTCCATTGTTCACCAAGTTATACAAACTGTACTTTCAAACTAACTTTTAATCAGTCAAGTGCTGACCATCAGCTCCTATGTTAACCCAAACTTCTAATCAAGGTATTACAGATGTTTTGCTTTTGGAACCAGCCTAGTTTTCCATTCTCATTTTCTGCAACTTTCCTCATAAGCACCTGCCACTGAAGGCTCCACAGGCATGTCATTTGTTCTCCATTTTCCCATGTGTTCATATGCTGCCTCCTTTACCTGCACTGATGATCCCCATGTGCTCTTAGTAGTCTTCTCAGCCTCAGGGCTGAAGGAAACAACTTGTCTCTCTACCATCTCTTGCCTTTCTCTTTGTCGTCCGAGTCATGGGTTGGACACTCCCTGTTCCATGTCACTGAAGACCCCTTTTATTCTGATATTAAATACTCAGCACCTCATATAATAGCTGTTTACATGTCTATCTGTGCCTCCAGGCTCCAAGTCCCTTAGTAGGAGGAGCTTTTGCTGTGTTCTCTTGGGCCTAACATGGCACCTGTTACATAGTTTGTGCTTAATAAATGCTGGTTATAATAATTGGAGGTACAATGATTTAATCTAAGGGAAACTAAGAAAATGAATTGACATAAAACTTTTATTCTTTCGTTTTGAAAAATTTATTTATTTATTTATAAATTTAATTAATTAATTTTATTTATTTATTTTTAGAGAGAGGGGAAGGGAGGGAGAAAGAGAGGGAGAGAAACATTGATGTGTGGTTGCCTCTCATACACCCCCAACTGGGGATCTGGCCTGCAACCCAGGCAGGTGCAATGACTGGACACTGAACTGGTAGCCCTTTGGTTCACAGGCTGGCACTCAATCCACTGAGCCACACCAGCCAGGGCATGACAGGATTTTTAAAGCAAGTCATATATTGAGTTCCATTTGAACTGATATAAAAGCTAATAATAATTCTTCATAGCTTCAAAGTGATATACATTAAAGGTGTAAAACTTCTTTTTATCAGATTCAACAAATTAAAAAAAGGTTAGGATTCCTGTGATACGGAGACTTATAAATTCAAGCTGGTGTGCCCAAGGTGGTGGTAAGTTACTCAAGGTTATGCAGTATTTCTGTAAAGAAAAATGGTCAGACTCCATAGATTTGATAAAAAATGCATTTCCATAGCCTTTGAATCATCCCCCCACACAATAGCTGAAACATGACTAATCTGCAGAAATGATTTACCAATAACATACAGTCCAAATATGAAGGCTGAAGAAAAAGCATCTAGGACAGCAGCAAATATTTGAACTATGGGCATCAGTAAGATGAAGAATTCAAGGTCATATTTATTGAGTGGTTTAGAATCTTTGCCAAAAAATTGTTGTTAACACTAGTGAGAATTTACAGTTATCCAGAGCAATATGTAGACACTATTTAGTATGCAAGTCTATGCATTGGAGATTATTTCATTTTTTTTATGCTATAGGCTGTGGAGCCAAATAATTACTCCACAGAGGAAATGTTTTAACTCAATATCTAAATAATGGTTTCCTAGTTTTTAAAAATATGACTAAAATAGACTACATCTCTAAATGAGATTTATTTCCTTAACAGTATAGAACAGCAAAGACATGAAGAGAAATTAAGTCATTGCTTTAAATTGCAGTAAACCACACAATCACTAGAATTTCTGTGGTATGAGAATTATACTAAGAAAAAATATTTAAAAACCTAAAATTCTAGGAAAAGTAAATCTTAATTAAAACAAGAATATAGTCTATCAGACTGTTATTTAAAAAAACATTATGGTAAGTAGAAAAATTACATTATTTGAGTGAGAATGTTTTATAGATGTTTAGCCAGTTTCAATTTCTTCTTTAAGTCAAAATGATAAACTCTATAGATTTGATAAAGTTTGCAAATATAAGAAATAAAAGCTACATATTCTATAGTTAATGATATAAGAATTGAAATAACATAGGTGCTCATAATAGAGAGCAGAAGATAATCTAGCTGGAATAATATGGTATATAAAAAAACTTAAATATTTTTTTTATCCAAAAATATAGGTTGACAGAGACCTAAAGACCTAAAACTAAAAGCAAGAAAAATGGAAAAATCCCAGAAAGAAAAGGTCTGCAAAATAATGTAGCCATAAGAAATTAATATTTCATGCAATGAAAGCATGAAGTATGTAGAGGACTAATTGACTATGCATTTGAACAAACTGTCAGCATCCTGAGACACCAATTGAAAACTGGCTTTATTCTGAATTGAAATAGTACTTAAAGTAAAGATGTCCTTGACTTTATAAATTTCTATTTGAACTGAAGTAGTTTCACACACAGGGTTCGTTCCACTTTGTCTATTTTATTGCTCAAATTGTACCAGCTTCGGCCAAGGGTTGCTCTTTCAGTTGGTTCCTGTGTCCCTTTAACATATCCCTGTCAATGTAGACTTTTCTTTTGGACACTACCTTATTTTCTAGGGCTAAAAGTTGCTCAGGGTCAACTTGTGTATTTCCTGACTCAGTCCTAGAATCAGTCATCAGCAATTTCTCCAAGAAGCGCTGGTTCCTTTTATTGGAGAATGCTATTAGAAACCAAGATCTGGGTACCAGGTTGCTCCTTGCTACTGAGGTATCATTTTTTCCTCTGCTATAGTAACTGGAGGCATCATACCTTTTTTTAATAATGGAAAATGATCAATATTACTTACCTCTTCAAGTAGTGTCTTTTCTTAAGTCTCCGTTCTCTGCTTCTGAAGTTTCTATTAGAGAAATGTTGGGTTTACTCATTTTATTATCATTGTCATTTAATCTTTGTTTCATATCTTTCCTCTTTACCTTATTGTGTTGTATTCTGCTAAGTATGCTCACATTTACAATATTTGATGATTCACTCTTCAGTTGTGTTTCTGTTTGTTTAACTTTTCCATTGATATTTATTTTCAATTACAATTTTATTCATTTGTAGAAGTTAAATTTAATTATTCTTATTTAATGTGCTGCTTATTCTTCATTCATGCTTTCCTTTTTCTGTATTATGATCCCAGTAGCATATGGTCCCAAATCATAAACTTACACTGGATTCTGCATTGTTCTCAATGCTTCTAGAAATTTGAATATTATCTTGTCGTTTTGGAATTCTCATTTACTGTCCTGTATGTGATGTGGCACAAGTTTAGGGTTTGGGTTTTTCCCTGGTAGCTCCTATTTTATTTATTTGTGTTTTATTTTTCATAAGCCCCTGGACAAACAGCAAAATTTCTTTGAGTCTTCCCTAAAAAGACTAAGCTCTATGAAAAGGCTTGTGTGTAGATCTCCTCTTCTTATATAGAATTGGCAAATCCAGTTCCCACATCATTAGGCCTCTGGGAAGTTCGCTTCAACTGGGATCTATATTTTAATGCTGCTTCTTTGGTTGTGGGATAGTAGATTTTTTTCTTCTTTATATTTCAGTTTAGAGTATTAAGTGCTTTAAAATATGTTTATATTTTAATGAGTGGAAAACATATAATATGATGTTGTTAATTCCCTGTAGCCTAACTTTCAATATAAATATAATGTTTAAAGTCTGTTAATATCTTATGAATTGTAAAAATAACCACAAGAAAACCCCAGAAAACAATTTTCTCCAGATAATGCTCCTTATTTAACATAAACTTTATGACACAGATCTTTGTTTAAAAATTTCTGAAATTAGCATATCATACACTCAGTAATCTTCTGTTCAAATAAAAGTAAACGTATATAAGCCTCTGAGTGCATTTGGTGACACAAAAGCATTAAAATATATTTGTAGTGCTTAGAAAAGGGAACTTTTCCATAAACATGGTTTCTGTTTACTTATTAATATATGGATTATCTTCATAATTTATTTAACTTGATAAGTTATTGTTGCATAATTTTTATTGAAGGTATGTCTCAAAAGTTTTAGCACTCTACAGAAATGTTTTTCTCTAGTTAAAACTGGTAATACTGGTAAGTAAATACTGATTGCTAATGAGAAGTCCAAAAATGTGGATCAAGATAACAATTTGAATCCCAATTCTCATAAAAGCTATAACCTCAGGTAAACCATGTGATATGATCTCCAAATGAAAACACTGATCATTAGTCTTTCATACAGAGTACTACATGTTTACATCTAGTGATGTCATCTATTTTAGAATCTTCAATCTTCATTCTAGAATTCAGCCTAGAAACATATACTAAGCAATTGTCAGACACTAGGGTGGGTATTGTGATAGTTCTTACCTTTAAAGAATTTGTAATCTGCTAATGAAAACTTACTATTAAATGGTATATTTTGTGCTATAATTGAAGATATTTAAGGCTTGCTGTCAGAGGACAATAAAAACTAGCTCATTGGTATATATATTTCTATATCTATATCTATATGTATATGGTGTATTTATTCAGTTGATGGCCTTTAAAGTATGCACCATCTTGGTCATTCAGCCAATTAATAAGATAGGCTAGGTCACTCTACAGAGAGGAAGCAGTTCCTATATGAATTTCCTTTATTTTCTCCATTGTTCTTAGTTTCCTTATGAAGAATGTTTGACAACATATTAAAAATATAGAAGATTCAGGTTCATTTGAAGAAAGATAAACATTTTACATAATAGAAGGAAAATAGGCTCAAGATATTTTCAATATATATTTTGGAAAAGATCATGCACCTCAAATCTTTCTTCACAGATGAACTTCTTATTTTGCTTGAGTACTCTCTTACTCTAGAAATATCAGGGGCAAGTTTGCAAATAAAAGAAAATCTCAGATTCAAGATGGTGATGGAGTAGGTGGAAGCTACACTCATCTCCATCCCAGACCAAACTAGATTACAATTAAATTATAGAGCAATCACCCTGAATAACCAAATGAAGACTAGCTAAAGAAATGTCTTATAACCAAAGATTTACAGAAGAAGCCACGTCGAGACTGGTGGGAAGGGCTGAGATGCAAAAAATGCTGCCCCACTCCCATGACAAGTAGCTGAGGTTCCAGAGGGATATTCCAGCTGTATGGGGTACACCCTGATAATCATGGGGTTTCAACCCAAAACTGGGCTCCCCATTCCAGAGCACCAGAGCTAGGAAGAGTCACCCACAGAAAATCTGTCTGTGATAATCACCAGGGATTCTGTCTGTCAGGGAAAGACAAGAGTCTGCTGGAGACACAGGCACTCTCTTAAAGAGTTAACAAAAAAATTTTGTTCATAGTAACTTACCCTGTGCTCTGGTAGAGGGAGGGAGGGTGGGCAGAGAAGATTTGAGTAGCATGAGAAGAGTCTGGGATTTTTTGCTCTGGGGAGAAAACTGAAAGGACAGCTGACAGTAGCCCTGTGCTAGGTCACTCTCCCATATGGCAGATGCCATGTCTCTTAGGCGGATCACTTCCCATCATATGGCATTAGCCTGGGGGAAAGCAATAGACCCACCCTCTAGTTTCCCTGTCACCTCATGCTGCAGAGCTTACACCCTGATGAGGAGGCAGCTGGCTTGGTTGGGATGTAGAGATCTGGGAAGACTCAGGGGATGTCAGTGCCTGACTTATGTGACTTTGGGGAAGGGGCCATTCCCCCAATTTCCTGTGAACCTGAGTAGCACTTCCCTCTCACAGAAGATCTGTTATCTCATCTGCTGAGCTACTGGTAACCCCAATTTTCTGATTCTTGATGGCTCTGCCCTGCCAAAGGCTGGGAAAAATCTGGGATAGAATGAGTTGTGTGGCTGTGAGGTAGAGGGCCACACCACCCATCCTTCCCAAAGCCTGCCAAGACCCTACCCTTCCTGGGAGATCCACCAGTCCCATCCTATTGACTCCTGGAGGCCCCACACTACTGAGATCAGGCTCTTCCTGGCAGAAGCTGTGACAAACTGAACTGTGTGGGTCCAGGACAGGGGGCATTTTTTCCTCACATGCCCAAGCACGACAGGGCCCCCTCCCTTTGTATGGCCAAATATGGGTCTGTATGGGCATGATAAACTGCTGGACCCACCATGATCTGTCCCTGAGACTCTGCCCCATCACAAAAGCCTATAAGCACCCAGCAGGTAGCATCCAGATTTGGTATACCCAGGGACTTTTGCTAAGTGGCCTCAGACTCTGAGCTTGAACCTGTATCAGTCTGGTGTACATCACTCATCCCTACCTTATGCAATGTAAGTTCCCAGAGGCTCTTTCAGTGACTGAGCCTAACAGGCAGCCTGCATATAAAGATGGACAGAGGTAGACCACAGGAAGCCTTGGGACTTTTACTGACCTTCCCTCAGGCCCAGTGCTGGTAATAGCCAGCCTTGGTGCTCTTCTTGGTCCCTTGCATGCACACCCAGGCACAGCAGAGGCATCCACAAACTGTGGATAACCTAATAATTCCAAGCAGGCTGACCATGATCGGTAACAGGCAATGTCTGACATCAGCCTGCACCAGAGTCCCTCCCAGAGGCCCAGAACCAACACACCCAGTGCTCAGCTTCAGACAACATCAGAGCAGAATCCATTAAGTTTCACAAGTAGCATATCCAAAGGTAGATCCCAGCAGGCACCTGACCCTGCTGAGACAAGTTCTGCTTTGTGTGGTCAGCTCGTACACTGTGGTTGGAGTTGAGCCTCACAGTTGGCCAGCCTGAGGGTCATTCCTACACACAAACAAGCCAATAGCAATCAAGACCCAGAAACAACAGCAGGGCCCACATAACCCACACAAGTGACACTCCTGGAACATCCAGCTCAGCTGATTAAGGAGACTATGTCACTGGATACCACAGGACACTTACTATATAAAGCCAGCCTACCAAAACAGGAACTCACAGAAGATCTACCTAATACATGGAAGCAAACAAAAAGAGGCAGCCCAAAAGATGGGAGACAAACATGTTCCCAATGAAAGAACAGGAGAAATTGCCAGAAAAAGAGGTAAATTAAATGGAGATAAATAATTATCAGCTATAGAGTTCAGAAAACTGTTATAAGGATGCTCAAGGAACTTAGTGAGACCTGCAAGGTACTTAGTTAGAAGTACAACAGCATGAAAAAGACATAGAAATCATAAAAAAGAACCAGTCTGAAACATAGAATACAATATCTGAAATGAAGAATACACTGGAAGAAATAAATAGTAAATTGGATGAAGCAGAGAAATGAATCAGTGATTTGGAGGACAAGGTAGGAAAAAATCACCCAAGTCTGGGGTTGCAGAGGGGAGGTAGAAGAGGGTAAAGGGGTGATAAATGGTGATGGAAGGAGACTTGACTCAGGATTGTGAACACACAGTACAATAACAGATGATATATTAAAGAATTGTACACTTGAAACCTATATAATTTTACTAACCATTGTCACCCCAATAAATTCAACAAAAATGAACTAATAAAACTAAAAACAAAAACAGTGAAAAAAAGGAAATCTCATCACTGTAAGAGTTATTATCACATGACAAGTATTTTTAAGTATTTAGGAAATATCAATAATGTACTTCATATTTTCTATTCACCATGAACACTTAAATGTATCTTATGTTAGAAAAATTGCTAGGTTTTAAGAGGGTCAGTGTGCATATCAGACAACTGATAGCATACATCTGAGAGGGTGACCTCAGTGATCTCAGTGACAGCAACGCTCAGTTTGTGTCAAATTATCACAAATGTTATAGGAGTTACTGGATCATGTCTTAGTGCACAGCGAGAATATTGGGAAACAAAAGGTGTGATTCTGCTTGTGATACACAGAGGCAAGGCACCTGCTAAGTGGAAAATATCCTAAAGGTTGACTTTTCACATTTTTAAACAAAAAGATGACTTTATCAACTGTTTCTATATTTGTCTGAAAGAAAATTCCATATACCAACCTCTTTCTTCAGACATAAGACACAGATCTTTGCCTTTAATATTTTAGATGTGGACATAGTTTAAGAATGTAGGTTTTTTTTGGTTTAAAGGTTTATACAAAAAATGTTTTGAAGGCCCCGAAGAAAGCAGAGGAAATAAGAAAATTAAACAATACCAACAATAAAACTCAGAACTGCTGTAACTGACAAAGAGCACTACGCTTTTATGTATGAAGGTACATTTTTAATGGTTTAATGCTTCAGAAGTCCTCATCGACTCCTCAGCACTTTTCAATTCCTGTTACTACACCAAAAGAACATTTGCTCAATTACCTGACAATTTCCTAACTACCATTTAAAAAAGACATAACCATTTGCATTCTGGACTTCACTGCTACATCTGATGTGCCACAAATGCCTTCCTTTTTGTAACTCTCAGTTCCCTTAGTTCCTTGACATCACATTCTGCCATCTCCTAACCTTCTGTTCTCTTGGTCCCTGGTCCAAGCCAGACTTTCAAGTGCTGGCAGAATAAACTGTGACCCTGATTAATTTTCCTTTGCTTTTCTCTGGGCATCATATTTACTGTCATGATTTTAACTACCAATAGGGGACCAATGACCCAATAGCTACATCCCAATCTGTACCTTTTCCCTAGTTTAGACATGTGTAACACATTTTCTATCAGATTTCTCTACAACATGCTAGACACACTAAACATGACCAAAAAGACACACACTTTCTTTTTCCCTCCTACTTTATCCTTCCCTTGGTCCTGCCTCACAGTAAGCCTCACAGTACCCATCCACGTATGGTCCACAGATGCACATCTTTGTTTCTTTCTTTCTTCTTTTTTTTTTTTTACCAAACTTTGCCTTTGTTCATGTTTTTATGTCCTCATTCTTTCTTATTCATGTGGTGGAGATGGCTGGCTGTTCACAACATATGCTCCAAGTTTTACAGTGTGCAGTTACTCCTGGGTAGGGACTACTCATCTAGACACTTGCAGCCACATTTGCAACTCGGTGGGGCCGTCAGCGTGTCTTCTCACTGATGGTATGTGAGTGGATGTGGACCACTTCCAGGTGAGACCATACAAACTTCCACACACTGCTCATCACGCTCTTTTCCTTTCCTGGTTGAAGATGAATGTGATGATCACTAAGGTGGACCTTAAAGGCCATGACCGAAGATCTTCTTGGGTCTCTGAATAAATGCATAAGAAAATTGCCACACTAGTTTGTTCATCGGACAACAACTGTAAAGTAAAAAAGAAGTAAACTTCTTGAATTATGATGTATTTTTAGCTCAACTTGTTATAAAATTATACTAGCCTAATACAACTGGAACGTAATGATGAGGATAAGGATGGTGGTGGTGGTGACTCTGACTCTTACAGAGAATTTATTACATGTCTTGTTATGTTTAAACCCATTGCAAATATTGGCTCAGTGAATTCTCAAGATGGCTCCAAGAAGTACGTACTATAATTTTTCTTCTTTAAATTACCGAAGTTCACACAGCTACCAAACAACAAAGCCAGAATTCATGTTTTAACTATACAGTCTTTACTCTTAACCAGTAAACCCCAAACCTTTTCTCCTCCTGTTCAGATATACAATTGTATAATACACAAGTTAAGTGTTTTTTTTTCCAGGCCTCATTTATCCATTCAGCTCTCTTGGTTCCCTGAGTAATCTCAATTATAGCAGATGATATTGAAATACAGTACCATGATACATTTTCTGTTTTGTTTATTGACAATACAGAGAACAAACTAAACATTATCCTTCTGCAAAATAGGGAAGGATCTTAAAAGGAAATAATTATATTATATTTATTGTGATATCCCTAAAACACAGCACAGAGCCCAGACTCATTTCAGGTGATTAAGTAATATTTGCTGAACTGTGTTTAAATTTGGTAAAGCTGACTAGACTTTACCACTGCAATCAGAATAGTTGGCTATTTAAACTTAAAATGAATTAAAAGCATGCTATGGGTAGTAAGGACTGAGATTTGCATCTCACAAATTGAAAATACATTGGGCAAAATCATTCCTATAAAACCTTGCAGTTAAAAATAATTATTAAAAAACTGTCAATTACTGAAAGCTATGTGGAGGATAAATGGACTGTGTGGTAATTATTGTCACTGGCTAAGATAATTTCTGAGATGTAATATATCATGTGAGTTTGATAGTCCATATAAACACAACTAATGATGGAATTTATTGATTGCTACACAGACAAAGAGGCTGATGGTGTGTGATGTCAGGAAGCAGAAAGTAAAGACAACCTAAAGAGAAGTGAGCCAAGGCAACATAGAGTATTAAGATAACAAAGGCTTATTTTTTTGAGGAAGATGAATTTGGTATGAGACATAACATTGTTAGGAAAGGGAAAAAATCCCTTGTGTAAATTGTGATCATCATTAACGAGTGGCCCAATCATTAAAAATGTTTGTCTACATGGTAGACTCATGAAGAAGAGCCGTGATGGATGGAAGATGTCATGTTCAGACCTAATTAAAATGTCCTAATTGCTATATTAAGAGAAGAAAACACATTTTGCTCAAGGTTTATCTCCACTCCACTGGAGTGAGGTGTGCGGGGACAGTTGCACACTAAAGCACTGGTGTCATATACTTCTGAGAGGGAATGCAAAGGAGGCAGATTCAATAGCTTATTGAGCTTTTGTCTTAGAATATCATTGCCTGTGCCTTTGCTAAGGTAACTTCTGCATATATTGAAGCATTTGTTGATTGGTTTAAAATATTAATATATAATATATTATGTAATAAGTAGTTGATTCATTTTGACCAAATTGAAAACAATTTTTTTATATCTTACCAACCAGGTCAGCAATTATTGTGTTCACTTATTTATTTTTTCCTCTTATAGCCACTATGCACTATGAAATGATAGAATAATCACTAAAGTGATAGTCAATAAGCCTTATTTCTGTTTCTAAATTTCTAAAACCCCAAAGTAACTTAAAATAAAATCATTCAAACACTATGGATTGCTAAGGTCCCTTCCAAAATTCTATAAAATATTAAATATTATCCAAAAACACTTGCTTAGTTAATTCACTGAAATATTTTTGGTTATTTCTTTAAAATATAAATGTAAGTATAAAAATGCTATAACAAGTAATCTATGATTATCATTTTCAGCTATCCAAAACCTCCAAAACTGCATTTCTCTTATGAAATAATATATAGGATCAAAATTCTGTTAAAGTTGTTGGGCATTAAAGAGTTAAAAATTATTGTTGTACACTGTCTCAAGCTATAGGTATCCCTACTCCAGCATGTACATTTTCACTAGGATGAAGGAATCAAGAGTTACATAAAGCCAAAGAGTTTATTAGCATTGATCCTATATAAATAAGATGTGGCATAACTGGAGAAAACCAAACCATTAACATTTTTAGTACAAAATATATAAAAATTAATTAGGCAAAGAACTTAGGCTAAAGACATGGAGAGTTTAGAAGTAATGGTTGAAATAGAGACCTATTTCTGAAGTGTACACACCCCTAAGAGTGGGTGAATCTTCTATATTTAATGTGCGAGAACATACCATGTGGATAAAATACACAGTCAGTGTGTTATAAAATCAGTGCTGTTATGTGCAGCGTGGACTCATGTTCAAAATAAACACAAGATGAATGTGTTTCCTGGTTCAAGGTACTTGCTTAGGCTATGGCTTAAGGCACACCTCTAACATCCACAGGGTCTTGAGTGAACAACCCAGTCTGTAGGTACAATCCCACCCTTACCTCTGTAGTCATCTCCATGCTCATTTCTTAGCTACCGCTGCAGCTCAGGGTATGCATACCAGCATGCAGTTCATCCATGGAGGAGAGAACTAGGGAGAGGCCTGCAAACCCCCGTGATGCCAGCTTGGAGCTGCATAATCAGAGAAATCTGAGATCCCAGATTTAAAACAGAAAGCATGGGCTCTGAATGGGAATGTCCTTTCAGCTCTTGACAGATCCCCAGCTACCTGGGGCGGAGGGTAGCATGAGGAGGGACAGAAGGGAACTCTCTAGTGTTCATTACCAAGAATCTCAAGGTGGTACTACACAGCTGATTAATCTCAAGATAGACAACTGGTTAAGATAGGCCAACAGAACTATTTCATTTGAAATTGGATGTTGTACCAAGACACACAGAAATGGCAAGGTTAGGGGGCACAGGTGTCTAATGGGCATTTCATTGAAACAAATTCCCATGAGCCCCTGTTGCTTAGGTCCTTGGAGCTTATCTTTCCCAAGGATGTCTTGCACAATTATTTCTTCCATTCTCCAATCCATCCTAGAATCTTTAACAAAAAATGATCTTGATTTATTTAAGGTTGAAAATGTTGGTTTCTAGTACATACACTAAAAGTATACAAGCTGTTAATTGCATCTATTATTGATCTAACTTGGCCCCACTCTAGAAGTAAGAGAGCTATAATAATAATCAATAATGACTATGATAAACAAAAATAATCTCACCCATATTTAAGGAAATATATAGCAGCCTTCCTAAAAATATAAGGCTCTCAAACCTCTCTGACACTGATCCCAATAATGGACTTTAGTGGAGAATAGGAGATTTTGAACAATCTGATGCAAACTTTTAATTAGTCCAACTTGTCTACTATTTATGTAGTAAGGTCACTGCAGAATACTGTTACATAATTTTCAATTTATGTGTAAATTTCAGGGTCAAACTATGATCAAGTTATATTTTCCTGTATAAAATAAACACCAAAAATCTAATCACAATAAAATATTATCTTTGATCCTTTCCATTGAACTATCTCATATTTGTGAGATATATAAAAATCTGTACTGCATTTTCAATGTAGTATTTCATTCAAATCTTCAGAATTTAATAGGTCTACTGTGAACTGAAGGTTATTATTAAAACTCAGACTCAGGATAAATATTTAGATATACTTTACAGTTGTTAGCAAATAGCTACAACAAAGAAAATTTAAAATACTTGTAACAAAATCTTAAAATCTTCCTGAGTAAAATCTGTAACATTTGGTATGATTTGGATAAATTAATTTATTTACTTTAGGCTCACATTCCTCATCTGACAAATGGAGATAATAAAGTTCCTAGATGAATAACAGAATGACATGAACATTTAATGAGACCACCTGGGCTAAGTCGGCAGTGCAGACCTGACACTCAGTACATGTTCAATTAATGTTAGTGTTTTCCCGTTTTTTGAATCTTGACTACTCTCCCTCTCAGAATTTTAGTTTCTTTATGTATGAAATGGGTTCTTATAAGATTTAGCTAAGATAAAATATATAAAGCTGGTAAATCTCCTTAATTTATAGATGTTGAGAGTTCTAGTTCTTTTTGCATCCATCCTAGCCCAGCATTCTTTCTACCACAAAATACATTAATAATATTTTTATTATCATTTACTATCCAAATATAGTTAGAAAATACCACTATTAATAATATTAGTTATTTACTTACAATGGCTCGATACTTGTTTAATCACTTTGAAAGTGTTAAATCAATAGATTTTCACAATAATTAAATTGTATATAACAGTCATAGAGTGGTTAAGTAACTTGTCCCAGGTCACACAGCTGAGAAATAGTGAAGTTAAAATTTAAGCTATCATTATATAGCCTGTAAGATGTTGTTCTCTAATTTAAATGGTGATGAATGAAAGTAATTGAAGTGTGTGTTCAATACTACTAAAGAAATTTGAAAATGGTTAAAAGATTTAAAAGTAGAGGTCTTGGAATATTTTTAGATTAGAAAAATCTGGAAGCTCATTGGATTCACTGTCAAACTCAACATAATAGTTAAGTTGCTTAATAGGTTTATAAAAATTATTTTATTTTTATTTTTAATTGTATTTTATTGTTTATGCTATTACAGTTGTCCCCTCATTTTCCCCTTTTGCCCACTCTCACACAGAACCCCCTCCCCACCTCAAGCATTCCCTATACCATTGTTCGTGCTGGGCTGTGCATATATGTTCTTTGGCTAATCCCTTCACCTTCTTTCATTCAGATAAATAAATTATTTTAAAGATATTCTCACCTAAATGCCACATTATACCCTAAAGAATAAAGCAGGATTGACATCTTGAGAGAAGATACACATTTTAAGTGACTAAACATTAAAAAAATGATGGCACAATTTTCCAAAATATATTATAAAATGTTCTAAGACACCTTTATTTTAATAATGTATTTTACATTTTAAATATTATGTATGGGAAACCATTTATTACTTCCATGTTGGTAGTATAACATTTAAGTCTCCTCATCTGGGAGGAAATGTTATATCTACAATGTGTAACAAAATATTGAAACAAATTTTAAATTCAAGACTATTCAAGTCAGAAATGAAGTAAATTCAGCCAAAAAAATTTCTGTTGTAATCTTCACATAATTTCATTGGTGTAGGGCCCACCCAGGTAGCAGAATTTATTGGAGGCTCCCACACGAAACTGAAACCAATAAACTTACACCTGCTGCATTAAAGTACATGAAAAATTAGCTTGCATCTCAGAAGTGTGGAAATAAAACATATATTATGAATCTAAAATTTATATGAAATAATAAAAGGCTAATAAGAACCAAGATACTCCTTCTTGGGAAAGAAGATAAAAATCAAGAGACTACACACTTCAGATATCAAAACTTATCTAAACATTTTGAGAAATTATAATAAATAAAATAGTGTAGAATGCTAAAGACTAATACACCATAGAAACATAACCGAAGACTTAAAACTGAATCCCATGTGTTTAGAAGTTTGATTTTTGGCAGAATTGGCATGCACATTGGAAAGGGAAGAATGAACTCATCTAAAGCAGCAGTCTTCAGGTTGAGTTGTTATATCAGAGAGGATGTAAACATCTGGCAAGGAGGAGAAAGGCAAATAGTCTAAAAAACTCGATTTCTAGGTCTCCATTTCAAATATGAAGCTTTCTAAAATTGATGTGCCTGAGAATGCACCTATGATCATTCTGGTTCTCCTTTGCACATTTCTTTCACAACCATACTCCATACTTTCTAGAAGACAAGAGCTTTGCATCTTTCCCTCTATCTGACCTCCAAAAATATATATGGGCAAGTTTTGGCAGTGGCTTGTTTAAAGGCTCACACTCTTAATTATTTGACTGTTTTCAAAGAATGATTTATCCAGATAGAGAGCTTTATGAGGCTGAAGTAAAAAAAATAACTTGAAACCACTTATTATACAGTTATTTACTACCAACACATTTATAACAAAAAAATACAACAATTTTTTGAAATTAAGAAAGCTGAAAATATATGTTCAAGTGTAAATAAGTTTGATATTTTAAAACTCTCAACAAAATTGTCTTTGGAAGTTTGAAACAAACTGTCATTGCTCATAGAGAAACCTCAGGAAGCATATACATTGTTAGAAAAATGACAGCAGCTGATGTATAGTGTTAGTAACTCCAAGTTCAAGTTCATTTCCACTCCTCAGAAAATTGATTCCCTGTAATGACATCATTGTACTTGATGAATGCATATAATGGCTGAAGCCATCGTTCAACAGATCATATAAAAAATTATGGCAGATTAACAACAACAACAAAGCTATGCCTTAACAAAGAAAGTTATGTGCCTCCTGAGATTATAGCAAGCAAGGAAGAGATTGCTGAGCTTGGACATTTTTTTCACAAGTATATTTGAATTTACAATAAATGGAAATGTGGCATATTTATAAATGCTTATATATTTATATTTATGGATATTTTTATATTTTCTGATGTACCTGCTCAATGACAAAGCAACGGGTGACCTTATTGTTCATATTCATTTCTATACTCATTTAAAAAAATATTGGCTTAAAACTCAACAAAAACACACCATCAGCTGAATTAAAAAATGAGCAAAGGACTTAAATAGATGTTTCTCCAAAGAAGATATACAAATGGCCCATAAACACATGAAAAGATGCTCATCATCATTAATGCAAATTAGGAAAATACAAATCAAAACCAAATGAGATACTGCCTAACACCCATTAGGATGGCTACTATATATTTAAAAAAATAATAAAAACTAAAACAAACAAACAAACAAAAAACAGAAAAGTTCTGGTGAGGATATGAAAAACTGGAAAGCCCCCAAAAATTAAAAATAGAATTATCATATGACTCAGCAATTCTAATTTGGCACATATACCAAAACCAATTGACAGCATGGACTCAGCAGATATTTGTACCCCTGTGTTCATAGCAGCATTACTTCTAGATTCAAATGTGAAAGTCGTGCAAGTGTCCTGTGACCGATGAAGCATAAACAAAATGTGGTCTATATATACAATGGAATATTAGTCAGCCTTTAAAAGGAAAGAAATTCTTATGTATGTTATAACATGGATGAACTTTGAGGATATTGTGCTAAATGAAGTAAACCAGCCACAAAAGGATTAATGCTGTATGACTCCACTTATATGAGATATCTAGAATAGTCAAAGTCATAAACATGGAAAGTAAAATGGTGGTTGCCAGGGGTTGGGGGTAAAGGGAAGTGAGAAGTTATAGTTAGAAGAATACAGAGTTTCAGTTTTGTGAGATGAAGAGTTCTTGGATGGATATCAGTGCTGATTGCACAACAGTGCAACTGTACCTCATGCCATTGACCTGTATACTTAAAAATGATTAAGATGGTAAATTTTATGTTCTGTGTGTTTTACCACAATTAAAAAATATATATATGTTTGCTGATTGTCTACTGAGCGTTAGGCACTGTTCCGGAAAAAGGTGTTACATCAGAGCCTGCTTTTATTTTCAACTTAAATTTGGAAAGATTCTTATTTTATTTTTCAAGGATTTTATTTGTTTATTTTTAGAGAGAGGGGAAAGGAGGGAGAAAGAGAAGGAGAGAAACATCTCTCTGTGAGAGAAACATCAGTTGGGGGCCTCCCATAACTGGAGTGGAACCGGTGAACTTGCGCTTTGTTGGATGACAACCAACCAACTGATTCACAATGGTCAGGGCATGGAAATATTTTTATTGATCCCAAGCTTTGAATGCTAAAATACTTAGCCTTGATTTGCACAGAGTGTGGGGCATTGTCATTAAAATGGCAAATATTATTTTCTAGGAAATTAAACTTGTATATATTTTTTAAAGACATGTGGAATATGGGATATTTACATTCAGCAATTATTGACTTTAGAAGTGAGATAGCTTTTGTGAGATGTGTATTTATGCATTTATTTGAATTTTAAAAATAAATGTAAGTTTATAATAATGAAAACTAAGTGCTTTAATTGGCTGCTTTACCAATGAGAATTGTGTTTGCTAAATAGTACACATGGCAGACATTTTCAAAACAGTAAATGAACTAAATTAAATATATAGCTCCAAAATTTTGATATAAATATACTTATTTGATCATAAACAACTGATAGTTAAAATTATTCATATTTCAAATTGATTACATCTTTATGAGACTTTGTGTAGAAAAATTGGGAATCACATTAATATGCATTTAAAATAATCTTTTATATGTATAATAAGGGCTCAAATAATATAGGACACATCAGAATTATCTGAATCTTTAAAAATCATGGGTACCTGGGCCCCACACCCAGAGATAATTATTTAAATGGTCTGGAGTGGGGACTAGGCAGAGATATTTTAAGTTCCCCAAGAGCTGTTAACGTGCATCCAGGGTTGAGAACTACGATCACTGATGCATTTCACAATAGGAAGTAAACATTGATCTTTTTCTTTTTTTTTAAACTTTTTTTTAAAAAGATCTTATTTATTTATTTTTAGAGAGAGAGGAAGGGAAGGAGAAAGAGAGGGAGAGAAACATCAATGTGTGGTTGCCTCTCACATGCCGCATACTGAGGATCTGGCCTGCAACCCAGGCCTGTGCCCTGACTGGAAATCAAACTGGCCACCCTTTGGTTCACAGGCCCATGCTCAATCCACTGAGCTATGTCAGCCAGGGCTATATTTTCTTTTTTTATGAGAGAAAACAATGAGAGAGATAGAGAAAGAGTGAGGGAAGGAGAGGCTGAAGGAGGAGCAGAAGGAAGAAAAACACTTTTCACCTCTTCAAAGAAATACATTTGTCACAGTAGGCTGTAGATAACATTAGTGTCAGAACCAATGAGAAAAGAGGATATAAAATCTGGCAGGGAGTGGAATGATTTCCAGAAATGGGCTTTTATGGATCCTGGCAAACTAGAGAACACATGTTTTCCCCAATTTAAACACTGAGGCCAAGGTTTACCCCTTGTTCAAGCATACGTTCTCATGGTTTCTTGCAGACATCCCACAGCTTATTGGACAATGGCATCCAAACCCCAAAGAGGCCTGTATTCCACCCAAATTCATTTCAATGTGCTTACAATAGTTAATAACTATTGAGATAACTTTCAAGTGATGACTCAACTCATAAAAATATATCTAGGCACAAAATAACTCACGTTAAAGATGATCTAGAAACATATTAACATAGAAACATATCAACATAAATACTGAATAATAAAATTACTAACTTCTTAATATTTTTATTTCTTTTTTATTAGATCAATGCATTTAGCTGTACTACAGATTAAAAGAAACTATTAAATACTTATAAGTATTAAAGTGTGCTTATATTTAAAGCAATAAGGTAAATGAAAGCATTCCACTGCCAAATCAATTCTTATGAGTCCTTGACAACCAGGATAATCATTTAATTTCACATTTTAGTTTATACCAGAATGGACAATTAAGAGAATTCTAATTAACTATTAAGAGATAAACAACTGAAATGAATCCAGGGTATTTACTTAATGCAACAGACAACAGAAGAAAATAGAAAATAGTAGATTACAATACTAAAAAAGTTAAATGTGCTCACTTGTAAAAAAAATTGACAAAACAACATTATAGTGAATTATTTTGATAAAGGACTTGGGAAGAGGAACAAGCAAAAATATAAAGCATTATTAAAGTTAAAATCTGGTGATAAAGTATGCATGGTTCAATAACATTTAAATGTTAGCACTGTAATGCAAAGATGAAAAAATATGAAGACTATTTAATCTGGGGGTGTTTCTTAAGCTTAGTGATAAAGGCAAACCTATAAAGCAAAAGTTTAATAATATTAAATTAAAAAGTTAGATAAAATGCACAGAGTTCAATAAGACAAATAGTTCTGAATGGTGTGTTACACAATAGAAGAAATATCTAAACTGGGCCATTCTACTGTCAACTAAACAAGAGCTGCATTGCCCATCACTCTCTCCTGTATTATCCCAAGTATAATTTGGTCAAAATAAGTAGTTTGAGATGATCAAGGCAAATGAAAAGCAGGAGACTGTACTCTGTGAATGTTGACATTGTTAACAAGTGAAGCAATGCCCCAAAGGTTCAAGTTTGTCCTTGATCTCGACCTGTATCTACACAGCTCTTCTTGACAGCTAAGCCTGCTGGAGAAGTGGTTTCTTGCTTATAATGTTTTAACTGTGGATCCTCAGAGGTGAAAACTTCCTCTAGACTTCTCTTTCAGCTTTCTCTTTCTCACCCTACTTTTGTGAGTGAATTTACCATTAAACAGTCATTGCTGATAAACAAAAAATTAGACAAAATGTTTTTTATAAAAATATAAAAAGAAAATGAAAAGCAAGAAGGACATGCTTACATGTTATAACAGAGGATTTATATAATTAGTAAAGAAAGAGCATGTCCAAATTAATGTAAGAAAGCGAATAGCTCAACAGAAATTCTTGGCAAGAAAATAAATGAGCTATTCTAAAAAAAAAAAGAATGTAAATGACCAGTAACAAGCATACTAGTTAAAAATTTAACCTCATTTTTAACAGTAGATATAAATTTAAACAACTAAATTAGGAAAATGTCCTTATAAAAGTTTAATAAAAACCGGTGCTGCTGAAAAATATAAAGACGTAAATAAATTAATTTACCTAAACTAAAAAGGTAAAGTGATCTTGATGGAAGTGTGTTGAAGAAAGGTTTAAAATGATGAATTATGGAGACAGGGAAAGATGCTCAGAAATTGAAGAGAACTAAGGAATAAGCAGCCTTAACAGAGAGCATGTGGAGGAACAGAGGAAAGAACCCTGATTGCAGACTGGTACGACCACTGTGGAAAACAGTATGGAACTTCCTCAGAAAACTAAAAATGGACCTGCCCTTTGATCCAGCAATTCCACTGCTGGGACTATATCCTAAGAACCCTGAAACACCAATCCAAAAG
>CM052538.1:56013935-56056550 GCA_028533065.1 Trachops cirrhosus
TGCCAGTGGAAATTTAGATACTTATACTAATTCTTAAATGATGATGCACATTAAAGTGATAATTTTGAATACTCTTAGGCTGAGAAATTGCCTAGCAGGACCTTGTAGTAGGCTATTTATTCTCTAAACAAATATCCATTTTTTCCCTCTACCTTAATTTTGAATAAACACATTTCCTAGGTTTCCTTTAATTTGACTACGCAACAAATTTTTGGCTAATTAGTTATAAGTTGAATTGAAATGCAACACCTTGAAGGTAAACTTTTAAAATATGTGCTCTTTGCCTCTTTCCCCATCTTATTTTTTTTTCTGGCCAGCAGGAAGGGAGACATAATGACTAGATCTAAACCATCCATTCTGAACTATCATCTCTCCAACAGTTCAAATACCCACCAACCTATCTCTATTCCTACTAATCCCAGATCAATTCATTACTCTACCTACCCCTTTAGACTAGCCATCTGTTTGAACAATCCACTCACTGGGGAATACCCTTCAGAGTACTTGTTTGTGGAGGTACTGTACTAGTATTTGTTGAATGAATACTAGTCTGAGAATACATTTTCAATGAGCCACTCATGAACTTGTTTATCCTATTTCCTTCATCTAACAACTCCTCTCATCCATATGGTCATCAAGGTGGTGGCCTAGTAGGCAGGTTTCCAGATCATATCCCTGCAATCTGATTATGATGAACTTGTACGAGGGTAGCCATTTGACCCAAGATAGGTCAATCAGAGTGCCCTACCATCAAATTCAGAAATGTAACTAATCAGTTTTGCAACAATGTGGTGCACTCATGTTTCCTGTGGTGCACTCATGTTTCTGCCTATGTGTGCTGAAGCAGAGAAAGCTGGTTCCATAGAGACAGGACTGAAATAGATACAGAGAGAGAGAAGCAATTAAAAAAGATAAAGAGGCACAGAAAGATACAGCTCAAATTCCCTCTTTTTCAGTTCCTGGTTTTAGAACCCTACTGAGGCTGGACTGTTTCCCTGATCTTGGGTTTCCTGAGATTCCTTGTGTCCTTAAGTAAACTCCCTTTATGTTTGATGTTACTGGTACTTAAACTAGACCTAGTTAACCTAGAAGTGTCCTAGAAATTATCATGAGAATGTACAAAAATGAAAACACCAAAAAGTAAACCAGTTGACAGAAATTCAAACCATACTTTTTTTTTTTTTGCTGAGTTCTTTCCTGACCTTTTAATCACTAATTTAAAACTCTGTATTTTCCAGCTCCTCTGAGGCAAATTTCCAGCAATTTATGTGCTCTCATTTTGCTCAAATCCTTCAAGAGCCCATTCTATATTAAACATCATTCCCTCCTTAAAGGAGATAATGCATGTGCTGGGTCTAGTTTGATCTCGGCACATACTAGGTGATCAATATATATTAGTTTCCTTCCATTGTCTTGATTTTCAAGTATCCATTGCATGTTTCCGTAAAACATGAAGTTTGTATGCAACTGATCAATGAAGGAATAAGGTCGACACAGCACAGAAGTTGTGTTGATTCCTACATGACTTTTCCCACTACAATAATGTCTTGTGCCACTGAGACACAGCAGATGAAAACACTGAAACAGCTGAGCCCGGACAGCCACATCGAATGCAGGACTGCTGAGTGTGTATTTCACCCGGAGGTCTTTGCTGCCTCTCCATATGCTCTCTTTTAGAAGTACTTGTTTGTCCTATGGTTTTTCCAGTCTTTGGTCACTTTTCTTTGGTCTCCATAATTCAACAGCTCTTAACCTTTTTTATTCCACCCTCCCATGAAGATTCCTTGCCTTCCACCCTCCTCCCCCCGCCATTTTAGGTAAAATACTATTTTACTGAAAAGTTTCCTTACTAAAATCTTTAAATGTTTTAAACTACACCAGTATTTATTACAGTTGTTATTATTTATATTACCACCATATAATGTAGTTACCTATCTTCATCCTGGCTTTCCCAAACCCTATTTTTCCATCAGCCTCTTTTTTTGTATGATTACTCAAAACAAGGTTTTTCAGAAACTCATATGTACCTCCCTGAACATGTGTGTGTGTCTGTTCCATCACATGCAATAGACAGGAAAATTGGTTTCTAGCCCTGGCTTAGTATTTGTGCATGTGTGAATACCTGTAGATTTTATCGAAACCTATTTATTTATGTTTGAACCAATGGGATATAAATTTCTTGAGTTCTACATGTATTAATTCTAAGTATACCTGTAGCTTCTATGTCATATGTATTTCTTTCAGGATAGAGAAGCATATCTTTCAACTGTGTAATGAAAAATAAAAAAATATATCATAAGCATAAAGTGGAAATCTTGTTCATAAACATTAATATTAATTTTCAATAGAAAAAAGTTAGTAAAATACAGTTCAGTAAAAATTGAAATGCCATATTGTCACAAATTCTCTATGTAATTATCTTGCTGACCCATACATATATTAAGTATAAGGATGTTCATGGCAGTTGGAACAAATTCTAGTTAGAAATCATATAAACTGAATTAATGTTAATATACAGATTTATAGCAGCCCTCACTAGGGCTATTTTAAGGGCTAAAGCTTACTAAAATGTATGCTGATGTAATTATTTTTATTTAATATTATGAATGAGCAGAGTTATACCACTGTACTTGAATTATATTTAAGTATAACCATGTTAATTATAATATTCAGTTTATCATTATGATATAATTACATCTTTAAATGTAGACCATTTTGACATTGAAATGCTAATTTTATTAATTTTATTGAAAGATAAAGTAATATTTGATATTTTAAAAGGTGTGTAATAAATAGTTGACTTAAATAAAATGTCAAAATAATTAGATGCATTCATGGATTTGATTTTTTAATTTAAAATAGCTGATTAAAAATATCATTAAAAACTCAATTATAGATCCCTGTTGTTTAAAATATGGGCATGGGATAAGGATTAAGAACATAGTCCCTGATTAATGAGAAGCAAGTAACTTGACCCTAAGTCTTAATGTAGAACGATGTTATTGGTTGATCATGACAATGAGGCTTCTCCTTGGAGGCCTGTCTCAATTAAATCAATAAAGCAATGTGAGGACAATAGCTGGCATGACAGAAAGTAGAGGGTTGCCGCCACAAGGATTCTCTTCACCTTCTGGCTCTAAATTTTGTTAAGTGTCAACTGTATTTCCCTCATCTCTTTCCCCACAAGACTGGATCCAGAGATGGTATAAGGTATTTATTAATGCATTCAGAGTATTAAAATATGAAAGATAAGTATATCTTTCTTTTACATTTTTAGTTTTAAAAAAACCTGCCAAGGATTCATATCTTGGTTGTGATTTCTTTTTGGTCATTAATTAAGCAACGACAATCCTCATAATGTGTCCTTAAAGACAACAAAGGTATTTGTTTCCTAGTTACAATGCTGGACAACACAATGTCAAATACAACTCTGCATATATACAGTATGAGTCTATAACAGCACCTAATCATAAATAATATTCCTATATGTAATATAGGAGTACATATGGTATGCTCGGACCAACTAGACTATATGACCAAAAAGATGACTCCCAACTTTCAAAAATATTTTTTGTCATTCACCATGCATATCTAAAACAATTTGGCAGAGAGATTTTCCTCCAACAATTCAGGGGACCAGGCAGAAGTAGATGAACCATCTACTTCTTGAGTTCTTGAGTCCTTCCTCGGGAAGGAAGACCTGAGGGGGTCTACCAGCTTAAAATGCTTTAACCTGGAAGTGACACATGTCACTATTTCACAGCACATTGGTCACAACTTTTTCACTTAGATTCAAGGGTCTGGGACACATGGAGAAAAAATGGATACTTTGCAAACAGTAAATGCCTATGTCACAGATAACAATGGGCTTTAAAAATTTGTAGTATTTGTTTATAAATCACTGAATGGATTCACCATTCTTCCCTTATGATGACCAATCAGAAATTCTGAATCAGTAAAAATCAGTTACCTTTCTTTGACTGAAAGGTCAAAGGGACAATTTTCTACATTAATATATGGCATATATTTGTAAAATATGCATTTATATATGATGTCATTAATATATAAATTGGAAAAGAAAATATAATCAAGGGCATATATTAATTATAATAAATGACAGTACTTTCTGTTAATCAGTAAAAGATATTTTGCAGAAATATAAGACAGTTGTGTCAAATAAGTCTATTTTTTCACTTGAGAACCCAATGGGCATTCATCCAGCCAATAAATAAAGTTTAATTTGTAGTACCATATTTAATTTTAAAATATGAATTGGATCTCAATAAAGATTATATTTAACAAATCATGACAAATTTTGGCAAAAGATTTTAGCATTAGGTACAATAGGTGCATTGCAGTTTATAAGAAAACCTAGAATAGAAATAGTCATATATAATCAGATAAAGAAACTACTGTCACCTGGGTTGGGTTCAAGTTTTACAACATTTGTTCACAAGGTTTGTTTTCTTTTCCCTTTCCCCTTACTGAAAAGAATTCTGAATCCAAAATAAAATAAATCCATAAAAATGAGGATTGGTTGAATATTGAATTTTTTAAAAACAGGATATACAATGTTTTAAAATATTTTAACTAGTATACTAAAACATTCCACTGTTAGTGATACTAGCAATATGTCTGTTTTCTTTCATGAGCATTTAAAATTACTGACACACTAGACATGGCAGGTATTGTGTGACTGCTTTTACCCCCCTGCTTTTACTTATGATTTCAGCAGTGTTCTGTGCTGTTATGACTAAATATGGCCAAGTTACAGTGCTATTAATATCAGTAAGGAAATCAACGTGACTGGTATTATTTAATGTAATCTCTTGGTATCTTAATTTTCCAGAGATGCACAAACAATTAAATTAAATGTTGCTGTGATGATGATAATGATAATCATATCTAACACTTATTGAGTAATTACCATGAAGAGTTATTGTTCAAAGCTCCTGGCATATATGAACCTGCTAAATGCTCACAATCACCCTTTAAGGTCATTTCTATTTTTTAGTGCTACAGTGAAACTTAGGCACCCAGTTGATAAGTATTTACTCAAGGTCACACAACAAGTAAGTGGCAGACTCAGGATTTAAACCTAGGAAGAATGACTCTAGAGTCTGCTTGCTTAATGCCTGTGCTGTGAAAAGATGCCTGTAGTAGACAGCAGGCATTTCTGATGACAAAGGTCTGCATGAGGAGGTCCCGCGTTTGCCCATCCCTTATTTCTTTGTACCCCATCCAGGTGCTCCCCTCCTGGCACATCTGCCTCACCAGTTCTGAGGCCTGGAGTGCTCTTCCCTGAGATGCTTGAATAGCTGCCTTTTATTTCATTTAAGCCTTTGCTCAACTGCAACCTTCTAAAGGACGGTTTCTATTGACACTATGTGACACAATACTGCCTATTATGTGATTTTCTGCTTCTGCCACCAAAATGTAAATCAATGAAGGCAGGAACTTTCTCTGCCCTGAATGCTCACACAGATGAAGGAGGACCCAAAAATCCCAGGATTAACTTTTGGTGGGCCCCTTGTAATACAGGTTCCCCATGCCAGGTGAGTGTTCTAGGAGCCCATCTGTATCAGTGTACCAGCTGGCTTTGTTGTGAGAGGCTGTGTTCAGCTTCACCAATTTTTTTTGAAGACTCTTTCAGTGTGTTTACCCATTTCATGATGGGTGATTTATGAGCAAACCTGCCCACACCACACTGATTGTTCAGCAGTTTTTGACCAAAAATGCCATGATCCCAGTGCCCCACCCTCCCTGTTCACCTGATTTTTGTCCTGAGTGACCTTTTTTTGTTTCCCTAAATGAAAATGTCCTCAAAGAGAAACGTTTTGCTGATGTGAAAGAGGTGAAACAAAAAATGGCAGAAGCTCTAAAAAGCATAAAAATTGATGAGACAAAAACTGTTTTGGGCAGTGGGGAAAAAGTGTTGATAGGAGGAATATTGCATCAGATGGAGAGTACTTTGAAGGTGACTGAAGTTTAAACATGTAAGAATCAATATACAATTTTTATAAAGAATTTCTGGGGTTTTGGGTCCCCTCTCATATAACAAGATTTGAACAAATGATTTCTACTAATTCATGATCTGTCATGAATTCTACCAGATCTGTCAATCTGCCCCTTTATTCATCCACACATCTATCCATCCATATTCTCATTCTTCCATTATTTATATACTCTTATGTTATACAGTGCTACCTACATATTGTATAATCATAATTTATTAAAAGTAAAAGTTGTTTTTAATTATTTCATCAAAGTGAAATATGTAATTTTTTCTACTGCCCACCATCTTCCTTTTTTCCTCTTTTCTGACACATTTATTTTAAAAGGAAATTGTGGAAGACAGAAACCCAACATGAGGAACACTCATGGGCTGCACAGAAATACAGCTTTTTATCTAAACTAAGTGAAGAAGGGAAGTTTTGAAACTGAACTCTCCAGGGCTCTGTTTGCAGAGTTATGTATTCGTGAACTTTATATGCAGCAATCACTGTTTTGTGATCTCCTAAGTTCAGTTCAAGTCCGGAGTGAGGCTGTACTGAGATCATTACCATCAAGCCACTATTTTTCACTCCAGATCAATTACTGTTTAAAAGACACTTAGGAGTCATACATACAGATTTTAAGGGGAAAAAGATGAAAGGCGTGAAAGTAGTTATAATAAAAAAGATGTCTTTTCAGGCTACGTGTGAAGACAATGTACTAAACTTCTAAAATTATGACACTGGCTTCTCTAACCTTATTCCCAAGTTATTTCCTTCCTTTCACATTTAGGATTACTTGGGGAGCATGATGTGTTTCGATCTGTATGAATTTAGGGAGAGACAGAGTAGCTACTGTTTACTTAGAAGGCTTTATTGATTTGGAAGCATTTTCTATTCCCTGAATTCTTTCTTTTTCACTGAACTGAAAACTGGTCATCATTCGATGGGATCTCCTTGACTTTTCAGTGGAAAGGCAACACCTTATACTAACCATTACTGGCTCCCACCTGGGGCACCAGGTTTACCAGTGTCTTGGACACAGTTCACAAAGCGGTACTGGAAATACAAGACACAGGAAGGATATGATGAAGGATAGGAAATGTCAGGAGTCAAGAAAGGGACGTTAAAAGGGGAAATGAAAAATAAATGAAGCCAAACACTGTGTAAGACACGCATGTCAGTCCTGCTTTGAGATGTATATAGCGCACTGTACAGAGCTGTCCGTAGCCTACACATCAATAAGTGTATGCTGACCACGTGAAGAGAACAGAATCAGATCTTAAACATTGATGTAAATGCATTGTGCCTAAAACAATGTCAAGTCTATTGCTGTTGTTGTTCATTCATAGTTTCAGACAACAGATTTTCAGTGCTTACTATATCTCATGCATTCTTCAGGGCATTTCATATAAATTATTTAATCCCTGTAAGAACTCTGTGAGATGGAAGCAGTATCAGTCCTGTTTTACAGCTGAGAAAATGAGACAAAGGAAGGTTATGCCCAAAACCACAGAGGCGATCGCAAGTGGTTAAAATAAACTAGGATTTGCACCATGGTCTTGGGGCAGAACTGATGTAAATGCTATTTAGTATTAACAGTAAACTCAATAAGAATCAAGTAAATTATTATACTTAATAAATAATATTATGATTGAAAATTGATTAACCATTTAAATTTAGAATTGACACTTTTATAATTACATTGATGGAATATTCCTTTTTCTTTCTATATAAATTCTCTTCCTATTTCTCTGCTCTATAGAATGGTGGCTGCATTTTATGACTTTTGTACAAGTCATTTTTAGATCAATTTGAATTAAATAAAGAAAAGATATCAATTTCATAATCTTTCACTTAATTTTCTATAAATAAATTACCTGCTTCCTTGTTAATTTCTCCAAAAATGAGATATGCTTCTTAATTTGTCCCTAGGCAGACAAAATAATGTATCTATTATATATCTATTATTATGCTTCCATTTTTGTTCATTTTTCTTTGAAATAAATAAATAAATTTGATAGCAAATTTAAGATAGCACCAGAATGCAAAAAAAAAAAAAGGAATATATCTAGCTTATTTTGGCCATTTACTAAATATTATATAATAAATTGAGTTGAAAGTTTTAGAATGAAAAGTAAAAAATAAATACAAAGTTCAAACAGCTTTCATATTTGCAGGTAAAGTTGATCACCACCAAATATATATCTTATGAGATATATATAGATATATATCTTTTTCCTTCTTCCATTTTCACTCTTAATCAATTTTAAACTTTGCTCTTGCAAAATAAGACAGAAAAAGTCAAGAGCCACATGTGGGGTATAAAACTGAAAGCAACAATTGGACAAACAATAAAAATAAACAAAAATTCTTCTCTGGCTAGTGTGGTTCAGTGGATAGTGTGCCAGCCTGCAAACCAAAAGGTCTCTGTTTCAACTCCCAGTCAGGGCACATGCTTGGGTTGAGGGTCAGGTCCCCAGCAGGGGGCACACGAGAGGCAACTACACATTGGTGTTCCTCTCCCTGTCTCCTCCCCTTCCTCTCTCTAAAAAAAAAAAAAAAAAGTTAAACAAATTCATAGATGGTTACCAGAGGAGAAGAGGGGATAATAAAGGGTTGAAGGGGGGTCAAATTTGTGGTGACAAAATAAGATTTGACTTTGCATGGTGAGCACACAATGCAATATACAGGTTATGTATCATAGAACTGTACACTTAAAACCTATATAATTTTATTAACCAGTGTCACCCAATAAGTTTAATTTAAAATAAAAAAAATAAATTGAATTCTTATTGTGGCAAATAACATATTTTTAGTAAAGTGGTGTAATAAAACATATTCATAGATTCCAGAATTGTCAGTCCTATAAAAATCTCAAAAATGGTCTATTGTGATCCTGTCATTTTGCAAACAAGGAAACGGAGGTTCTAAAATGATATGACCAACATTAGGTGACTAGTGTCAAAACCCTGGAAAGGGTTATGAGCCTACAGTCTAAATAAATCTATAAAAATATGGTGACTTGCTTTTTGAGATTTCCTGGCTCAGTCCCACCCCTCAGCAACTTTGATGTGATCTTTTTTGTCCTTCGTCTGTCCCTGGACTACTTGATTCCACTCCCAGTGGTATTTTTATTTGTTTGTTCATTTTTTTTTGTATTGTTTTTGAGCACAGGCTGCTGTCCTGGAAAGTAATTCTGATGGATCCATTTTGAGAGTTAACGGTGGCTGGACTGACCCACAGAACTGCCAAGGACCCCTGGGCCCACTCATTCTCAAAGTGGGCTAAACCCCTCCCAGCTTTAGCTGCCGTTCTCAGACCGCCTGACTGATTTTCCAGTGGATATCTCACTGTTGGCGTCATCGTGATTCTCCTGCCTTCTCTCTTATAAATACCACACAGGTCTTGTGGCTGTTGCCAGTTTGTCCCCATTAGCTTGTGGGTTCTGCAGAGAGGAATTTTCATTCAGCTTTGTTGTACATGCTTTCCATGGCTTACCGACTTTGCTTACTAAGTGTGACTGTTTTGATATGAGGACTTTGGAAAATCCAAAAGCTATTCTGACACCACCACCACCATCTCTCCAGAATTCTCCCTTATTTCTTTTTTTACTTTTAACAGTTTTGTTGATTTATAATTTAAAATTTACATTCCATTAAGTTAATTCATATGAAGTTTTAAATGTAATGGTTTTAGTATATTTATGAAGTTGTACATCAATCACCATAAAAAGTTGGAATATTTTCATCACCCTTAAAGAAAACACTTACTCAATAACATTTGTTCCCCAAGTCCATATTTTCTTTAGCCCTAAGTAACCATTAATCTATTTTCCATCTCTACACATCTACTATTCTGTACATTTCATATAAATGGTAAAATAAAACACATAGTCTTTTGTGATTGGCAGAAGATGGCAGAGAAATGAAGATTAAGTCATTTTTTTAAGTTCTTCATCTCAAGTGGGAAACAGTAACAATTCCATGACAGATTTTTACGGCAAATTATTTGCATATGATTTGAAGTTGGTTTCCTGATGCAGGATAATAGGGCAACATTTGAGAACATGGCATACTTAATAATAATAATTATTATTATAGCAATAAAATGTAATACATACATTTTACTATGTGCCAAGACAATTCTAAGCCACTTCATATATTTTAACATACTTAATATTCACAGAAATCTGTGATGGAAGTAACGTTATTATTATCCCCATTTTATCAATGAGAAAATTGAGGCAAAGTGAAATAAAAACCTCACCCACGCTAGCCAGTGGTAGAGCCAGGTTCCACACCGAGAAAGTTCAACTCAAGACTTATGGTGACTTATAATCTAAGCGATTTCTCATTACTCCTATTTCACAGCGCTGAGAGCATATTGGAATGTAATTTAAAACTAAGGAATAATTGTATTTTTTAGCTCCATACATAGTTGTCCAAACTTTCTCATAATGCTTTTTTTTTTGCTTTCTATATTGACTAAAAATATATGATTTGAAAATTCTCATTATTTTGTATCAAGTTGTCGTATTAACAACAATGGTTACCTTTTCCTAAAATATATTTAATATATAATTAAGTACATTCAACTATATTGACCACAGCTTGCCTCTTTATTATTTACAACATAGAAATAACTATAGTAGTTTATCCTTAAATATAAGATATTAAAGTATTACTCAGCAAGCTAAGTATTGGATTGAACTGAACAAAATTAATTATAATTATGTAAATTTTCACAGAACATCAAGATAAGGAGGGGAAGAAACAGTACAAACTTTGGAATAATTTTCAGTTTTCTTCTGTCCTGAGTCAAACCATCTAGGAGTCATTCTGCTTCCCGTGAGAGAAAAGGAATCTCTCTTGTTTAATAGAAGCTTCTCTTTTATTTCTAAAGTATTAGAAAAAGCTTTAAAAAAACTTTTAAGTTGCTAGAAGCAACTCGAGTAAATATAATAGAAATTTACCATATTACTAGGAAACTTACTAGAAAAGAGCATCACATTCTGATTTCTATGACCTCTTTTCACGATTATATGTTCAGAGCCCTCCTTCCTGCGGTTTGGCACCCTCCCACACCCTTCTCTAAGCGCAAACCCTGTCTCCTGCTTACATGGATACTTGAGCTCCATGCATCTTAGATCACCTGGGCTGCAGAATTCTGACTTTATAAAATATGTTCCTGGAAACATAGTGGGGAGAATCAAACTAAAGAACTTGACTTCTAGGCAGAATCCTTTGAGGCAATACTGGTCATAAAAAGAGCAGATGCTATAACATCACCAAAAACCAGAGTCACATTTTTTAACTTCCTCAGTGAAGTCATATTTTAATATGAGCAACAATAAAATTAAATAGTATTCAAGTTTAGCTCTCAGTCCCAGGAGGCTGTCTCCAAGTGACTCAGTGTAGAAAATCACAGAAGGCTTCATTGGCAGTGTGTACCACACAGTACTATTTTGGAAATCAGATGGAATAATTCCTCAGAAAGAACTATGCCAATTGTGAAAATGTACAAATGTGTTTATAATCATTTCTGACATTTTCTAGGTATTTTTGTAAGAAAATCTGAATATAGTTAGACTTCACCTTTAGAAGCAAGATAAATAGCAAAATTTTTCAAGTTGCTGTTCACTTGCAAGAGTAGCATCTTGCATACCCTCGGCATAGCTATCAACTCTAGTTCTGCTTGAGCTGTACCTGGTTGAACTTATTTCTCATACAGACACTACTGGCTTTCTAACTCTCTTTTACTGGTTTAAAATTAATTTAAAGTAGAAAAACATATATAAATATTAGGCCTACACTTTAAATGGTGTTGAAAAATAAATAATTCAATAATTTGAATAAATTAAAAATAAATAATTAAATAATTCAGAGAACACCTCTGCATCTAAGAAAGGAGATGGTATGAAAGACAAGCATTACTTGTGTAATAGATAAAAGGAGAAAATACTGTCTATTAACATGTAAGTGTAGGTCCCACAATTATGAAATAACCTCTTTCAATTCATTTTTATGTGTGCACAGAATATATAACAGCAGAATATTTTATAAATATGAAACAAAGATAAAAGGGCTAGATTATCAGTGTACTTCCAAATGGAAGTGTTGTCAGACACGTACCAGTCACGCAGTTTTTGAATTCACTGCCACCAGTTGCAGCTCCTTCTCCTAGGTCCCTTGTTGATATCTTCAAATATAACTTTAAAATTTCTTCATTTTCCTAGCAGGATGACTGCATTTTGCCAATGATGACCAGAATTCTGCTTACTTTCTTGCCATATTTTTGATAGTCCTTTCTCTGTCCAAAAGTAAAAAAAGTTTGCATTAGGAAAATAATTAAACATGAGAGAAAAATAAGAAAAAAAAACAATCAGAAGCATTTGATCAGTGAAAATTGATCTAAAAATGTTGAAACTGTGATTAGCTATGATATACTTTACATTATCAGACATATTAATCTGCTGAAGTTCTTTCTAAAAGTAATACTAGCAGAAGTCACAATAAACTTCTTTTGTTATTTTCAGGGTCACCATTATTTAAAAATGTCCTTCTTAGTTCAATCCACCCCTTCTTGCATGTACACAAAATTCTCTGTATCTGATGGAATTTGAGCAGTTTACAGAAATCCTGGGTTTATAGCTCTGCATATAATGCACCCAACCTTCTATGCATACTCCTTCATTGCTGAGATTGTACCTTCCTTCAAAAAAACTGAAGTAACTTAGAGAAGGGAAGGGAAAAGAGACATGAAAGGAGGAATATGGGGGGATCACTTATCCCTGATGAATATGATAAAGTAATTTTGGAGTGAATTGAGCATGCATGGAAAATGATAATTTCTAAATTCAGTCAGATTTCAAAAATTCTATTATTCTGTTATTTTGACTACTGAAAATTCTATTATATCATGATTATTATAGAATCATCAACTATAATTATTCTATACCAAATTCTTCATTTATAAAAGAAAAATTAACTTTCTAAAACACCTGTAAATATTTCCTCTGAATGTCTAAGGTTGGCCTACTACAGTACAGTATTATGGTATATGAAGAGTCCTGATATAACATGACATGAAAGTAAAAAACATGACATGACATAAAACCTAATGATCAAATAAAAATGATGCCTAAAGTAAAACAGAACATAAGCGAGCCGAGCACAAAGGCAAGGCTTAAATTGTGTACATTTGTCTTTGCTATTTTGAGCCTAGCCTATTTTGGTAATTAGATGTTTAATAAGTCATGATAATGAATACAAGAAACCCAAAAATAAATAAATAAATTGTGTTTATGGTTAGCCCCAAATAATTAATATCTCAGGGTCCAGTGCTCTGTTTTTATGGTGAACTCATAAGAAAAACTTTCTGTGAAATTTGTAATCAAACAGGAGACTATTGAGTATAATGGCAGCCAGAAAATCGAGAAAGATATGGCAATGGACTTATAGCATAGAATTCTGAAATATATCATTTACAGAGTTTTTTTAAATATAGGGTAAAGAAAGAAAAGTTTGAAATAGATAACCGAAGGAGTTAGCACACCCACTTTCACGTTTTTGGGGAACTGATGTTAATAAGTATGCGGACCCTTGTTCTCTGAGGGAGACGCAGATCAATCAGGAGGTGCTTCCCGCGCCTGTTCACAGAGAGAGAGTGGAATCCAGCATCAGTTCATCTAAAATTAACTTTGAAAAAGAACTAAGATCTCAACATCCATTCCAAAACAACAACAACAAATCTTTACATCCAGAGACTCTAGTAACTTCTGAATTAAGAGGGTGGAAAATTCACACCTAATAACTAACAGAGTTTCATATCTTTCTGATGACTAACGCAGGGAAGCCTTTTTCAAGGTTAGTCTTCGACTCTCAGTGATGTCTCACTGATCTGGAATCAAGGGCATGGTAAGTTTAATTAAAGATTAAATAGAAGGGGTCTGTCTGACACAAAGCTATATAACAGTCATGGGTATTGATAAAGTCTGTCTCAAGTTACAAACTTAACTCACTTTGCTAATTTCTCCTTTTAATTTGTTTTTGAGGTTTAGGGAGCCACTCATCAACTGTGCCAAGCCTCAGAGGGCTTTCACCAAAAATCATCAAAGAAGTTTGTGTGATCACTTTATTCAACTAAATGAGAACCTTTTTTTAAAAATAACTGGTTTTAAATTTTTTTGTTTTATTTTTTAATTAATTTTGTATTGTTGTTCAAGTAGAGTTGTCTTCATCTTACCCTGCCACTCCTCCCCACCCCAGGCATCCTTACCTCCCACCCTCGATCCTACCCTCCCTTTGGTATTGTCCATGTGTCCCTTATGCATGTTCCTGAAAATCCCTCTAAATGAGAACCATTTCTTAAATCTTACAACTGGTTTTTTAATAAAAAGATATTTGAATAACACATTCATAGTCATCTTTATTATATTTTACTTATGTTTTTATAGTCTTCCCAATTTTCCCCCTTTATCCCTGTCCACCCAGCACCCCCATTCCCTCAGGCAATCCCCACACAGTTGTCCATGCCCATGAGTCATGCATTATGTGCTTTGACTACTCCATTTCCTACAGTTATTTTACATCCCCATGACTATTCTGTAACTAGCAATGCGTGCTTCTGAATCCCTTTACCTTTTTCACCCGTGTTCCTGACCGACCTCCCATTCATGGTCATTTCATGTGGTAGGAAAAGAAAAAAGGAGTGAATTGTTTTGTAAACCAACCACTGATTGATTTAGTGATGTGTTATTGTAGAATACATGAGGTCTGTCCAGAAAAAGTTCAACCATTGTTAATATAATAAGAATGGCTTGCACAACATTGATGTAACCTGGCAACAAGGAGAGTGGACCGTGATGCACATGTACCAACAATGATGACTTCACTGTACTAGTCAGTGGGGGTGGTAGATGTCATTGAGTGAGAATGTGTACTGTGTGGTTGCATTTAAAATGACTGAGTAGAGCAACACATCTGCATCAAATTTTACATTAAGCTTGAACATTCCTCTGTGGAAACTATTTGGATGATTCAGAAGGCCACAGCTTTGGGCAACTGGTGATTGGCAGCTTCATCACGACAATGCAAGCACTCGTACATCACGTCTCATACAGAGTTTTTTGGTGAAACATCCAATCACCCAGGTGACTCAGCCCCTCTATAGCCAAAATTTGGTGCCCTGCAACTTCTGGCTTTTCCCAAAACGAAAATCACCTTTGAAAAGGAAGAGATTTCAGACCATTGATGAGATTCAGGAGAATACGACATTGTAGATGATGCCAATTGGGAGAACTGTGTGAGGTACAGAGGTGCCTACTTTGAAGGGGACTGAGGCATCATTGTCCCATGTACAATGTTTCATGTATCTTGTATCTTCTTCAATAAATAACTATTTTTCATATCACATGGCTTGATACTTTTGGACAGACCTTGTAATTCTATACACATTTTACTATTGTTCCATTTTGTATTTAACATATCAAATCTTTTCCCCATAATTATCAAAAGCGTTCATCCAAATGTGCCATGGAAATTTATTTATTGACTTATCAGTCTACTCATTCACTTATTTAGCAAACACTTGATGCTCACACAATTCCACATACTACGTTACATACCTGAAACAAAAAAAGTGAGAAGAAGGGGCACCTACCTTGTGATGGTAATAACATAATAGGAGAGAACCATAGAAGTAAATCACTGTAAAATTACTACAGAAATATAAAACAGAGCAACTTTTAAAAAGTGGTTAGATATCTATCCCCAAATATTTGTTCCACATACATTGGTGCTTTATTTACTTAGTATTCTGATTTCAATTCTTCCTGAATTGAGAAAGAAAAATCTCTTAACTGAAGTTCATGTCTTTCCCACTGCCTAAGAATATCTCTTGTATTCATATAGATGTTGAATTCAAGAACCCAAAGCAACATACAAATAAAAAGTGATAACCACCCTAGTAATAATTTAAAATAGACATTAATATAATAATGTTTAAGTAATAAAATTTGAAAAGAATGCTCTTCTTATAACTTAACTATTCATACAACTTTTAATTTATTTCCCTTTTATTTGCATATTAACCCTCTTATCTCATAGGTTGCTTATTTGGTTTGACAGTGTTTGTCTTCATACTTTATTCCAGTCTTTCCCTTTTGGGTCCTGTAAGAGCAGCAATAAGAAATACTGAAAAGGGTGAGCCACTTCAATTGTAGATATGTATTAATAAGGAACTGTACAGCCACTTGGAGTTTTAGTATCATATGTTTAAGGTGAATATGTAACTTTCCCTCAAATTATTAGGCAATTTTTCCAAAATCAACTGATCAGCAACTCTTTCCTCCAACTCTTTTTTAATCATATTCTGTCTGTTTCTAGAATTTTCCTATCAGTCTTTGATCTATATTCCTCCAACATTGTCATACGTATTGGGTAACACTATATTTTATTCTGGGAAGATGTGAGTGGACTCATTTTCCATATTCCTTCTGATAATAATATCTAAAACTCCTGGATATTATATTTAGTTTTATATAAATATAAAAGATTCCGAAGAGTAGAGAGAAAGCAGACTAGCCAAGGACTTCAGGACTCAAGGAATACAAGTGATGAGTTTTCTAAATTTTCTTTTTGCATTATATACCCAAAAACAGACACGAGAGTCTCTCAACATGGAAATTCAACAGGCATGACCAGCTGTCTCCAGCCAAAGCACCAGGAGAGGGGACGTCTAGCAAGAAAGAAAGCATTTCAGTAATAATTGTTCTACAACAGCCAGGCACCATAGAAAAATTACAGTCTGACTGTTCACTCCCAATGGCAAAGGCTGAGCTGACCTAGATTTCTACCCAGATCTCAGCTCTCTGCTCAGGGAGAGCAGAAGTAATTTTGAACTGTACAGACATAATTTTTGAACTAAAACAACAACAAAAGTAATTTAAGATGTTTGGCCCTAATGTCACTGTCATAGTAGCCTAATTTTGTCTTCTCCCTCCAAACAAGACTAAAACATTGAATATTTGAAGCCACATGCATAATTTAACTTTTATTAAAAGCTTCCATAGTTGTAATAAAATATTTTTTAAATATTTTTTAACAAACGTAGAGGAGTGGCTAGGAATTAGAACACCTAAATCAAGTAGATCAATTTATATAATTCTTTTTTTTGGCTTTTAGATTTTTTATTTTATTTTATTTTTTAATTGTTCAAGTACAGTTTTCTGCTTTTACCAGCAACCCCATCCCTCCCTACCTCCCTCCTGTTTCCACCCCCCCATTATTGTTCATGTGTCCTTTATAATTATTCCTGCAAACCCTTCACCCTTTTCCCTCAAAATTCCCAAATCATCTAAAATATTATTACGTAAAAAACTAGACATTTTTAAAAACTGAAAATATATTAAAATATTTATAGTATATATATGTTATTGCTATTTTGAATTTGCAAAAGGAATTAAATGTAGGCTATTTTTAATTTTTATAAGGATCTCTCCCCCAGAAATATCTTGCACATAGCTAACATACTTGGAGTAAGATCTCTCAGTCAGTGGTTCCTGTTTTTGCAGAAAGTTTTCTGCCCTGAGAGGATAATTTTGAAGGTTAGATCAATATACTCTTTGGGTAGGTGGGTCATGGTTTAGATGGATATTTCATAAAATCATTGTAAACAGAATATCCTCACATTTTTTGCTAGAATAATGTTTCTTTAAATCCAAAATATTCATTTCTTAGCAATTTTCTTTAAAAACCTAGGCAACTAATAAGGACCTCTTAGGTAAAGTAGATAGTTTAATGCAAAAATTAGAGAAGCATAAAACTGAAGTTGTATAATTAATTTCTTATAATCACATTCATTTTTATTAGACCGGTCTTTTCTCCAGAGTTTCCAACAGAATCATAAACTCATTTTCATTCTAGTAGAAAGTTTAGTTTCTCTTTCATTCATACAAACTCAGCTTATCTATCTATCTGTCTATGTACACACACAGGCTTTGCCGTATCACATTTTCTTCCAGTTTAGTAAAGTCACATCTGACAGCTGTCTTTAGGTCTTCAAATATGACTAGCGGAGTTAAAGAATTTTCCTGTTACAATGGTCTAAAGTCAATGATATAAGATGTTGGTTCTGAACATCAAGTGCCACAGCATATCTGATCTGTGACCATTCTATGATCTTCAAAATTCGTCTTTAAGATGTTGTTTTACCAAGAAAGCATGAGTTGCTAGATCGTGATCTTCTAGGAAAACTCTTGCATGGACACATCTACCTACCGTATCAGTGGAGTAAATCGTGTCTGAATAAGCACTGTGTATGTTCAGTAAGCAGTATCACTGACATTCTATTACAGAATAATTGATTCTATCAAGGAATCTTATAAAATCAATTCCATATCATGACAGAAGGCAGTTACTTCTCAATTAGCAGACCGCACAATCTCATGGTAAAGGGACTCAGAGGCCCTCTGCCCAAACTCATTTCATTAGGTAGCTCTTCATTCCTCCTGCTCCATCTGCACATACTCCTTCTCAGCCCTCCGATGGCCCAAGCTCCTCCCCATCTCGGCACGTTTATAAGAAATACTTCTTTTATTTCCCCCTTTTAATCTAGTTAATCCCCACTCATGTTTCAGTGGAATCATCACTGCCTCATACAGAGCATTATGTCCTTCTCCTTCATAGCGCTTATCACACTTGCAATTACATAGTCTTTGCTAGTGTGATGATTTGACAAATATTTGTCTCTCCCAAAAGATTAAACAGTATAATGCTGGGCAAAATCTGAATAGGACTTAGCACAATGTGAACGAAATGTGTACATCTGCATATACATATTTATATGAACAGAAAATAAAAGTGCATTATTTAACTGATACTAAATGTGTACATTGTATAATGATTGTAATCTGAAAATATACTTATTATAAAGCATACAAAATATTTCAATTTCCTTTTCAAACTATTTGCAGAAGCTTGGGATAGTGGGAGTTTGGGGAAGAAAGACAAGACCATATCACAAATGCAATTACTGGAATTACAGGATTGCAATATTTAATGATTATCTTTTTCTCTTTGACAATCACCTTGGAGAAGCCAACCCAAGACTTCTAGGGTGGGGCCCATTCTCATGCATATCATATCATCATACTTTAATATTTATAGTACTTTTCACTTCCTATTTTCATCCTTTGTTTCAATTATTTCAATAATTGTTCATTGTTTGTCTTCCCACCACAATTTAAAGTCCATGAGGACAAGAGCTTTTTCTGTCTTATTCAGCCCTGAATGTCCCATGCCCGAAAGAGCTTGGCATACAGTAGACACAAAAAAAGCATTAGTTTATTCCATGAATGCATATTGAATTTCAACTTGGTGAATTAAGAAGTTGCATGGAATTTTTAGAATTGGCTGAAAATTGGCTCAAAGTTTCCCTATAAAACTTTTGACAAGATCTCCAATTCTTCCTTCAATATAGGTAAAAACTAATTTTAATGAGTTTAAATTGCATAACTTGTTATAAATATTTAAAAACTCACTAAAATATATGTTCTGTAAATACTGACTTACTACACTCATATAGATAACTTTCTGAGACATGCTGTAATTGTTCTAAATCTTAGGAGACACAAAAAAAGAAGTAGCTCTAATAAGGAATAGGCTGTGGAACCAGTGACAGTTACACTCAGAATGATTCTTGCAAGGTCTTTACTATACTCTATAGAAAAGGCTCACTAACCCAATTAAAATTTCAATCTATGATATTCAAGGTGATTTCCTACTTAGTGGTGATGGCTGGTCTCTACTGTCTTTCACACTACATTTGGTTCCTGAAGGAGAAAGACATTCATATGATTGAACATAGAAGAACAATGTTGGAAAAAAATAAAAATGAGAAGTCCTTAGGAAGCATCTGACAGGAAGAATAATAAGAGTAGGCAGGACGGTCTGGAGCAAAATGTCAGCCATGAATGATTGTATCTGTCCCTTGGCACATTGCTGTTCATGAGGGTTGATAACTATTCGATGCAAACAGAAGAACAGCATTTTATGGCCAAATTATTAGACATAATTCAACTCACTATTTTCCTCTAGGAGTGGGGAATAATGAAGGAGAAAATAAAACAAATATATGTGAGTCAAAAACCAAATGAGCACCAATGAACATCATATTTAAGCTAAGGTCCTTGTACAAATTTTTTCTTTCAAAAGGGACACTGGTGTATAATGTTTATAAAATGTAAATAAAAAGGTTTCAATAGAGTATTACATATAATATGTTCAATACAAAGTCCTCTGAAAACCAGTTCTATCTTATGGTAGACACAAAATAAAGTGCATAAAGGTGCTACAAGTCAAAGAAGTATATGAGGTGGGTCCAGAAAGTACCCAGCCATGTAGTATGAAAAATAGAGACATTTACTAAAGAAGATATAAGATGCATTGTACATAGGACAATGATACGGCAGTCCCCTTCAAAGTAGGAACCTTGGGACCTCACACAGTTCTCCCAATTGCCATCATCTACAATGTTATATTCTCCTGAATCTCATCGATGGTCTGAAATCTCTTCCTTTTCAAAGGTGATTTTAGTTTTGGGAAAAGCCAGAAGTTGCAGGGCACCAAATTTTGGCTATAGAGGGGCTGAGTCACCTGGGTGATTGGATGTTTCACCAAAAAATTCTGTATGAGACGTGATGCATGAGTGGGTCTGTTATGGTGATAAAGCTACCGATCACCAGTTGTCCATAGCTGTGGTCTTCTGAGTCATCCAAATAGTTTCCACAGAGGAATGTTCAAGCTTACTGTAAAATTTGATGCAGATTTATTGCTCTACTTGCTCAGTTATTTTGAATCCAAGGGCCACACAGTACACATGCTCACTCAATGGCATCTACCACCCCCACTGACTGGTACAGTGAAGTCATCATTGTTCACACATCCACATTCCAGTCCACTCTCCTTAGCTGCCAGGTTACATGGTTACATTGATGTCGCATAAACAATTCACATTACATTAATAATGGCTGGACTGTTTCCAGACAGACTTTGTATATTATTTATGTATAAAGAATGGGAGCATTTTCTTGCTTCAGAAAAATCACTGGATTCATCAAAACAGAAATACTGTTTGGTATTTAACAGACAACTAAAAAATATCCAAACTTTTACACTCCAATATATTAATCAAATAAAAAGATAAATTGAAAAAAGGATTGCAAACCTAATATATGACCATAAATATGTAAAGATAATACTAGTAGGACAAATAAGTTGATGACAAAAGTGGTATGTCTAGCCATCAATTCACATATGATAGAAAGTAGGATAAACAATGGTTTATTAATTAAACATTAGAACCTCAACATGTTAAAATGAATTTATTTACTTTATAGTTCCTTACTCTTATACAGAGCATCAAGCCTAAGATATCCTTCTACTTTCAGACGATATGTTATAATAACAGAAAAAAACTTAACATGAAGATTGTTTTACACAGACTCAAAGGAGGCATGTTTAACTGCTCCCCACATTTAATATTCCCTAATGCAGGTGAGGACAAGTAATGAAATCTGAACAGATGTGATTCACATGAATATTGTGTTTTACTTTAAACTGGTTAATATCAGGTGTCTTTTGTATCTATCCATTAAGCCAGCTGTCAAAAAGAAAAATAAGAAGTCATGATTTATGGAGCTCACAAATAAATACCATATAACTATGAACCTTGAGTGTGAGCAAATTCCATTATATTATGGAAAAAAGGTATAGTGCTTTGGTGAGGTAGCAATGAAATGAAGGGCCTATGTGAAATTAGGAAGGTGCAATAAAGGGTGTAGCATTTGAATAAGGCTTTAAAAACTGAACAGGATGTCACCAAGTACATCAAGTAAATTAGGACATTCCAAGAAAAAACCAACAAACAAAACCCCCCACATGACTAAAGGCCCTATGGCTATGAGAGTGTTTTAATATGTTGGAAGCCTTGAACAGTCTGATGTGGTTAGAATATCAAGGGTGAGTTAAGCAGTGAGGAGTCAAGACTAGACATACAGACCAAGTTCACATTATGCAAAGTGTCCTTCATTCCCTTTTGAGGTTTTAAGGCACATTCTTATAGCCAATTAGAAGCAACTGACAATTATTAGGTTAGGGAGTATCTTGATTAGATCTGCTTTGGAAAGATCAGATCTTCAGTGGAAAGACCTGAAGACACTGGGCAGAATGAATTCATAGGACTTAATCTCGGATTTATGAAGGGAGAAAATGGACACCATGTACAGTTAGTTGGGATCTGGAAGGGGCCACCAAGAAGGTGTAAAATTTGGGAGCAAGGGCTAAGGTTCTTGGGAGTAAATATTGTTTTTATTATTTTTAATTGAATTTATTGGGGTGACATTGGTTAATATAATTATGTAGGTCTCAGGTATACAATTCTATAACACACCATCTGTGCATTGCATTGTGTGTTCACCACGCCAGGGCAAGTCTGCTTCCATCACTATTTATCTCCTCATATCCTCTCCTACCTGCACCTCCCTCCATGAGAATGAATGGGAGGCTTGAGGGGCTTCATTAATGATCTAGGTGAAATTGCATACCATAAGCTCATAATGGACGTGATCAATACAAAGTATATGGCTTTCTCAATAGGCCCAAATCGAGAACTAGAAATCATGCAAAGACTGTTGAAAATATGGAGGTAAGATATATAGGGCAGAGTTGAGAAAACTTAGGGCTACAGCAATTATCAGAAGAAACTGCTATGCTTGGAGCCCAGCTCCTGGATACAGAGTGATTCTGTTTGAATCTTAGTTACTTCACTTAATATTGTAAGTCACAATTTATTTGGCCTTTGATTTCTTAGCTGTAAAAATGGAGATGACAGCAATAATCATTTACAGTATTTTACTTCAAACCTTTACAGTCAAATGTGTTTTTTAACTCAGAATTTTTCAAATTTTAGAAAGATATTTGAGTACACATACCATATTTTAAGTGTATATCCAGTGAATTTGTATTATCAATCACATAATAAAATATAGAGATACTTCTGCAGTAAAATATATGACCATTTCTGTTTAAGATAATAAATAAAGACTACAAAAAGCCTCATGTCAGTTTGTGCCAGGATTTGATGCTTAGTTAAAGTTTTTTTATTCTCCAGAGCTTTTTAGGTTTTTAACTTATAGATAGCGCAGTGTGTGCACCCTTAGCAGCTGATACACAGGGTTGTGATTAAAAATGATAACATTTATAAAGGATGTGGAAGCTCACCTGGCATATGGGAAGCATTCCGCAGTTCTTATGATGGGAACAATGGTGGTGATCACAAGGGAGAGAAGAGTGGCAGAGTAGGAGAAAAAGGAGGACTTGGGGTCACCATGAGATAGAAAATAACGCTTAGCAATTTGAGAAATAAAATGACAAATGTAAGTGTTCAGAGATTATAACTTCAGAGCTAAATAATTTAGAATTAGAGCAATTTCAGATACAGAAATGCTTTTGGTTTTTTTTTTTTTTCAGCAGTTACCTAGGTGGAAGTTTGAAAAAAGGTAAAAGAGAAAGTAAATAAGCACAGGCTTGTTCTTCATAAAGAAAGTATACCTTTGATGAAATTAATCAATTATAGAACAAGTAGTTAAAGCTAGGTGAAACTTTTAGAGACGATCCCCTCACCTCCTACTCACCAGCACTTCTTCCAAAGCCTCTTTCCCGCCCAAGAACACACAAAAGCAGTAAGGGGAAGTAATATTGGGTCAAACTGTTCTTCCTTGTCTCCACAAGGTGGGGACATTGACCTAGAACAGTGGACACCAGTCAGAGACTCTGGACAGGTGATGAAAAAGAGGTTGAGTATCCACAGCACCTTGTGTTTCTGGTTCAGAAAATTATTTCATGTGATTAGATACTTGATCAGCTTCTATATGTGTATATATTATACAGGGGTAGGCAGAAGGAGGTTCACAGTCGTTTGTATGGAAAAGACATACAGTCCATGATTATTAGAGTAACTTCATTGACTCAAAAGAATGTCATAATGGCAGAGTAAACCTCGTATTGCCCAGCCCTGTATGTAGTATGTGTATGTATCTTATTGGAATGCATTTCTTCTTAGAAAATTCCATGTCTTATTTCTCTGTGTTCTTCCATCAAAGATGCCTCATATAGTAAGTATGTCCTATGTAGAAGATGCACATAAATTATAAAAGAACCTATTTTCAGTTTTCATGATGTATAATATACATAAGTTATAATAATATTTACATAATAAAACTTGTAATTATTCTGGGACCATAGATAGAGTTTAATGCTAATAACAAACCTGAAATTACCTATTATTAATCCATTTTATAAATAAAAAAAACTGAAGCTCAGTCAGCAGTGAGGAAACTCAAAGCTGAGAATACACAGCAAGAAATGCAGCGGAGTGCCTGTCTGCAAAGCATGGATTGAGTCCTTGCTAAGCCAGATGTAACATTTTTCTTTAAAAATCTTAAAGAAAAACACTAGTTTTTCTAGTGTTTAGAGTGACACTCACTCTATAATTTACTATCTTGGCATTTTAACAGCTAAAATACCATGGTAAGAACTAAAAAGTGAAAGTTTGATTTGGTTTAGTCTTTCAATTTATTATGTATATAAAATTTTGAGATTCATGCTCATTAAGATTTAATATCATAAAAGAGCCACGCATGTCCCTGAAAGCCTCCGGCAACAGCATGGAAATCCAAATGCCATGAGTAGTCAGTTACTTAGCAGCAAATGGTAAAAAGCTTACTAAACACAAGAATATTATGTGAAAGGAATAATTACTGCATTTATTTATTCATTCATGTTCTTGTTCCAAGGACTAAAAATGTAAATACTGAAGTATAACGTAAGGAAACGAAGTGATAAGACCATATTTAAAAGCAAACTTATCTGGTAAAAATTAGGCAAATCCAATACACTGACCTAGAAGTCAGCCACAGACATTCCTCATAACCTCATTCATCAGAAACTGCAAATACATACACATTCAAATGAAGCTGCAAATACATATGTATGTCTGTGTGTTGCCTGTAGGTGAGTATAACTGAAAAGAGGAAGTAGTTAGAAAAGTTCAGAGTATGTTAGAGAGAATAAAAAAGATGTAAAGGTCTAGCCTTAGATTTGAGATGCTGGAGTTCCTCTCACTTATTGGAGACTGAAAATTCCACAGCAGCATGAGGCCTGAGCAGGACTAGATGTTGTGACCAATTAGTGATGTTTTCCACGAGACTCAGATGGGAAGACAGCTGCTGTTTGTGAGTATTTCCCATTCCTTCAACTATATGGTAAGTGATTAATGAGCTAAAATCTCTCACTATTTTCAAACTTGACTCATCTATAATTACTTTAATTTGAGCTCAATGGAGCCTAATGGAAATAACTCGCGTCTCTACTAATTGGGCATGTTTTTTAACCACTACGAACCTCATTTTCCACATCTGGGGAATGAAAACTGTTGCTTTTACCTTGCAGTCTTTTATGAAGACTGGAAATCAACTATTTAAAGCTTCTAACATGATATCTGATATAGAAAATAGTAACATTTTACCAGTACATATTCATAACAAATATTGGTTAATAAAATCTCTAGCAAATTAAAAATATATTTCTATAATATAAATCTTAATTGTTTAAGTAGTACCAGCCCACATTCTATTATTTTTTCCAGTGGGATTCTTTGGGAAAGGGATGAAGAAAAATAAAAATTAGGGGAAAATGTCAATCTTCATTCTCAAAGATTAGATTAATGCCCTGGGATTCAGTGGTGGTGAGACAGAGACTAATAAATGTGCTGGTAGCTTGTGGCTCAAAGGAAACTCTAAGGACAAGTAGTTACTCTGCAGTCATCCTGCTCCACAAGTCCCTGGACCACTGAGGTCTCCACATGAAATCCATTTTTCCTTTCCAATTCCACACTTGCCATTTCCAATTCCACACTTGCCAGACTCCAGTGGGAAAAAAATACATGTAGATATTTATGTATACATCTGCATGTACATATATACACTTCATGCTGTGTGTATCTACACACATTTATATGTATATCTCCTACCATACTATGTATATATATATGTGTACACATATGTATATCTCCAATAACCTAGTCAATCTACTGTTTCTTGGGAGTTGCTAAAAGCCATTCTCTTTTGGCCCTGCCTGGTGTTGCTCAGTGGATTGAGGGTGGGCTGCAAACCAAAGGGTCATCAGTTGGATTCCAAGTCAGGGCACATGCCTGGGTTGTGGGCCAGGTTCCTAGTATGGGGTGCTCGAGAGGCAAACACACACTCATATTTCTCTCCCTCTCTTTCTTCTTCTCTTTCCTTCTGTCTAAAAATGAATATGTAAGTAAAATCTTAAAAAAAAATAGACATTCTCTTTTTTCACACAGCTGGCCACCAATGATAAAAGAAGGGGAAAGGGAGAAATCATGACTAACAACTAACATGTAAAGACCAAACTGAAGTGAAATCCAAATAAGCAGCCAAAACTTTATTATTAGGGCTAAGAATAAGAAAAAGACTGATTTTTTAAGACTTTTTAATAAAAAGGGCTGGTGCTGACTCCACATTGTCATTCAGCAGCTGTTTCAGGGCAGCTCACCACTGTCTTAGAAAACCACAGATAAAAAGACAGGGAGGAAACCCTTCCGATCATTTTTCATGATGTGATTCAATATACAATTATAATATTTAAAAAGACCAATGCAGAAATAATTCACGGCCACCATTAAGATGCTTTTTGAAAGTGGTCACCCTTTTCCAATCCTACCCTTTTCTCTTTTTGTTACAATATTCTTTTTATTATATTTCTTTGAACCCCTTGACATTCAGTTTTAAAGAGCCACCCTTTTGTCAGCCAAGACTTCTCCAGTACCTGATGTTCATCTGGTTGGTGGTACCTGTTGCCAGGCAAACTCAGCTCAGAATTTTATCACTTTTGGACAAAGTCTATTTCAAGACTTAAAGAAGAAGAACTAATGAGATTTTTTTTTTTAGAATTTGAATCCACAGTCTGTTTCTTCTTAAGATTTACTTGTTTCTTTTTAGAGAGTAGGGAAGGGTGGAAGAGAGGGAGAGAAACATTGTTAGGAGAGAGAGAAAGAGAGAGAGGAACATTGATTGGTTGCCTCCTACATGCCCCCAACTGGGGACCTGGCCTGCAACCCAGGCAGGTGCCCTGACTAGGAATCAGACTGGCAGCATTATAGCTTGCAGGCTGGTGCTGAATCCTCTGAGCCACACCCACAAGGGCAGAAATAATGAGGTTTTAAAAGCAAATGTCAACACTTAACATCAAACACAATTTCAGGAGTTTCTAAATATAAAGGCAGGTAACAGTTAATTTATTTTACAAGAGCAATGAACACATTTTAATAATTTAATTGTAGCACTGAAATTACTTTAGCTCTGATTTTTTAAATGTCCAGTATAAAGAAAATCTCATGATAATGTATGTTTCTGTATAGGGCAGTCAGGAACCTCTCCCTCTCTTTGTTTAATTTTGTTTGAGTTGAACTTAGTTAAGATTCCATTAAGAAACAATTGGCATAATTTCAGAAATGTGAGCTAGACTACCAAACTCTTGGTTCAGTTCATCACTTCATTAAATTTATGTTCCAAACAAATTATTTTCCTTTTGTCTCTTTTATTTTAGCTGTCCATGTTAGATAAGTATCTTCTAAGATGGATTTCATTCATATTTTTACATGTTATCTGTTAGATTAATGCCCAACATAAACAATCTATATGATATAACTTTCTCATTTCGTTCTTGTTAACTCGTCAGCCTGTTCCTATGTCAAATTGTGTTCACTGTTAGAATAGCCATCCTTATGCTGAATGAAATCAGGCACCCTGCTGTATCCGGCCTTCAAGAAGGCAGATGGATGTGCTTCAGGGTGATACAAAGCTGCCAACTGCAGTCTCTTTTTAGCTTTGTTAATAGTTAGGCTCTGGACATCATGTTGGGAAGGAACACACAACCTTCCTCCCAGGGCCTCAATCCCTTAATCTGTCCTCTCTTCATTACTGGCAGCAGGGTTGGTTGAATCCTCTCTTTATACACATGATGACCTACCACTGGGATCCCTCAATACTCTGAGATTCTTCCCTAGACACTCAAGGGCCCTCTTGCAGAAAGGGTAACTCATGGCTAAATGCATTTACTTTAAATTTAAGCATCATCATTTGCATAGAGTATTCCATTGTAGGGTGTTTATTTGTTTTAGTCATTTTCATATATTAACTTTAAAGCCTATTATCCATACATTATGATTATTTGAATTAAATAAATTACCTTAAATACAGTAGGAGTGATTATTATGATATTTGTTAATGAAGTAATAGTAGATTTCTGTCCCCCCAAAACAGATTTAGAGTAAAATTTATTATTTAGATTGCATTTTACTATGAAATGGTGAGAGTGTACAACATCTAGATCTCTGCTTTGTTGGAATAACATAAACAATGACAACCTTATAAAATCTTCAAGGCCAGATTTGGCTAAACATCATGGAACAATTACTAGCCTTTGCAATACTTCTCCATTCAGAATAAGCACTTTTTTTGCTGTTGTTGAAACTCAGTCTTTTCATTTTAAGGGGCAACTTCCCAACAGCACAACCCAGGCAGCCCTGTGTATAGGGGGAGCAGAGCAAAGGCACAGGAAGCTCACTGGGAGCTTCACAGCTTAGGAGTAGGTCAGGTACAACCACTGCAAGTGGGAGCAGAGCCTGATTAACGAGGGCAGAGCTCTAAAGCGAGACACGGAGAGAGTGCAGACTCAAAGTACTTTTCCTGGGGGCATACTTGAAGTGCAAGAATGAAGAATGAAAATGCTATCATTATTGCATACTTTGCATTTCTCAAAGAAATTTCTAGCCCAATTAGTGAAGCTTTACAACTTCCCACTTCGCAGGGAAAATGAAAACTCAGACAGACAAATAAACTTCAAGAAAGAATTCTAGACAGAAAGTGAAATCTGGCTTAGAGGGTAATATGATGTAGTAATTATTTTGCATTGTTCCAATAAACCATAGACCCGGAGAATTCTACATATCATCATTAGGTACAAAAATGCAATTCTCATTTGTTAAATTTCATTCTAAATCTGTATCTCTGGAACCAGAAAGCAATTTTCACTCTTCGCATGAATATTGTAGGGTCATAATTATCTTTGTCATTCTCCAGTTCTCTCTAGCATGCTGTCTCACAAGCCTTCAGGTTTTTACTTTCATGGCTTCTCCAAAAAATTGAAAATCTTCTGGTTTTAGTCCATGCATTGCTATGTTGGTTTTCTGTATATAGCATTAATAACATCTAAAATATATTTATCTTGCTAAAACATTTATTATTGTTTTCTTTGAAATTTATTTCTGATACATTGATTACTATGTTCTGTATAAGTGTGCTTTATTGGTCATAAAATTGCAAAATTATTGCATAGTGGCATTCCATCTCAGGACTCTACAGTCAATTTTGCTAAATACTATTAGTGCCAACATGCAGTTAGGAAAGAATATAAATGGGACAGAGCCCAAATACAAGCAGTAAGATTTCTTTTAGAGTTTAAAGAAATAGATATTTCATTTTCAAAATTTCTTCCAGAAAGAAATGCTATTTTTATGCACCAGAATCTTTATCAGTCTTCCAGACAATTCTGTTCATTACTGGAATTATCCACTGTTCTTCATTGTGCTTTAATTATTTTTTGTTACATCATCAAAGGCAGTTTTCTACAGTCATGTGCTCCTAAAATCCATCTTGCTGGCACAAACATAGAACTTTGGCTCTGTTCTTTGATATTCCTGTACCTAAGTCAAAATTTCAATGTGTCTTTTAAGTTAAGGGTTTTAATTCATTAGTAATAAAAAAATACAATAACAGTCTGCCTTTGAAGACTACAGAAGAGTATGATGAATTATCAAATATTTTTATGGACTACTACAAACTGACACTTAATAGTGAAAAAAATAATAAGTGACATTTTTAATGATAGTAATTTGGTACACACAGGATATTTTAACCAGAACATCAATTAATCATTGCTGTATTTGTCAAATTTGCAACAGTACAATGTGTTTCTTTCTTACACTATTTGGTGTGTAATGCTTTTGAAGATTTGCTAAATCCAGAGTAATTAACCAGGGACACAGTAATTATGGGACTTCAATATCTGTGAGGCCTTGCACTTATTTCACTGTGGTCTCTAACCAACAATTAAAAATGTCTTCTTTTAAGATCGCTTGCCTTGTTCTACAATGACCTCAGTTGATTAGGTACTTGTTATTCCCTATTTAAGTTAGTGAGTTTCTTTACACTTCTCCAAAGTTGGTATTATTATGTCAGTGATTAGAACCAGAATGTATCAGAAAGCCAAGGTTCAGATACTGATTCTTATCAACAGAGTTTGTGGAACATAATGTGTGAAAATTTCTAGTTTTAAAACACACACATACAATATATACACAAGCAACAGAAACATCCATGGCAACAAGAAAAGATAACAACAGGTATTACAATTTTTATCTTTCCATTTAATATAGGGCAGTGAAAATAATGCTTAGATATATTTCTAATTACTGAAATTACTGCAAAATAAAGATGTTATATTCAACACATTAAATCTAATCAATAGCTTCTTTTCAGAGTCACATACAGAAAATGTCTCCTTGCCCACCAATGAAGAGAAAAATGTATAATTCAATTCCCAAAGTTGTATCTAAAGATTAGTTAAATTAGGTTGAAAATATAATTTGTTATTTTTTAGTATAGAATCTTCTAAACCACAGCATTTATGTTTGAAAGTAATGTGTAAGTGTGTGTGGAGGGTATTGGTGTGTATTTTATTTCTCTATCAATAATATATAGCTAGCTAGGTAACTGTATATACTTATTTCCTATGCACAGATGTAATTATAATCAGAACAGTTATTTATGGAGACCTACAATTATTCTAAAACTCTGCATTTGTCGTGATGATAATACTCATATGCGTTCATGAACATAAAGAAAGTTGTCAAGACCTTTCTTAGGTGAATCTGACGGAAGAGAAATTAATCTGGAGGGCAAGGGTCTGTGTGTGTGTTTGCTGTTGTAGACCTAGGGTCAGGCCGCCCGACGTACTCAGCAAAAATCTGTTGAAAAGTTGGAAAATAATATTTCCACTACAACACATATTTATATGATGTGATATGTAATGTAATATATATTAGATATATGTATACATCTAAGATATATAATACACACATATATATGCAGTCATATACAATCTGAATTATGATCCCTACAGTTGACATTGTGGTGAAGAAATGAGTAAAAATATAACTCAATAACTACACAGGACATACACAAAAATGAATAATGTCAGTCTAGGAAAACCATATTTCATTTATTTAAGCATATTAATTAAAGTACACTCTATCTCTTTAAAAATGTTGCATATGCTTTTTTAAGATAAAATTTTAGATAGTTCTGCTTGTGTAAATTATTACAAGTTTAGTTAACAACTTAGAAGTAAATTTGTTCCATTGATTAGAGTTGAGACTGCATTTATTTTGCAGTGTGTATTTGTCCACATTAACTGAACTCAATGAGTATTAAACATCAAATAATTCCCTCTCACTGTCATAACACATTGTTATGGCATAACAATGACACACACTCGAAGTATTTACAGCCACTCTGAGAAAGAGAAGTCCCACACATGAACATATTATAAAAATAAGAGAACTTAGAGCATTCACCAAAATCAAAGTTTAATTTGCACACTAGATTTATTAGAAATCCAATTGATTAGGCAGTTTTATGTGAGATAAGGAATAAAACAGTCCATTTTAAATGGAAATTTCTGTTTAAAGCTATATGAAAATAAAAGATACCATAAGGAGATGCAAAGAGAAAGATAAGGAGGCAAGAATCTGTCCTGAGGGAATGAAACCTTTTACAAGTAGAACAGAAACAGCAGAATTGGAAAAGGATATGAGAAGAAAAGATGTAGAAGTTAGAAGAAAACCATGAAGGTATGGTGCCCCATATACCAAGAAAATAAGAAAGTATTTCTGCATGGGGAGGACCACAGATGTTGAATACTACTGAGCAGTTAAACAATTTTGGCACAGAAAAGTGTTAACAGGCTTTGGTGGGAAGAAACTGGTCTCCTTTAAAGTGAAGATTCAGTGGAGTTTTCAAGGTTGGATACAAGTTGGTTGAAGTGTGTGAATATAAATTGGAGAAGGGAGAGCAAGAATAACAACTTTTCAAGAAGTTTCACAGTGAAGGGAAGTCCAGTAAAGAGATGGTAACTGAAGCAAGAAATTAGATAGATATAGGATTTTAAAAGATATTTGCATGCTGATCTGAGGATGCAGTGAGAGACTGAGACTGAAAGCATAGGAGAAAGGGTATCATCAAGGAAGCAAGCATGGGGGAATGGAAGCGGAATTACAATACAGAACATACACTGATAGTAACTGGAGACGAATGAGATAAGGGTGCACAGGTTGATTGGTGCCAAATTATGTTCATAGTAATACGCAAGAATTACAGGTTTAAATTATTTTCAGCTGGAAATGACAAACTATGGAATATATATGAGCAAACAAGAACCGTTAGAATTTACATCAATGAAGATAATCTGGTTGTTGTTATCAGGATGTCCCTGTAGTGAGCAACCCCCATAATGACCCCTAATCTCCACCAGCTGGTGCTTACTGAGTTCGGACCTGAGACACTGTGTAGTCCCTTCTCACACTGCATAGCACTGTCACTATATCCAATAGTTGACTGTGGAAATGACAGTGTGTGACTTCTGAAGTTGGGCCGTGTAAGACATTGTGACTCCTGTCTTGCTCCCTTGAGCAAATTAGTTGACACACAGCCAGCACTTTTTTTTTTACAAACATATAAACAGTTTGCAAAAACAAACCACAAACCTGTCCTTACATTTTCCTTTAAAAGCCCATTTAATTTAGTAAATAAATATTCAAGTACCTTTCCATTAAGCCCAAGTCTTGATGCTTGGAATTTGTGAACAAAGCAGACAAAAAACTCTAATCACTTCAAAACGAGTTGCTACTACCCAGAGATTGTAACAAACATGAGCACAACCTTTCCTGTTGGCGGTGTCATGTAGCCAGGGTTCTGTTTGTTTGTTTTGTTTTTCTGTTTAGAATTCACATATGATCCCAATTAAATATAGAAACTATCTTAGGATCTTTTTAAATAATAATTATCATGTGTAAGACTGCAGAAATGATCTATTCTCTAGGAATTATTTCTTAAAAGAGTACATTTATAAATTTAAAAATGCCCAATCATGAAAATTGTCTGGTAATTTGTGTATGTCCTATTTTTTAAAAATCCTGCTTTCCTGTCTAATCTACATGTAGAAATGGCTTGTGATTGCCATTTATCATATGCAAATATGCTAATTAACTCAATTAGCCTGAAGACAGTGTAATGATACATTATTTATGAAAATATAAATCATCTTAACTAACAGATAGTCAAAAATCAGAGTTATTATATATTAAAATTATTAATTTTGTCTAATAACTCAGAAGGGGGAATTCCAGTATCATTAGCTATTTTTTAAAAAGCTTACATAAACAACCTTCATTTAAATGATTATGGATCTTATTTGGATCTGGAGGTATGATCAATGACTTATTAGTATGTATGCTTAGCTGGCTGGCAGTCTATCTATCTGGGTGGCTATTGAGGCACTTATCATCCTTACCGCAGTCCTGTGTACCCTGCCTGTTTCCTGTAGGCATCCTGTAAGTTTAGCTGTTTGACTCAGCGGACTGGGTGAACCACCTTTGATGCCCACAGTACCTGATTTGGAGGCCTTCCCATTCCAATCCCATGTTTTTGGTTTTAAAGATATGATGTAATTGTAGATAAAGTCCATAGAGTTTCATGACCAATGCCTTGCAGCAGGCCACTGGAACCTCCATAATGTCTTAAAGTACTATGCCTTAGTTTATATCTCTGGGCTAACAGAACTTAAACATGGGACTGGGCGTACCAGGAATCTGAGTTTCTTAGGGAGGAAAACCTGCTAATTAATTGGGCAGTGACATTAGTGTGAAGACCTGGGACCCTGAGCTGAGATGGCTTCTGGTTAGACTGAAGTTTAGCCAGAGACACAAAGTGAAACAAACAAATATGTCAAAGAAAAGAGGCAAAGACTAATGAGTCAAACAGGATCTTCCACTGAGGGAGAAAAAAAGAAAAGAAAACTGAAACAAAGTGGCATACAAAAAAGAATTCAAGGGAGAATAAAGTGAAATTTTACCCATGAAGAATTAAGGGAGGCAGGCAGTTAGAATAGTTTGGTTCTTTCCAATAAAAACATTTGCTTCAATTACAATGCAAATAAATGAGTAAAATCAACTAGTTCTGTGTTGTCGGCATAATACTAACACCAAGGAAAAAACATAAGTGGTAAAATAAAATTAAATAAACAGAAAAGTATAATAAATGTTCAAGGATTTTGAGATTGTCCAAGGATTATCTTTGGTGTCCACCTCTCTCCACCTCCATCATCATGCCCTAAATAAATTTAATATTTATCAATTTCTAGCATTCAAAAGTATATCCCAAGACCCATTTTACTCAGGGCACATTTTCCACTTATTTAATTATCTGTAACTGAACACTTTTAATAACTCTTGTATCTACTGAAGATTATTTTGTCTGTCCCATGTGCTTAATTATATTTTGGTGCTTAAAAGAAAGAATAATCTGTTTTCTACATCTATGTTTTAATTTCAGAGGTAGAGCTAGATTATAGTTTCAATAGGGTTTTCTACACTAGTTTGTGAAACAAACCATGATTTACAATATTGTTTCTGTAGGAGAATGTGTTGCAAGTTCCAAACAGCTGATTTACAGATGATCATTTGGAAAATCAATCATTTGCACATGTGGGCTGCTTATGATTGATAGGAGACAGTTTGGCTGGCAGTAGAGTTACAGTGTATTACGTATTCAAGATACTCCTGCTTTTTTATATTTATATAGAAATCTTGGCCATTTACAAAATTTCCAAGAAATGTGCCCCAACTGTCCAGAAAATTGCTAGCTTACAAAAATTTGGGGGGGAATAAGTGACTCAGACGATGCTGATTACAATACCAATTATCAATAGCTGTCATTAATACCTTACGTTTCCCTGCACACCGGAAACAATTATTACATCCTTTTCCCCAACTTTAACACTTTCTGAGAATAAATATGAAACTTTTTCATCTCTAACTCCAACATGTTTCTGGCCATAGCTTCACAAATTATAAGCTGCATGTCATATAAGCAATAAAACACAACCTAAAACTCATTTGTCATCTTCTTCCCCCAAATTAGAATGATCCTCTTCCCAACTTTCCTCTACCTACTTGCAATTTTTATACCAATCATTCAAATTAAAGACAGGGATTTTTAGACCTCTCTTTCTCAATCTCAAGTCATAAAGCACTTACTTAACAATGTGTTTTTAAAATTTTATCACATAGTTTCCATCCTGTTCGTGACAAAATGGTTTGCCAATTATTACTTTATTAAATTATGACTGAACAAACTTACTCTTTCTCCCCCTCTACTGCATTCTATGTACTGCCTTTAGAACCACCTTTTGAAAAAGGTACAGAGCTTATTTATCTGGGGCTTTAATTACCAGACACAGTGTGCTATCATGTAAAAAGCCTGTGTGGTCCAGAACTAGCTGACCTTTACTGGAAAAACTACTAAATGATTTACTACATTTAAAAGGAAATTGAACTTGGAAGGAATGAGAAGCAATGATAAGGGAAGAAATTGGTAAACTCACTATTTATTTATTTAATTTTATTTATTTATCTTTAGGAGGGAAGGGAGGGAGAGAGGGAGAGAAATATCAATGTATGGTTGCCTTTTGTGGGTCCCCTGCTGGGAACTGGCCTGAAACCCAGGCATGTGCCCTGACTGGGAATGGAACTGCGATCTTTTGATTCGCAGGCCCGTGCTCAATCCACTGAGCTACACCAGCCAGGGCAACACACTTTTTTAGAAAAAAATCTTACTGGTAGTGGGCTGAAACAAGAGAATAATAATCCAGTAGATGGCTAGAGAATGTTATGGAAATAAATTGGTGTTTTCAAAAATTTTAATAGTTTTTCAAGATTAATGGAAAGAATATCATTAAATTGTATCCAATAGAAATGTAGCACATAATTTTCAAAGAATGCATCAAACATCATGAGTAAGAAAAATCTCTCAAAATCAATTCAATAGAAAGCAGGAACTTGGCGAAAGAAACATAGGGAAAGCATAGTAAACTGAGTATTATTATTGGAGTATTTTTGCTTTCTCTGAGAGCATATATCCATCAATGTCTCAGCCCTAAAATTGAAGTAATGTTGAGAAATGGTAAAAAGTTAAAGGGATTTTGCATAATGCTGGTGTATAATTATTAATAGCTCCCAAATTTCAAAATTATTTAGTAGTAGTTTATTGTTATTGAGGGCTATGGAGTCAGACAGACATAAAATCTTTGATGCTTGGTTCGCTGGCTGGTGTAGCTCTGTGGACTGAGCGCCAGACTGCACAAAGGGTCACCGGTTCAATTCCCAGTCAGGGCACATGCCTGGGTTACAGGTTAGGTAACTAGTAGGGGGGCGTTCAACAGGCAATCACACGTTGATGTTTCTCTCACTCTCTTTTTCCCTTCCTTCCCCTCTAAAAATAAATAAACAAAATCTTTTAAAAAAAGAATATCTTTAAAAAAAATCTTTGAGGCTTGGTTCCTCACTTGTAAAATGGAGTGAATAACTATTTCATAATACTTTTTAAAGGACTTATAATCCACGTATGGTGTTTACTCTCACTTTCTTTTCAAAGATTTCAATCCAGGTGTATCAAGTGAGTCCAATATGTAAGAATAAAATTATCTTCTAAAATACCATATGATCTCGCCATTAACAGGAACCTAAACAACAAAACAAAGAAACAAGTAAAATGTAACAAAAGACACTGAAATAGAGGACAGGTAGTCAGTGACCAGAGGGGAGAGGGGAGGGAATTCCAGGGGAGAAGGGAAGGGTTTACAAGAACAAATATAGAGGACACATGGACTAAACTAGGGGGGTTGGAAAGGGGAGGGAGGAGGGGAGGAATGGGTGGGTGGGCTGGAATGGGAATAAAGGATAGAAACTGTAATGAATAAACTAAAAAATTTAAAAAAATAAAAAAAATAAAATACATCATGGAGGAATGACTTTTTTCTTCTCTTTTAAATGAAATTTTTTACTCAATGCATTGTCGTCACCTAACACTACTATGAGAGGAAACAGTGATATATAAATCAAAGAATTCCCTGAAAAGATGAGTGGGGTTTTCATGGAGAAAGATATAAGGTATAATCTTGAGAGCAGAATGACACGATCATTCACTAGCTTTATGGTTGCTCTCTCTGTCTCCAGGCGGCTACTTTCCTGCCCTGGTTTGGCCCCTTTTCACTGTGAGTTCATTCTTTCCAGACTGTGTGTGTTTTGGTTGTGAGTGTGTCCCACAGGGCTTCACATCCAACCCTAAGGTTGCAGTTGTCCTACAGTAGTTGTAATGCTAATTTCTTAGCTCCGTATGTCTCTACATGCAGACAGTATTTTCCGCAGAAGCACTTTTTAAAAAATGGGGTTTCAGGTTATTTCAGAGAAGTGTGAGCGTCACGTAAGACTCCTGAAAGATGTCAGACATTTTTGTTTCTCATCCTTGCTGGTTGCTAGAGTTTTTCTAGTACCATTTTGTTGATTATTGATTGATTTGATTAATTTATGAGGGTAATTTATGTAAGGCCAAACTCATTTGCCCTTCTTTAAAAGATGGATTCTCTTCTAAACCTTTTTACACAGTTGTGTATTATGCAATTTACTATGCAATGCTAAATGTGAAATAAAGATATCAGAAATGTGTGTGCAATTAGCTTTCCCACAAAGCTTCCGCTTTCTTTAACATTCTTTAACATAGTTATCTAATTAAGTATAAATATATAAATTCAGTTCAATTTCTCATAACAAACTCCAAACAACTGTTATGCTTAAAGAGTTCTAAGGAAGTACTTAATGCCCCTTGGTGGTTTTCCTGTTACATGTTTAGTAAAGGCTGTGTGTGTAATTTGTAAATCTCTAAATCCTAAAATTTTAGAGGCAGCCCGAGGGCTGGTTAGGAGGTTGAATCCTGGAGCTGGACTGCCTGGATTTCTACTTCAGCTGGACCACTTACTAATTTTAGCAAGTTAATGACTATTCTGTAACTTAGTTACCCCATCTGGTTAAGTGTCTAATGATAAGAGTATAATAGAGTTATTATAAGGATGTAATGAAATAATGTATTTAGTTAAAAGGATGCTTAGTAAGAAGATATGAATGGGACTTGGTTACCATTCATTGTTCCATTGATGAACACACTTATCAATTGTCTGTTGTATGTTAGATGGCATTTGAATAATCTTGCTGCTGCTGGTTTTAGAACTAGGTATATCTATTCATAAACATATATAAATTAAATTTTAAATTAGCTCTTCACATTTTTACTTAGCTTAAAAGAGTGAGATGATAGAATTTAAATAATATCTTCTTATAAGCTTGGATTTTATACACTCAGGGTTGACCCATGTATCATCATAGGCAATTGTTACAGTATAATTTGATTTACAATAACCCAAGTCTGGAAACAGCACAAGTGCTCATCAGTGGATCAGGGATCAAAAACTATGGTACATTTATACCATGGAATACTATGCAACAGTAAAAAAGAAAGAACTCTTACTTTTTGCAACAGCATGGATCGAACCAGAAAGTATTATGCTAAGTGAAATAAGCCAGTCAGTGAAGGACAAATACCATATGCATTTACTTATACTTGTATGTGGAATCTAATGAACAAAATAAACTGACACACAAAATAGAAACAGAGGCATGGGTACATGGAACAGACTGACAGCTGTCAGAGAGGGGCTGAGGGGTGACTGGATGAAAGAAGGTGAAGGGATTAGCCAGAAAACATGTATGCATAACCCATAGATACAGTCAACGGGGTGGTGATGGACAGAGGGCTCGATGAAGGGAGGCAAAGAGGGAAAAATAGGGCCATCTGTAACAGTGTAAACAATAAAACTAAGGTTTAAAAAATAAAAAGAAAAAAAGAAATATCTTTCTTTTGCTGTTGCCTAAAGGATGGGTCAATATTCAACTTCTTAATCAAAAATTAACTTGATACTGTACTCTTAGATTGTGTAAACTACAGAGAAAGTTTAGCTTGTAAAAGATGAAGCGAAACCAGCATTAGGATTGTTTTGAGGTAACTGTGGATTCACATACAGTTTTAAGAAATAATACTGTGATACATTGTACCCAGTCCCCCGTGCAAACATCTTGTAAAACTATAGTGAATATCATCCCCAGGACACTGACCACGATAAGAAACCTTTCTGTAATCACAGGGATCACTCCTCTCTGTCATTGTCATCTTAGAGTCACACCCCCTTCCCTCTTCAACATGTAAAAACCACTAATCTGTTATTTGTTGTTATAATTTTTTCATTTCAAGAAACTCATAAGAATGCAATCGTATAGTTCATAAACTTTTGGGATCATCTTTCATTCAGCATAATTCTCTGGAGTTACCCAGATTGTCCCCTGTATCAATAATTTGCTTCTTTTTATTGCTGAGCTAGATTCCATGGTAAGGATGTACCACAGTTCATTTAACCATTCATCCCCTGAAGAGCATAGGGGTTATTTCTAGTTTTGGGTTATAATGAATAATAATGGTATAAACTTTGTGTGTAAGTTTTTCTGTGAACATAAGTCTTCTTTTCTCTGGATAAACACCCACCAATTTGAGACTAGATCATGTGGTAGCTGCATGTTTAGTATTTGGTTTTTTTTTTTAAGAAACTGCCAAAGCATTTTCCAGAGTTGGTACTTTATTTTACATTCTTCTCAGAAGCATATGAGTGACCCAATATCCCTACATCTCTTTTCAGCATTTGGTGTTGACATAATTTATTTATTTTTATTTTAACCATACAGGTAAGGTGTGTAGTGTAATTTGTACTATTTCACTGTGGATTTAACTGGTAATTCCCTAATAGTTACTAATACTGAAAACTCTTTTGTGACTTTTTTGCCATCTGTTTATTCTCCTCATGCCTTTTGCGTATTACCTAATTGAATAGTACGCTTAATATTTTGTTTGTAATGCATTTTACTAATGTATGATTTCCATTGTTTGAACATATTACAGATTCTTTAATGGAGTCTATCTATGCACCAGAAGGGGAGAAAAAGTGGTTCTTTGAGAAGACTGGAAGGAGAGTGAAAACCAAAGGGAAAGAGCCGGGCTGGTAACAAGAACGTGCTTACGGCGGGAACCCATGTGCGAAAGTTCGTTACTTGTTTTTCCTTTTGTCCTACAGGAACAGTCACATTCAGCCATCCTCCTGTTGACAGACATTTGGGTTGGCTGTAGCCTAGAGCTTTTATAAAACTGAATTTTTTTCATGACTCCTGAGCACATAAAAAAAGTACTTCTCTAGAAGACATGCAACGGAGGAACAGAGCTGGGAAACAGGCTTGTGTGTAGCTTCAATTTTAATTACTACTGCCAAGTTATCTTTTCAGAACTTTTATACCAATTTATACTCCCATCAAAAGCATATAAAATCTTTCACTGCTTCTTCTACATTCTTGGAAACACTTGATATTGCTTTTTACATTTTTGCTCAACATTTGGATATGAAATAATATCTGCTCGTGTTTTAATTTGCATTGTCTTGATTACTAAATACACTGGCAAAGCGTCTTTTCTTATTTAATAGCCATTTGTACTTCCCCTTGGAGGGAATACCTATTTATATCTTTTGCTCACTTGCCTATGCTTTAGCAATGTTTAGGATTTATTTATTTATTTATTTATTTATTTATTTATTTATTATGGAGGAAATAGGGTGTAATGGTTAAAACTACAGATTCTGGAGCTTAAATGTGAGATATAATCTAGTCTCACATCATGCCAGATTCTAGGGTAGAGATACAGTCAAGACCTGAGTTGGAAGTGCTAGAGCTATCTTTCACAATTGGATGGAAGGTCTCCTCCTCATTTAAGATAGGAAGCAAAACTATATGTGTGTTTGGAGGTGGAAAGGGGATACAAGGGTTATACATGAAAATCTGACAAAATCATCTACAATCAAATCAGTCATTTGATTAACCTCCTCATCTCAGTGCTTTGCTGGAGGACTGGCGCTCTGATAACAAAGTATGGGCACTGAATGTTTTTCTCAGCACAGAGCTACTAAACGAGTTGTCTGCGATGCTATGCCACATCAGTGCTCCTCTATCTATGACATATAGAGATCATTTGAACGTCTGTCATGTGAGATCAGGGAAATGTTTTTCTAGTGAATTATGTCGACGTATCTCAATGCCTTTCCTTTAAAAACAAACATCTTAGTTTTATCTGGGTATTTCTTTGTTCTGAATAACCCACCTCATGACAGAGTTCTGCTTTTCTAACATTATCTCTTAGATGACAGACATCCTTAGCCAGGTTATGGGGAGCAAACAATAACAGCTTGTGCTCTAAGCTTAATGCTTGACAGAATCTCATCGGGGCTCAGCTATCAGCGAACACAGGCGCGAGGTTCCATGCATGCCATCCAAACAGACCATGTGTGAGAACAGACGGGATAATGAGTTCTGGCATCAGAGAGAAGGACACTTAAATGCAAACAATATGAGAATTCCTAATTAGAAAAGTGATGAATCACCCATTTTGGAATGATGCATATTTTAATACAGTTAAATTTATTAAACATAAATAAATAAATAAATATTATGAATATTACTTTTCTCCTTTCCATATGCTCACTTTTCATTAGGAATTAGTAGTAGAAAATTATCTTGTTAAATGCTTTATAGTTTTTGAAGCATACTCTCACCCATTATTATTATACCATTTGATGATCCTAAAACTACTTTAGCTCATATTATGACCATCTTTTTAAACACAGAGAGAGTTCAGTTTACAGATGCTAAGTGATTTGCCCAGGGTCATGAGTAATAAGTGCTAGAGCTGGGATTCAATCTATGTCTTTTTCTCTGGCTACATGTCCAGTGATCTTCTGTCATATCCAGAAGCCTACCATGATATTCTGTCAGCTGAACACCTCATACTTTGGAAAATGAGCTGTTATAGGTCATTGTGTCTTTTGATTGTTCTGGCAAAAAAAAAAAAAAAAAGGCATCCAAGGTCAAGATCAATTACTATATTTTGGGGCTGGGTTATCTGAAACAGGAGTCCATTCTGCACTGAAAGAATAGATCATGAGATTCCTTAAAAGGTTCAATATAACAAAAGACACTGAAATAGAGTTGTCAGTGACCAGAGGGGAGAGGGGAGGGAATTTCAGGGGAGAAGGGAAGAGTTTACAGGAACAAATATAGAGGACACATGGACAAAACTAGGGGTGTTGGAAAGGGGAGGGAGGAGGGGAGGAATGGGTGGGTGGGCTGGAATGGGAATAAAGGATAGAAACTGTACTGA
>CM052538.1:56057050-56133663 GCA_028533065.1 Trachops cirrhosus
AAAAAAAAAAAAAAAAAAAAAAAAAAGAAGCATTGCATGGGGTTTTTAACTGCTGTTTATTACTGCATGTATAGAGTCATAATAAAAAGCATAACTACTCTAACTATAAATCTGTAAAAATAAAACTTACCAGCTCTCCACATCTAAGTAAACAAATAAATTGAAAAAAAATTCAGTTACATATTTCCATCATATTCTGTGCTCAAATGTAGAGAGACAATTTTAAAAATTCCTCTGATTTTGACTTCTTTTTCTTCATTTATCTTTTGGTTAGACACTTAAAAAACACTCAGAAGGAGCAAAATCACTTTGCGAAAGCTTAATTTGTCTAATGCCATTTGGAGTATTATTTTCTCTTTTTCAGTTCTGCGTGCTTCTACATGTGCGCATATTATTTCTACTACAAAGAAAGGTTAGCTCCAATGCTAATGAAGCTAAGAAAGTTATTAATTTCTACCATTTACCTCATTATTTAGAGCTTTTCTTAAGATAATTTAAGTGAACCCCCCTCCAATTAAGCCCTCCTCCTCTAACCTGGAGCATTTTCTCCCCATTCTGCCATCCTTTCGGAGCCGTATGAACCTTTAACTTCCGTGAGATTTTATATGCTGAATGATCCCCACTGAAATCAAAAAGAGTCAAGATAACTCATTAAAAATATGACCCCTAAAATCCTTAGGGTTCATGAATGCTGATGAAAAGAAATCCATGAATTCACAGAAAATATTATTTTACCCTTCTTTTTAACCTCACATCTCGGTGTCACTTCAACTGCTAGCACTCAGAATAATGATCCCTCAGCTCATAAAACTGGAGAACTAAGTAAGCTCTCTTGCCACCAGCAGGTTAGCATAAAAGAGGACAAAGTAATATATGACGACTATCAGCAGGATGAAGTAAATGGCATACCCTGAGTGGAAAATAAAATGTAATAGTACTTATAGCCCATAACGAAGTCTTCAATGAGTCATTCATGGGAATTTGAATGTCAAAGCCTTCGTACATATGGTCTGATCCATAAAGTAAATTCATAAACAGATGGTCTAATTTATTAAAAGAATGGTAATTCATCCAAGTTCACTTTGAATATTTTTCAGTTTTTCCATTCTTGATAGAATAATATCAACCACAACAGGATATAGCGTTTTTAATTAGGACCACAAAAATAGTGGCTTTATAAAGAATGAAAAATCTGTCTAGACTGCACAGGTAATTCCACATTCAATTCCCCATCAAAATTTTCCCCCAAACCTTCTCCTTCGTAAATTCCTTTTCTTATGTGTTTATATATTATTCTCCCTGCTTATATTTAAGCTGGAGATATTGGGAACCTCTTACTTTTTCTAACAAACGGTATATGTCCTCACAATAAGCCATTCATTATGGAGGACACAAAATAAATTGTACCTGTATTCTACCTTTAACATAGTGGAATAAAGTGACTTTTCTGTTGGAAGAATGCAGAAGAAATCATAGATTTTTAAGAAGTCATGGATAACAAAAGGCACAGATAAGAGCATAGAAGAAAAATATATATATGAATAACTGGTTGTATTTGCTTAATGAGAAATATTTTAAGGGAAAAACTAAATTTAGCAAAAGAGTTAAGTCAGAAAGCTTGTCCTTGGGAAAGATGAACAATGGTGTCCTCAAAAGAGAAGAGGGGTTTCAGAACACTACAGATTTCTCCTGAGGAGAGGCAGGTAGGAAGGTATAGCATGCATGTTTAATGGGGCCCAACCATGGTTCTTTAGGAATAAAATCTTACATATTCCGATGGTTTGTAGCCTTCCAAAGTTCAACGTTACCCAGATAAATCTTATTCTTTAATGTTTAATTAATCTTGTTGGGGATTTTTTTGTTACCATATGAGCAGCATTGATGTGAAGTTCTTTGAAATTATATAAAATGTGTGCGAAATGAGTGTTACAAAATGTTGAGAATAGATGACTCTGTAAACCTTCTCTTGATTGATTTATTCAATCTTAAATTTTATCACAAGAGTTAGCCGTTGTATGCCTGTTGGCTGACATTGACTATCTCATGATACTGTTTATGCTTGATCTTTAGTGAATTAGTACATAACATGAGCTAGGAGAACTAAATAAAAAAGCTTATATTTTTAATTTAATTCTACAAAAGTTATTCAATTGGTGAAAAGAAAATAATGTTGGCAATGTCTGAATTTGCAGCTAAGTTGAAATTTCTTTTCTCATATCAAGCAGAAGTTAAAAGGTAAGTTGATTAAAAATAATTTTAAAAATTTCATTTTTCAATTGTTTCTGTTTTTCTGTTCAGAAAGCAGTTTTGAATTATTTTTATATTTGCTTGGACTGCTAATACCTGTATTTTATGGATCAATAATGTGCATTTAATATTTGACTCATTACAATTTACTTAATGTAAGTACATTACAAGTTACTCAATAATGTGGTTATAAAGTTAAATTAAAGCCAAAGATAAGTTATAAGTAAAAAATAACTGAAAATTACAAAAACAGTAAAAGTAATAATCAGTGCTGTTAACTAGCAAACATAGCTTCACAGTATCTGATATATAAACATATGATATAAACTATAATGAATTAAATAAATGCTTACTTGATTATTTTCATTAATATTATATTTTAATTACTAACTGCTAACTGGTAAATTCAGAGTCCACTGAATACATTTTATATTTCTCTACCTCTCTGTGTTCTCGCATTTGAAATGCCCTTCCTTCTTTCTTCTACTTATCCAAATTCTTCTTAACTTTCAAGATCATGTTTCCTCTAAACACTTTCAGTCCATAAATATTTTAATAGCTTTTAATTTCTAACATTTAAATGGTTTGTTGTATATAGTTGGCATTTCATTATGCACCACCTATGCTCTTGCTCATTCGATTATAATACCTACCACATGCTAGACACTATGCTTTATGCTGGAAACAGGGCAGTAAATAAGGCCGATGCAGCCTCTCTATCATGAAAGGACCCTAGTCATCGGAGAACAGAACTGTATATTAGAGAGTCACATATTAGAGAGTCTTGCAGGGTAGTAGGGCCATGGTATAGAAACACAATGCCACTCAATTATAATGCAGCACAGGAAGTCATAGTCGTCCTTTCAGAAAGAGTATAATTTTGGAAAGAGGACAATAAAACATTGAAGAACACTCACTTCCTAGGAGGAGAGGTCTGTTTCTGATAGAAAGAGAAAGACTGACCACCATATTGCTGCTTTTGCAAGCATTTAAGTTTACACTAAGCCCACAAGCTCCATGACAGCAGGACTGTATTTAGTACAAGCTCGTTAAAGAGTTGTTTGAATGCAAGAATGGAATCAAGGAGTGGAAAGAGCTGGGATTGAGCTGGCAACTCAGTATTTGCAAAGGGCAGTTGTAGTCCTAAATTAAAAGGACTCAGTTGGCAATAGACAGTCTAAGTTAGTGCATAGTATATCCTAAAATGGTCAGCTTTTCTTTATTTATGCCTTTCACATAATGTTATCCACAGAGATAGAGTCACAACAGATTTTCCAAGGAGCTTTGTTGACACAACTCATATATTATTAAAAAAATATTCCTGACCTCTTTAAAAGATGTGGATAAATGCACTAATCTGGAAAATGACAATTTAAGCCTATTTCTTCACTGTTAAAAAAAGGCTTTAAAATTTTTAACTGAAATCCACCAAATATTACAAATAGGAATGTATTATTTCCTCATCTTTTACAGAGATAATATTGCTAATATTATTGTGATTTTAATTATTTAATTTAATAATATATATGAGGATGAATCATAAGGGCTTTCTCTATTCCAACTCTGTGACCTAAAATTAGTAAAAACAGATCGACAGTCTTGTAGCAGCCTCTGAATCAGAGATGTGATTCATTTAGAACAGTCATCTCACAGATAAGCAATTTTAACCATTTTTGGTAGAAGCATGTGTTGCAAACTCTACAGAAAATTAACAGAACAGGTGTTAAAAATTAACTGATACAAACATAGGAATTCCAAATAGAGTTACTATCATATGCCAAAGACTATTAGGATTTTTCAGACAGCATCCTAAAAAAATGAAATGAAAGAAAAAGAATGGTTTGTCATGATAACTTTTTTTGAAACTGTTAAAATGAAAATATCAGAAATAAGGAAACATTGACATAAAATTAATTGGCACTCAGGATTCCAACATAGAGCAGTTACAGACGTCGTCATGTGTATGGATTTTCTATGGGCAAATTAACGGTAACCATGTGAAGCTACTGGCCACCTGGATCTCAAACTAGGCAAGTAACAATATTGTTTTTCTTCTCTTCCTATCCTAGATCTTACATTAAATAAAAAGTCAATAGCTATGACCATTTATGGTATTTGAGAAGACACTCCTGCATCTGGGTGACAAATCTTTCAATGTATTAATCCACAGGCAGGCAGTCAGTTTGGAAGTTGCTGACTCTACCTGGCTGCAAGCCCGATATCCAGCCACTGAAATAGCTCTTCGCTGTGGCAGAACCTAAACCCATTTACATTTAGCCTACTCTGAAATTGCTTCCGATAGAACATTCTCTTCGGTGTCTTTATTTTCAGTCATTGGGAACCGGAGTCGATTCATACAAAAACTTCCCACTCCGATAGGGCATATTTTTTTCTTAATAAATGAATGAATGTAAACACTAAATACATAAGACAGACACCCTTATACAATTAAATATTCTCAAGTCCCCTTATATATAAAATAGTGGTTTTCAAGAGGGTTGTAACATGGATGGAGGAAATACATCTTTATTTTTACTAACGTCAAATAAAATTTGGTATTTTCTTCAATCATGAATACAGGCAACAAATCATAGGTATTAGTAGTGCCTGTGACTCTCTCACCAACAATAGCAAATATTTAATAAAACATTACAGTGCTCTCAGTATCTTAAAAATAGGTATGTTCATCACTCTTTTGAAATAACAGTAGTAATTTATCCTTTGTTAGATCTTGTCTTTTAACATACCTTTATTAAGTCATAATTTTGGATTTAAAAAAATATTTTAATAATTACTATCAATTAAATTGTTTTTTTATAATTCTAATACTTTTTTTACATTTATAAGAGAAGCAATTCTGAAGTTCCTCAGACTACAAAAGGGATCTGTGACACAAACACTCCCACATACAGTCAACCCCAGATCTTGAAGAACTTTGCTTTTAACTTAAAATGCCTCAGTTTTCAAAGAGGGAAAATTGTTATTGATAAAGTTTGATCATCTTAGAGGAAGATTATGAAAGAATAGATATTTGCAATCATTTTCAAGATTTCATACTTGAGCAATAATTAATATAATTAAGAAACTCGTATAGCTAGGTTTGTTTTTATAAAAATCAAATTACATTGTTTTTAATACATTCTTTCCTTACCAACATAAACATTCAGCTATTAAAAATTATTTTGAAGTTTTTGAATTATATTAGATATGAGGGAGAGTGATTTAGATAAATATAATTACTGTTAATAGATATTGACAAGCTAAGTTAGAAAAATAAATAAAACAGCAGAAGTTGCTAAACATAATCATGTGCCCTATCTAACATATATGTGTGGAATAGACGTGTAGATTTATTAATATGTAGAGATGGGACTCTCTAATTTGTATGATTTCAGAGCCACTGGAAAACTTGGATGGACAGTAATCTCTGCCCTGAGTATGAGAATGTTTTAAGTTCTAATAGCAGAAGTTCAAAGTAGTGGTTAAGAGTGTGGATTTTGACGCTAGAATTAGCTTTTAATCCTCATTACACCATTTACTGTGGATGTGAACTGGGTCTCAATTTCATGGTCTGTAAAATTAGTACAAACTATCAACCTCACAAATTTATTTTGAAGATTAAATTAGTTAATATAGGTAAAAGACTTAGCACATTGTATGAAAAAAGGGAATCAGCCAATAACTGGAACCTACAGAATAGTAGCAGCAGTGGAAGTCCAAACAGAAGTGAAATAGCAGCTCTAGTCCTGAGAATAACATTCTATAGTGCTGACTTTATGCATCCCTTGTAAAGCAACAACTCTTGGGATGAATTAAACTAAGGGATTGGCATCCTAAATAAATCTTTTCTCCATGGCAGTAGGGACCCCAGAGACACTGGCTGCATAGGATTCCTAGTGGGTCGAGTAGAGGCACCTGAAAGAGGTAAAAGATGGGAAAGAAGCAAGAAGTTTTTTAAAAATCTCAGTCAAAAATGTGCCTGGAATAAATATTTCCATGTTCTCCAAGATGATAAAAAGGAACATTTATTATATACAAATCAGGGCACTGTGATCACATGGCAAATAACAAAACTCTGAGTGTGTTGATATCTTTGATGACTCCAGCTTGAAATGCAGACAATAATGTTTCTCCCTTGATTTAGTCAAGGTATCAATAATGCAATATAGCTAAAACTATGCAGATTGAATTAAGGGACTGAAACAACTCTGCAAAAACAAATAAAGTTCCGATACTAAAAGTTCAGCTTAATTGATTAACAGTAAAATCCACATGGAAGTTTGAAAAATCAATTTTCTAGACTATAGATCAATACAGACTCTATGCATCCTTTCTATTTGAATTTTCTACCTCCTTCCCTCTGAAACAATAAATAGAATGTCAGCAATGTGAGTAAAATAGCATCAGGTATTCAGTAAGCTAAATATGCCTAAATATGAGATCAAAATATGCCTAAAACCAAAAGGCTGTCCGATATACTCTAACATCTAGGTATATGTAGGGTTAGCAACTACAGTATTCGTAAATTTCAGATCAGGATGCAGTGACTGTGTGTGCCTTGGGGGACAGGGTAGTGATGGGTTGGGCAGGATGGAGAATGCTCACTTTTGCTAGTTGACAACTGAGGCTTACTATTCTCTAGAATGAGAGTAAAGATGACTCAGGGTGGCCATGCTCTGCTTAGTGGGCAAAGGAATCTGGCCTTTCATTTGTTGGTTTGACATTTTCCACTGCCTATTGAACAAAATCTGTATTTCCATATTCAGCATGATATTTACATAGAATTTCCAGGAAGTCAAGTATAAGAGCTCTACATTAGCAGTCAGAAGAATTGGATTAATATCCTAACTTTTTCTTAAAATACCATGTGAACTAGGGCAAGAATATATAACCTCATAATCTTAGTTCCTTCATCCGTAAAATGAATAGCTTTGATTAAACATATTTCAAAGACCCCACCAGCTCTAAAATTCTCTGAATCACTAAGCAAGATAAAGCAATGAACTAATTTAATTACGGTCTTTCAGAATAACTAGGCTGCTATAATCAGGAGGGCTCTCCTGAAACACATTATTTTTCTCCACTTCTGGCTTGAATATATTATATTTTCAATCATGATGGTATAATGGATAGTCCTGAATGCCTTTGGTCAAACAGATTCAAATTCCCTACAGCATACAGTCATCTTGATTAAACTATCAACAGTTTATTATACATGGAGTATTTCCAAAACATGATAATGCTCTTCAGGTAGCAGGTGTCCCTGCATTTTATTCAAATGGCGGGCTGAAAAGATGCAGAGGTGTTTTGTTTCTTGATGAGGCTAAATCGACTTTGACCCATGACAACGAATTGTCAGACACAGGTAAATTAAAATATGCCCTCCAAATTCCTTTTAGTGTACGGAATTCTACGTATTATTTGTCATTATTTAACCCCATCAGAAAACAAATGACTGGAAATATAAGTAAAATTAAATATTTTTTACATTTTTTAAAATATATTTTATTGATTGTTATTACAGTTATTGCATTTCCCCCTTCACTCCCCTCCCCCTGCACATCCCCTCCCATACACATTCCCCCCCTTTAGTTCATGTCCATGTGTCATAAGTTCTTTAGCTTCTACATTTCCCATATTATTCTTGCCCTCCCCCTATCAATTTTCTATCTACCATCTATGCTACTTATTCCTTGTACCTTTTCCCCCTCTCTCCCCCTCCCACTCCCCTGTTGCTATCTCTCCGTGTGATCTCCATTTCTGTGTTTTTGTTCCTGTTCTAGTTGTTTGCTTAGTTTGTTTTTGATTTAGGTGTGGTTGTTAATAACTGTGAGTTTGCTGTCTTTTTACTGTTCATATTTTTTATCTTCTTTTTCTTAGATAAGTCCCTTTAACATTTCATATAATAAGGGCTTGGTGATGATGAACTCCTTTAACTTGGCCTTATCTGGGAAGCACTTTATCTGCCCCTCCATTCTAAATGAAAGCTTTGCTGTATAGAGCAATCTTGGATGTAGGCCCTTGCCTTTCATGAGTCCCAAAGAAGTTTTTTCACATTTTTTTATTGTTGTTCAAGTACAGTTGTCTCCATTTTCCCCCTCCACTCCCCCTCCCACCCCAGCCATCCCCACTCCCCACCCTTGACCCTACCCCCCTTTGGTAAATATATTTATAAAAATAAGTTAATTTTATATGTTGTGGATCTCTTACTCCTGAGTACTTGCTTAATTTTTTGTTTTAAATCTTAGATGATCTGAATACACTTAAATTTAATACTGAGTGTAAATTAGTTAAAAGATAGGTAACATTGATCAATGTTATCAAGAATAAGTATACTAAGAGGGTATAGAGGGCGTAAATGGTAGTGGGAAGAAATACAATAAAAATGAACTATTCAAAAAATAAATAAAATGGCAAAAAATAAATTATTACTGAATTCAGAAAAAGACATGGCCTATGGATTTTAGATGATCAACATCCAATCTTCCTCCATAGAAAGAAGCCAAACAGATTGTGTAACATTCTAATCTTAATAGTACCTGAGTTCAAATTCTAGCTCCTACTGTTGCTTATAACCTTGGACTTCCTACTGAGCCCATCTGAGTATGAGTGAAGAGGCCATAGAAAAGCAGAGATCACAACCACTTCCCTTGAGCTAAATCCCAATCTCAAAGCAGCTTGGCCCAAGCAGTGACTGTTAGGTAATAATCCTTCTACCTTAAAAACCCTTTCATCTCACATTAAAAGTAGTTATATTTTTAAGTTTTGATTTCTCTTGAAAAAGCTTAGCTACTTCATTTCATTGTTTTTTTTTAATTTATAACTAAAACAAACTTCAAAGGAAAGAAAATTAGTAATATTAATTTCTCAACAAAATACTTCTTCCATCTTATTGTAACTTACTCGTCACTGATTTAAGACAAAGGTTACATTGTTTCAATTATATCTATTTAGTGAAGAGTAGAAAAATGGTGGTACATTTACACAATGGAATACTACACAGCAGAAAGAAAGAAGGAGCTCCTTCCCTTCATGACAGCATGGACGGAACTAGAGAGCATTATGCTAAGTGAAGTAAACCAAGTGGTGAAAGTGAAAGACAAATACCATATGATCTCACCTTTAAGTGGAACCTGTTCAACAAATCAAACAAGCAAGCAAAATGAAACCACAGACTTTGAAATAAAGAACAAACTGACAATAACCAGAGGGGAGTGGGAGGGGGATAAGGGGGTGGAGGGGAAGTGAAGGGTTGTCAAGGAACGTGTATAAGGGACCCATGGACAAAGCCAAAGGGAGGTAGCATTGAGGGTGGGAGGTGGGGATGGCTGGGGCAGGGGGAGTGGAAGGGGGAAATGGAGACAACTGTACTTGAACAATAAAAATAAATAAATTAAAAACAAACAAAAAAAAGTAGTCCTTTTTCCACTGAAAGCAAGAAATACAGAAGTGAAATACATATAATATGTAAAATAGTACTCCTCTTTACTAAATATTTGCTAAAGCAATAGCTTTTCTTTGTTGGGGTTTCCCTGAATTCACTCCTTTATTCCAGGAGTAGTTTAAGAATAACACAAATCCACTCTAAGAACTACTATTCAATTTGTTTTCTTAAAAAACAAAATGAATCTATATAATTAATTTGGACCTCAGTAACACAAGAGTCTCTATCTCATTGTGAGAGTGAAACACTCACTGTTATCCGCGAGGGACACTTTGGGATGGTGTGGGGAGAACACGTCAGTTCTGGATGTAAATACACGTGAATTCCAGCTTGCAGCCCTTCACTGACTGGCGAGGTGGCCATAGGATGGTTAGGCTATGTCTATGAGGCTCCCCTAATCCCTGCTGTAGTAAAGTAGGGCTCACATTATTTAATGCAGAGGGTTGTGCCAAGAATTATTCAACATGTGAAATACTGTGTGTTGACATTCAATAAATGGTATGCACTTAGTTGTCAATAAATATATCTATTATTGTATATTATAGTGGTTGTGCTCCATAATCAATACTATCCATTAAACTATATTATTATTAAATCATTGTTCAATGGTCATGGGGCTCTTGCATCTGATTGCCCGCCCGTATTCCAGATTTAGATTACAAATTCTCAGATGAGACTTTAAGCTTGTGCATGGAATGCCTAACAGTCTTTTTTTTTTTTTGGTCTCAAACAAGGACTGTCCGGAGCTTGGCAGCAGGCTCTAGGTGGGTACCACTCTTTTCCAGCAGTGCCTTCATCCTTCAGTCCTTTCTCTGAAGAGCTGGGGAGCAGGCCATAGAGACTGAAAACTCAAGGCCTTGCTCTCAGGATTTATAGCCTAACTGCTGAAACAGAATAAATATACATGAATAGCCAGTGAGCAGGAAGAACTTCAGGAACTGTGAGGGACAACTCAGTTTAAAAAAGTAAAGAAATAAAAATTAAAGGCAGATTCTCTTCCCCTACTGTGTTTGCCATCTGGCTGAGATGCTTTCAAACTCACGAGCAGGGTAAAATCCAGCCTGGTCCCACGCAGAGAGAAGCCTAAGAAGTACTTTGTAATGATGATCAAAAATACATATCACATTAACTAGCAAAATAAAATGATTGCCCTGAAATTCATAAAAAATATCAATACATCTTATGAAAAATTTCTCTCCTTTGTAATAAACGGCACTAAGTAAGAATAGATATACATTTTAAAATACATTTTTAAAAAAATATGACAGGAGGACAGGTTTTAAAAATGCTGTTAAATGTCCACAGGAATCAAGTGGAGGAGCCAAAGGAGTTCAACATGACTTACTAGGAAGACGTATCTCAAAATAGTTTAATTGTGCATTTATAGTAATATAAAGTATGTTTCTATAATATAAGAGAGCCGAAATGTAAACATGAGTGAAATGAACAGCAAAAGCAAAGTCTGCAGAGCTGACCCAGACCCTTCACGTGGTGCACGCATCGCGTAAGTATCGCACTCAACAGCCACTAGCGAAGCGCTCCTGTGAGAACTGTAAGCACTATATTTGACTAGGTTATTTATATAAACATAAGAATAAATCACTGTGATATTTGCCGTATGTGTTTCGTTAGGCTGGCTCTTCTGCATCATCAGAGCAGAGTCCTAGGTTGCAGATAAAACACGGACTCTGCAGCCAGCCACTCGCCACTCCAGCATGGGAGCCCTCGGTACTCTGGTCAGGCGTCCTCCATCAGTGCTGGGCGCTTCACCACAGCTCACGTGCAATAGGACAGCCGTGGCCTCCAGAGCATGATTTTAAAGACAGCTGTCTTAAAATGCTAACTAGGTTCTTGAGATGAGCACACTTGCTCCCTCTCTCTGTCTCCCTCTCATCTCCTTTTTGCTGCTGTTTTAACTTGCCAAAGAGTAAAGGTATATGAACCAAGCCTCATTAATATTAATATACACTTTGTTATTTTGCTCTCTGAATACTGTCACTTTATTATACTAAATTAAAGCTCTGACAGAAACATCCAATTAATGCTCAGTAAGAAAATGCATTACTGTGTCACAGTTAATAAGCGGTTCCGTGTAATCATACATTGATCATTCTCCTGAGCAGTTCAGTACTTTGCATGGTGCACTTAGAACCAGAATGTCTAATATCAGTTCCCTTAATGATCACTCAAACATGAGTTAAAATGGGTAGTCATTCTTCTTTTAGAGGCACAAATATTCTACTTTCTTTGACTAAGAAGGATAGGGAAGGAAGTATCTAAATAGAAAGAAGAAACTTACCTGTCTTACACACATTGATAACACAAAAGGAGTTTCTGGGATTCAATCATAATCATAGAGGATCATGTTAAGCTCAAAGTTAGTTCCCAGTTCCAGCTTAGTGACTCCACAGAGCATTTGAACCACAAGTAGCAGCTAAAGGAGGCTTCTTCTGGCCCAGGTAGCAGAGTTGTAGCAAACTCCTTTTTGGCCATGTGCTACTTGTAGCAAACTTCACTAAACACACAGACATCACAGGCAAAGATCGTACCTTAATGAGAATCTGAATGGCCCCCGTGACTGTTGCACATATGAACTACCAGAAGCTCATGGTGCAGGTAGCACTGGATTCTCGCCACACAGCACTCTTGAGGTGTACCTCCTCACCCCGAAGGCCCACTGGAGTAGCCTCCAGATACAAGAAGTACCTTAGAAACAAGGACAGGATTCAGGTAGGATAAAAATAACAATGAGGGAATTATTTATGCTTTTCCATCTCTGAGTTTCTTTTAAATTAAAATGTAGTCGACATATGGATGGCCAACAGACACATGAAAAGATGCTCTACAACACTAATCATCAGGGAAGTGCAAATCAAAGCACAGTGAGATACCACCTCATACCTCCTAGAATGGTTATTTTGAAAAACAAAGAAATAATAAGGGTTAGCAGGGATGTGGAGAGAAGAAAATGCTCATCACTATTAGTGGAAATGTAAATTGATGCAGCTACTATAATAAACAGTAGAGAGGTTCCTCAAAAAATTAAAAATGGAACTATCATAGCATCCAGGAATTCCACTCCTTGGTGTTTATCTAAAGAAAACAAAAACAGTAATTTGAAAAGATCTATGCACCCCTATGCTCATTGCAGCATCATTTATAATAGCCAAGATCTGGAAGCAGCCTAGGTGTCCATAGATGGATGAACAGTTAGAGGTTTTAATTATATTCCATGTGGTCTGAGCTGCCAAATGCATTTCCATTAAAAACAAAAGGGAAATCTAAGAGCCGTGCCTCTAACTCACTGACAAAACAATTTCCAACTGTGTGCTTTTAGCAAAGTACTTCATGGTATGCAGTTTAACTCATCTGACAGGAAATTTATGCCATTGATCAACGAGATAGTTACAGAAATCATTTAATGGACTCCCCAAACTATTCACTTATTGTAAAACAATGCAAAGATTACTTATGAAATATAAATAAGGGAGCTTTCAAAAATTCAGTCATCAGTAGAGTACATAAATAAAACACTGAGAATTTTTATATGCAACACAACAGGAAAGATTGAGTTTTATACTTGTGTATCCAAATATCCAAAACATTTTATGTATGTAGAGCCGAGTGTTTGGGTGGAACTTAGACCCTCCTTTCTCTGGTTCGGTCAGGCTGATTTGGACAGCTTTGTTTTTTCATAGGCCTACGGAATTCCAACACTTAGGCACCTTTTTTCTATTGTGTAGCACCCAAAATTTCATGTCCTTTCTTTATTCTGCTAATGTCCTTTGTCCCTCTGCCAGTAAGTATAAGACTTGACCTTCGCTCCTTATTGCAAAAATGAGCTGTCCCCAACCCCTTGAACCTGTGTGACCTATAGTGACATCTGCATGGCACCTCTACGGCCTTCACGCTTTCCCCGCGTACACATCATCACATTTGATCTCTACAACCTGTTAGCACACAAGGCAAGTTTTACTGTCACCATCTGAGAGACCAGGATTTTGAGATTCTGGAAAGATCAAACATGTGGCAGAATTCAGGGTGTTTCATTTAGGAAATGCACCTTATGGCAGCATGTATTGCCCCCTATCTGCAATTACCAAAATAAGACTGGATTTTGATTACTCACTGTTAGGGGCTGAACTGTGTTCCCTGAGAGATCTGAAGTCTTACCTTCCAGTTGCTGTAAATGTGACCTTATTTGGAAATGAGTCTTTTTCAACAATCAGCTTAAAAGGAGGTCTATAGGGTGGCTTTAATTCAATATGGCTGTGTCCCAATAAAAAGGGAAAATCTGAACACAGAGGCAGACATGCGTGGAGGGAATACAATGTGAAGACATGAGGAGAAAGCCATCTGCAAGCCAGAAATGTCTGAGGTTACCAGGGACTAGAAGAGAGGCATGGAACAGATGATTCTCCCCCAGAGTCCTCGAATCTGGTCCCACTGAAACCCAACTTCAGAATTTTAGCCTCCCAAAATGTGAAACAATAAATGTTAGTTGTTTACACTATCCAGTCTGTGGCACTTTGTTATGGCAGTCCTAGGAGGCAAACACACTGAATAAATGTTTGACTTACTTGCTGTGGCACCACATGGGGGTCTCTCCAGAGTTCTCCAGTTGCTGTCAGGGAAGAAAATGTGATGCTCACAGTGAATGCGATTAGAGTGACAGTGACAACCTAACTGTTAGATCTAGGCAGGCCTAGGAGGAATGGAAATCCCCAGGCGAGAAAATGGCACCGTGGGAAGCTGCCTGCAGACCCTCCCCAGGAAAATTAGGGTCTGGGGTCAGCTTATCTGGCATAACAGGATGCAGCTTTTACTCAGCAACCAGCTCTAGCCAATCAGACTCTAATACCCCAACTGCAGGTTTTTGTATTTAAAAACCCTGATCTAAGAACAACTGAGTGAGTCCCACCCTCCCTTGGTTGGCTCCACTTTCCCCCATGAGTCCCAACGTCCCTTGGTTGACTCCCCAACCTCCCTTGGACCCACTTTCCTCTTAGCCTCCCTCAGTTGGCTCCACTTTCCCTCTTATTCCCCGCTAATAAACCCTGCTCTCCTTAGCTTGCTGCGTCCATCCGGTTTCCTGAGCAACTCCGACTTGACACTAACAATCTACCATTTTTATTTTCAAGTGTGTGACCTTTGGGAGGTCTTAGGGTTGGCTGAGAGCCAACCCCCAAAACCCAATCGAACTTTTCAACTCAGATGTTGAAAAGTACAGGAGCTCCCACATTCATTTTCATCAGTAGAATCTCCTCAGTCATCTACAAAATTACAGTTTTGCTCTGGTTTATAGCACTTGTCATTCTGACATCCCTGATACCCATGCAAGCAGTAACCTAGAAAACAGAAAACAGAACAACAACAACAAAAGGATGAGGAAATACTACTAACACATTAGTGAAAGTGGACTCACTTTAGCACTTTTTTTAAATTTTTTTATTTTAGATTATTCACTTTAGCACTTTTTTAAAAAAAGACTTTAATTTTAGAAAGATGGGAAAGGAGGGAGAAAGAGAGGAAGAGAAATGTCAGTGTACAAGAGATAAATCAGATACATTGACTAGCTGCCTCCTCAACCAGTTGCCTCCTTCAAGTCCCCTACTGGGGACCTGGCTCGCAACCAGGCATGTGCCTTGACCAGGAATAGAACCAGTGACCTTCTGGCTTGTAGGCTGGTGCTCAATCCAGAGCCACACCAGCCAGGAAAAAAATGAATTCACTGAAATATATAAAGAAACATGTTCTTAGGGGTTTGAGTTATCAGACCCCTATCTCTCTGTCCTAATTCTCTCCAGGGTTCTGGCCTATAGATCACTCATAGGGATCATTCAAAATGAAAAAACAAGGAGAAAGACCCATCATTTTATTGATCTAGAAAAGTATCCCAAGTCTCCTCAAATACAACATTTCTTGGAAGCTATGATCAAGGGTGTAAATTAAATCTAAAAGCCAAAGTGAGGCTTTCCATTTTTTAATACTGACACAAAATATTTAGGGCAGTAAGAGCTTATGTGTTAGAGGGCATGTGAAAATGCATTCCCTTAGCATCCATGGACTCCAATATTTTTAGAAGCCAAGCATATCAATAATACTTCTTCAGAAGCAGGGACAAGAATATATAGTACCCAACTATCCAACAGATTTTTCTCCACAATGCATATTTATTTGCCAATTATTTGGAATTTTAGAAGCAATTTCCCTATAAAGCAAGGTCAACCATAAAGATTTTTCACAAAGGTTAAGATAAAGAGCAATGCTTTTAAAGATCTGAGTTTGAACTATGGTGCTGTTACTTATCAGCCATGTGACTTTGATCACACACTTGATGATCTTTAGTTTCCCTATTTAAAAAGAGAAAAAATAATAGTAAAACCTGGAGAAGTTAAATTAATTAAAAAGATTACAGTTTATGTCATCATTGTCTAGAACACTGCCTGCCCTTAGAAGGGGATCAACCACTATCAGTGAAATAAATGAATGAGTGAAATAAAATACTTTGGAAATGATAAAGCAGTTCAATATGCACAGTGATGGCGTTAATGTTATCCTGCTCCAAAATTACAATAGAACAATGGGTACCAATATTTCAGTAGGAAAACTTGCTAGAGCACTAACTGGGGATATCAGCTTCACATTTGCCCTGTGACACCATAGCATCAGAAATTTTCTTCATTTCCCTCTTTCCCACCTGCCTGGTAGAGTTGCTGATAATTCCACGCCTAAACAATCCACTTCTAGATGGTAGCTTCCATGCCTTGAGGCAAGTTATCTGGTGGTTGAGGATTGGGGTAGACTGGAAGTAGGAGGTGTTTTTGGAGTTGGAAACTCCTGCTAATAAAATCTTACCTATTCAAGAAAATAGATGGCTAAGATGGCTTGACTCTAAATCATAACATTAAAGCATTTTTTTGAGCTACACACAAATGGAGATCACTTACATTAACCTCACACTTATAAATAAGAAAACTGAGGATTACAGATATTAAGTGACTTGCTGTTTTTCAAGAGCAGAAGTGCAATTTGGATCCAGATCTAATGTCTAAAGAAGTATTTTTTCAATCCATTGACTTGAAAGGAAGAGCAGCGATATCAGGTCAACTACCTCAACCCTCAAGACAGCCAAAGAACAAAAATGGGGGTATTGGCTACCAAATGCATTATTTCTCATGGACTATAGAGAACACAAAAAATTGCTGGATCATTTAATTTTATACAAGTTGGCATTGATATTGATTCTGTCAATTCCAATTTGTTTGGAGAGTAAAAAACAAACTGGTCCTGAATACACTTTTTTCCAAAGTGACTAAATCAAGTTAAAATCTAATTCTTTCCAAACAAACTTTGGACCTGTTTCTAAATGGAAACACATTACAGATTCTAATATACTACATAATCAATATAGCTAATTTTGTAGAATAATCAGCATGATTGTTACATTTTTAAACATAAATAGCGTGTAACTTTAAAAAACAATAATTCAAAATTACACAAGATTAATTTTAAATAGAAAGACCTCTATATTAATAAAGTTTCACTGCTCTAATGCATTCTACTCATAAAATAATATAGAACATTATTTGTAAATATCAAAGGATTGACTAATAAATAAAATGATCAAATAATTTTATTCACCTGTTTCCAAATTATTTTCCTAGCTTGTTGTTTTATCCAAAGAAATCAATTACCTAAGAGTGGGGTGTATATCCTTAAGTGATTCTGATATTAAAGCTCATAAAATTGTGCAATTTTGATTTTTACGAAAAAATATTATTTAAATTAGGCCATTACCCTCTTTGTGGGCAGCATGACTTTGTAAAAAATAATAAATCATGTGGTATATAAAGCAAAAAGCAACAAACAAAAAAACCCAAACTCACAGATACAGACAACAGAATGGTGATTACCAGCGGGGGACGCAATGGGGAAGGACAAAGAGGGTAAAGAGAATCAAATATATGGTGGTGGAAGGAGATTAGACTTTCGGTGGTGAGCACATATAGTATACCCAAGTCTTATTGTAAAGTTGTACACCTGAAATTTATATAATGTTATTAACCAATATTATCTCAATAAATTTAATTTAAAAAGTAAACACAAGGAAATATTTTAATATGCAATTCAAAAAACAAGAATGAATGGTAAAGTAGAACCTAATCAATAAAACAAACGAGTGAGCGAAATAGAACCAGAGACATGGAAATAAAGAACAAACTGCCAGTAACCAGAGGGGAGGGGAGAGAAGGAAAATGGGGGAAAGAAGGGAAGGGTCGTCAAGGAAGATGTATAAAGGACCCATGGATGAGGACAACAGATGATGGGGGCAGTGAATGTGGGAGGTGGGGGTAGGTAGGGCAGGGGAGTGTAATGGGAGGAAAATGGGGACAACTGTAATTGAACAATAATAGAAAAGAAAAAAATTTATAAGCCTCCAGTATAAATCTTAGAGAGTTCTGAAACTCAACACACTTACATCCAATCTCTGAATTTTCCCCTGCAAACTTTTTCAATGAACAGTCTTCCTCATCTCTGTTAATGGCAACTCTATAACTCTAATTATTCAGAGAAAGGAAAAAAAAAAAAAACTTTTGTAAGGAGCTCTATGTAGTAGAGTTTGACTCCGCCTTTTCGATGTTTGACTTGCTTGCTGACAGCTCTTCCTCTTGTGCTCCACATCTGGGAAAGCTGATGAAGAAGCCCAGGTTCTTCTGTTGGCAGTAGGTTCAAAGCACACAAGCCCTTTCTGTGCACAGGATTCCTCTCCCAGGTCCCACCCACTAACCCCCATGAAACTCAAAGCCAGTTTCAGGTCCCTGCTCTCTAAAACTATGTTTGGACATGCCTGGGAGATACCCTGGTGTCCCAGAAAGCTTCATCATGTGACTAATAGACATTTTTTAACCCTCTTAGGGTGTCTGTAGCATCATCAATCTTAATATTCAAATGAAATCTGGCTGAAGGTTCATCTTATAACTGAGGATTGTCCCAAGCTCTAGGAGCTGTAATAATAATGTTTCTTTTTATCTCATAACTCACATATAATATTTCAGTGAATTATATTAATGATCAATCCTGCCATTAGAATATATCCCATCTCTGCTGTTACTATTTTGGTTTTAGCCACTATCATTTTGTGTGATTTTATTGCAATGCTTTCTTTCCTGCTCTGTGCACCCTGCTCCTGTCCTGTACGGTCCATTAAACAATAAAGAACCATGGTGATATTTTAATGTAAGTTGAATGTCACTCCTCTGCCTCAAACTTTACTATATTTACTATACTATTCTCCATTACAAAGAAGCAGGTCTTCTTGGGAAAATGGTCTTTTTCGGGCTGAGAAAAAGAGAGTTCAAGATGAGCCTGGGGATTTTTTTCTTGATACAGAAATGCTAAAAAATTATGACATTATGATGACAGGCTTAAAGAGCCAGTTTTTAAAGTAACTTACTGGCCATATTTGAGACAATTTACACATCAAAATAAGTAATTAGAAGACTTTTGCTTTTAGGATATACACAGTAAGTAAAAGGGTATGAAGTTTTCCTTCAGTTGTAAACAACTAGAAACCTGGGCAAAATATACAAAACAAGGGTTTTCAGATATTTTTACAATAGAAAGCACAGGATTGCGATCTCATAGAGAAAGAGGGAAAAGCACCCCATCATCACCTCATATTTGTGCTTGAGCAGCAGAAAATGGGGCTGCACTGAGTTGAGGAGACAGAGTCTGGGACAGGTACAATTTATAAGGCAGGGAGGTGAAGAAAAGACAGGTATATAGGAAAGAGATCCAGAGGATATGCTTAAGTCTTTGGTTGAATTCTGATTTTCTTATTTATAGGGTAAAGTTCACAAAGAGAGACAGAGAACAATTTCTAAGAGAAAAATAGCCAGGAGCTATAAGCTGAAAAATGATCAGAGTTCACATCGGGACAGATATCTTCGAGGTTCTACCAGCCAGCACAAAGAGTCCTTGCTGAGTAAGCAGGGCATTCAGTAGAAACTCCAGAAAGGGTACTCCAGTAATGAGGCAAAGAAACTCTAGAAGGAAGTAGACTCTAGACTATAGATTGGCAAACTACAGTATCAGGACCAAATCTGACCTACCATCTGTGTAACTAAATAATGTTTTATTGGGACTTTGCTGTGCTCACTTTATATTTTCTATGGTTAGGATACTTTCACTCTAAAAGTTTGGTCAGGTAGTTTCAATGAAGATTGTATGGCCCACAAAGCTAAACATTACTCTCTGAACATATTTTCCTATTAAACTGAACTTCTGCTTAAACTAGATGGCTTTGAAAAGAATACTAAATAAGTTTTCTCTTATGTTTAGAGAAAAATCCTGCAAAAAAATTGCTGGCTTCTGTTCTAAACCTATTTTTAAACAACAAAAAATCTTTAAAAAGCATCAAAAGGATCAAACAGAATTGTAAGCAACTTAAGTGCCTCTGGAACAAAGTTTAATGATTTTTAAAGGAATATACCAAACTTCAGCACTCAGCAACATAGAATCCACAATGCCTAGCATCAAATTAAAAATTACTAACATGTGAAAAAGCAAGAAAATGTGATCTATAATGAGGAGAAAAATTACTCTGTAGAAGTAAGTACAGACACAACAGAAATGATGAAATTATCAGACAAAGAAGCTAAAGCAGCTATCCTAAATAAGCTCAATGTGTCCATTTACAATTGTAAACAATCAACAGAAAGCTATTTTTACTAACAAGTTTAGGGAGGTTATAGATCATCAATATATAAAAATCACTTACAGTTCCATGATCTAGAAATAAACAACTGAAATCTGAGATTTTTTAAAAAATCCTTTAAAATAGCATATCAAAAACATAAAATTCTTGAGATAAATTTAACATAATACATACCTGGCTTTTACACTGACAACTATAAAACATTGGTTTTAAACAGAGACCCTAAATTTCAGGTTTATGATGATAAAACTCAATATTATTATGAACTCAATTTTATCCAGATGTATTTATAATTAAAATATAATTCCAATCAAAATTTCAACAGGATTTAGTAAAAATTAACAAAATGATCCTAAAATGCATTTGGAAATGCAAAGTACCTAGATTAGCTTAATAGCTGGCAGACATAGTACCTGATTTAATACCTAATATAAAGCTATAATACTTAATATTATGTGACTTATATATAGACAGACTGATCAGTGTGTCAGGGTATAAAGCTTAGAGATAGAATCACAAACATATGATTAACTGATTTTAAAAATCATGACAAGTAAGTATGTAGTATTTTTCCCAAAAATGTATATACTGAATCTAATTATAAGGAGAAACAACAAACACAAAATTAAAGGCCCATATATTTCAAATATGTCAATGTAAAAAAAAGACATAGAAGGTCTGAGTAATTGTAGATTAAATAAATCTAAAGATACACAAAAACTAAGTCTAGTGCATAATCCTTGATCATATCCTGAACCAGGTAAAAAACAAAAAAATACATAAAGGACATTTTGGAACAATTAGTGAAGTCTGAATGAGGTCTATAAATTGAATAGTAACATTGTATCATGTTAAATTTTCCAATGCGATCACTATACTTGTGAGTGAATGTTCTCTATTTTAGGAAACAGATTATGCATTATTTAGAATTAAAAGGGCATGATGGTGTCTGCAACTTATTCTGAAATGATTCAGAAGAAAGTAAGATTATACAGAGAATAAATGGACAAACTGACAATAATTTGTGAATCTGAATGAAGCATAAGCTCTCTGTGTAGTTCTTGCAGTGTTTCTGTGAACTGTGAATTGAAAACTGTTACAATTTTTTTAAATGTAAAATTTCTAAAATGTTGAAACAAAATCCTCCAATAGCATCCCATCTCAGAGTCAAAGCTATATCCTTAAAGTGGGCAACAGATACCCCACAATCTTGCTCCCATTTTCTCTCTTGTACCATTTTCCTCCAGCCAAAGACTACCAGGCATGCATCTGTAGCTGCACAGGTTCGCTTTACTACTTGTTGCAGAGATGGAGAACAAACACCATGAGGACCAATGGGCCAGTTCAGTAAGAGGGTATAGAGCACTTTTCATAGCATTTGGACTTTGGTTAGGTTATTTTGGGGAGGGTCCAAGGAAACAGAGTTTTGTTCTAGATTGACTACTGTCAGGAAGCAGGGTTGATTCTACAGTTGGGTATGTTAATAATTCCTCTCTAACAAAGGGAAGAATAGAATAGGCTAACGTTACAATTAGTTAGAAACAACTTTCACTCAGATGAATCAGAATAGGGGAATGCTGGTTGTTCTTTCAGCTGAGCTGATTGATGTTTGTGTTTTGTCTGAGTTCAGGCATAGGTACAAAGTGATCTCTTTTTTTATCTTGATTCATCGTGGTCCCAGAGTGGCTTTGTCTGATACTGATGCTCTGTGATACTGTTTGTGTTCAACAAGAGAATCACTAGCTTGTAGCAACACCAAGGACTATCTGGCAGAACCAAGCCAAGTCCAGGATGTCAGGGGCTGCTTATCTTTTCATCAGTTTGCAATTCTATCTATGTGGCAAGAGAGTTCAGAGGGGCAGCTAAAGCTTCTAGGTAATGTGAGAATAGAAAATAAAAACCTTCTGGTTAATTTCTTTGTAGTAGGTTAAAAAATGGCAGACCAGTTGCTTTGGGAGATCCTTTTGATTCTTCTCCTTAGTAATGTACAGCAGAAGCTTGAAGCTAGGAAGGTGCTGTGGAATCTTCTTTTAATGTTAGCATGAAAGGAGATAATATGTGGAAGAAATTCCATAAAATAGGTGACAGTAGCCTTAACAAATTGACCAAAAACTAGGGAGACAAACCATGATTTTCATTAAGAAAAAAAGAAAAACATGGAAGGAAGTCTAGGTAGAAAAGAAACTTCAAGGCTATAAGGAGAAAGGCCTAATGTGGTTCCAGCTGGCTTGCTAAATGTAGTGCATGATCCAATATGGCGGAGGCTCTAGTTCAGAGACAACAGCAGTTTTCTGTGTTTTTATGTTTCCTGGGCAATGCTTATTAGCCCCAGTCTCAGGCTCCAACCAGAAACAAAGTACAAATTAGTCCAAATACTATTCCTGCAGCCTCCATCTTCCTCATTCCAAAGAATAGCTATCCAAATGTTCCAGGAGCACTTTTGACAGTCTTGGTCTCCGTGAAAAAATTTACATTGACAAAGTTAACACTCAAATTCATTCTAAAAATATTTCCAGAAAGAATGGTATATTCCTTAAATTTTAAATTACCCTATTTTATATTAACATTTAAAAAATATTCTGGTAGCATTACATGCTAATATTCGACTGATTCTAACTCTATATTGGAAAAGCACTCAAACAGGAAGTCCAAAGTACCTGTAAAGTAAATATCCCTTAGTAATTCTGACTTGGAAGAAATTTATGAACAATTTGTATACTTTTTTTCCTAGTTATTATATTTAGAGAGGTAAAGTAGTGAGCCTGACCATTAAAAATCATTATTTTCTGAAGTTTTAAATTCAACTACCAGGAATAACATGAAGACAGTCCACTGAATTACTTTGCTGTCAGGAAATGTAGAATATAATCTTTTACTGTCCTCAGTGCATCTGATAGAGGCTTTGATTATTTGAGGAGAATTGGTTTTGTTTAAGCCATCAGGAAGGGAGCTGATATCATGAGACAGAAGCTAGAGCTACAGCTGGGAGTACGGCCTAGGGATAAATCTCAAGATTAAAATCACTTTAGGAAAATTATATTTTGTACTTTCATGCAGTCTAATTTGCCAATCTTTTATTATTTTTGACAATCCAATATAAAATGAAAGTTTTCCATCTTTTTCTAGTATTATATGATTACTGTATGATTTCATTAAAAAAATTAAACCTTTGATGCACCTAAAATTTACTTTGGCATATGAAATGGACAATGAGATTTTTAAAGTGAAGAAGAGGAATACACACATGCTGATATTTACTGAATGCCTCTGAAAAGATGCATTAGAAATTAAGGAGTCCTCTGAAAATAAGAACATAAAGGCAGAAATCAGAAGAAAAATTTTTTAATCTATGCGCATTTTGGTGAACACTATGTGTGCGTCTTTAAGTAAATATTTGCTTTACCTTTAAAAGCAATGACAGAATGTTACAACAAAGGCCTGACCATGCCAGAGCCTCACCCCAGGATAAGGGAAAGGTTGAAGTAGTAAAGTTATAGCTGGGGAGTCCAAAATGGGCTGAAGCTCTGTGAGTTACAAGGACATTGACAATTTCTGAACACCAGGGTTTATGGGAAATGAAAGATAGACCACTCTCAATATATAAAGAAAAAACTTACCCGCAAAAATACCTAAACTTTATAGTAAATTTATAGTAGAGTGTGAGTGTCAAAATATAGAGCAATAAGGAAAAGTGAATAGTGATAAAAGAGAAATCAGGAGAAACCTAAAATTCATTCTGGATCCTTGTTGTTCCCTCATTTACCATATTCAATCAATCACTAACAACTTTCATTCTACTTTCTAAATATCTATTAAATCATTCACTTCTCTCAAGGGACACTTGTCTCCTTGATTAATGAAATAGCTTCCTAATGAGTGTTCCGTGTATACCCTGGTCCTCCTGAAATTCATATCCTACTTTGTAAGCAGGGTGATGTTTTCAAAATGCAACTTGGGTCACCGCCCTGCCTGAAAGTCATTAATTGCTTCCCATCAGAGTTAAGATAAAGATCAATTTGTTAAAGTGACATATGATCAACTCAAAGTCTGTGTGCCACTCAACTTCCCAGCCTCACCCTCTACATGCTCCCCCTCAACTCCCCACTACAAACCCACTAGCCTTCTAGAAGTTTCTTCAAACACAGACACTTTAGAAATGATGGGTTACTTGTCTCCAGAACTCTGTATTAGAAAATGTTGCAGATTTTGTTTTAATCTCCACCTCCCACAAGAAGCCTTGTTAGGTCATGAGAGCTTCTTCTCTTACTAGGCAGCTCTCTTCACAGGACTTTAATAACCTGCAGAGTGGTAGGGTACTTGTCTGCCTGATCATTTGCATAATGACTGTCCACCACAAAGCCATTGGGTTCACCAGAGATTTGGGGATAGAAACTGGCTTTACTTAGGAAATAATATTGTAAAAACTACATAAGGTGTCAGATGGGTAATAGATTTATCAGAGTAGTCACTTCATAAGTTATATAAATGTCTAATCACTATGCAGTACATCTGAAACTAATATAATATTGTGTGTTAACTGTAATTAAAAATAAAAACTATTTAAAAAGAAAGTGCTAACTATACATTTTCTGAATAAACAAAAAAAAAAAGCAAGGAGGAATGAGTGAGAGCTTTCTAGATGGCTGGCTGGATGATCAGTTGGCATTTTGGTTGCTGGGCAAGAATAAAAGGGATGGGGCTGTGTTTTGATTGATAAACTTTGAGATACCAAGACTGAAGGTATTAGAAGAGAGTCAACTACCTCAGACCTATTCACTGTGATAAAAATGACAGACATTTCTGGTTTTCTTTCTGCTGTTTTGGATAATGACAGAAGCTAATCAATTTGTTGAAAATATACATTTTTAATACTTCAAGTATAGATTTCTCTATTCTAGCTATAGACAGAATTTTACAGTCATAATCCCAGTTTAATACTACACTTTTGTATAATTTGAACCTTAATAAAGCAATTTCCAGTTGTAAACCTTGCTGACCTGGTTGAAACAATTCTTGTGTAATGAAACTGAGGTGCTTATTTAGTTCAAAGGGGAAAATAAAACAGACCATCTAAGCTAAATTCTATTAAAAGGAAGCAAAGCACACCCACAGCATCTGTATGCCTACACATCACTCCCATTTGTGCAGTATTTTATTTTAAAATTCACTAGGATAAGTTAAATACATCAGACAAAGGCAAATACCTTATAATTTCACTTTTGTGTTAAAAAATAAATGAACAAACAAAACTAAACAGACTCATAGGTACAGAGAACAAAGTGATGGTCGCCAGAAAGGAAGGGCCTGGGTAAAAAAGGTGAAGGAATTGAGAGCTACAGGTTGGCAGTTACAGAATGGTCATGGGGATGTAAAGTACAGCATAGGGAATATAGTCAATGGCATTATAATGACCAAGTATGGTGCCATGTTGGTACTTGAAATTTTGGGGAATCACTTTGTAAATTATATGATTGTCTAATTGTTGCATTCAGCAACCGCGAGAACAGATGCTGGAGACTTTTCAGGGTTTCAAAGATGTTACTTTATTGGCCAGGTTTTACCTGTGCAGGGGCGAACTCTCAAAGTGTCCGGAGACACGGTACCCACAAGGACTGCTGATGAGAGTCGCGCTGAGCGCTTACAGCTAAGTCCGGGCAAGCAAGTGTTATACAGAAGCAGACGCGGCAGTTAGCTATTCGCTTACAAAGACTGTAGGCGGGAACAGGGTTGGTCATTGGCTCAACAGTGGTAGCTTTACAAACCAAACATGTTAAGTTGCATCTGTTTTACAATCCTTTGTTCTTGCACAAGGCAGGAGGGCCTCCTGTACCCTGGGACCTAACCAGTTCCTGTTTTCTCATGGTCTAAGTTTTCCTTGCTCCTTACACTAATCACTATGCTATATACACCTGAAACTGATATAAAATAATATTAGGCATTAAAAATAAAGAATATTATATAAAATATTAAAGAGATTTTTAAAATGTGAAAAAATGTAAAATTAATTGGGATAAACTATATCTGCATGTTTTAGTTTATGCATTTTTGACTTTGTATATACCATTCATAGTGAGTAGAATTAAAAATTCCTTTAAAACAGAGTTAGAATAGGGGCTCCCATTTCCTTAAAGTATATATTATCTAACTAGGATAAAACTGCTTTTAGTACACATACACATGTGTTGCATAATTTACATATATAACGTATGCATATGTGTATTATATGTATATATGTAAAACTATTACATATATGAATTAGTGGGGGGTGGTTCTGCAAGCAGAGCCCCCCCATCCAGCACAGAAGAGAATAATTCTACCAAGACATGATCTGCTTGGGGAAGAAAGGTAGCCAATTGATCACTCAAAGGAGAAGGGCCTTGACCCTGTCCCTCAATGAGCTTTTATTGGGTTTAATTTGCATAGGAATACAGGGCATATACATAAAGCTCAATCATTGTCAGGCAGTAAGGATCAAACAATAGACAACATTCAAAGAAGTATGAGGGCTTATTCTGCGTCAGGGTCAGATAGCCAAAGGGCCATAAAACATTGGGAAACAAACTCATTTTGTGCTTGGACCCTTATCATTTAAATTGAGGGTATTAGCAAAGTAGGTTTCACAGGATTTTATGCATTCTTTCTTAGGCCTGATGGCTCCAGGGAACCGCCCTTTCCAGGACAGGGAGGCACCCACCTCCGGCATTGTTTCAAGCTTAAGTCAGGTGGGGGATGTGAGCAACCAAGAGACTAGGAGACTTTGTACAGACAGAATGAGGACTCACACTATGTCGAAGCTGAGAAGTGAGGGTCCACCATCCCCTTTTTCTATAGCCCCCCAAGTCCTTCCCTAATGGCCCCATTGTGACTATTCCTGTCTCAGGTTGTCCCTCCCTTGAGGAATCTTACCTGTCATTGGCCAGCCAATCATCTGCCCTGGGCCAAGCAGGGTGAAATAAAGGGGGCAGAGGTGGCACCCCTGCCTGGAAGATAAGCTTTGTCTCCTCAGTGCCTTATGGTCCCAAGGTCTTTTACTCAGTCTTAACCATGGGGGGCTTACAGCTTCTGAAACCAGGCAGGGTGGTTCCCAACAAATTAGCATATATAAATATAGTTTAAAAGGATTGAAGAGCAATTCTAAATTGAGTGGTAAAAGTCATAATGGGAACTATTTATTAATTTCCTCCTATATACTGTGTAAGCAATGTTAGTTATCTCCATTTTCAAATGTGGCAATTAAGAATAAGAAAGCTAAAGTGCAACTTCCAAAGTTATAATATTTACTATGTGTCTGACCAAAAGTTTCCTAACTTTATTAAAAAATCATACATGTACAAAACAAAATAATAACATATTATTAATAGCTTATAATAGAATGATCCAATGTTTAATTCTGTCTAACTCTGCGGTAGGTATTTGCTGTGCACGATCTCATATAGTCATCAGGATCACCCTCAGAGGTCAGTACCACTGATGCACTGAACAGACACTACGGTGCTGAGCTAGGACTGGACCATTTGTCTCACGTTATCAAGCACCTAATCTGACGGACCCACTCCAAGCCAATATGCTCCAGAGAAAGGCTAAACGCCCTCATCTCATGTCTTCTTAGCTCTGAATTCACACACGATGGCCCTGTTTTTGTTGCTGCACCCACCAGTGGTTCTCAGAATGATAATGTGAAAAGATTGATTGTTTCATACCTTTGTACAGGATGGTGAAGAGAGAATATCTGAAACCCCTCATTTAACACTGAAGGGGCAGCAACAGGCATGGACATGGGAGCCCTGAGTGCACTGTGTCTGGATTTGCTGGAGAATCTTCTAAAGTGTGGAGAAAAACAGATCAAGGAGTCAACATAGTAGAATTACCAAATATTTCATCAGGCCTACTCCAGCCTCCTATACTGAGGGCAGGTCATTTTGTCTCTTAGTTTAAAGCATGGTGAGCTGAAACCACATGTTGAAGAATAGAAAAACAGAGTTTCAGGGATTGGAATAGGTATGTTTTATTAATATTTTATATATTATTTATTTTCAGTAAGAACTGAAATGGTCAAATAGGAAAATTGACTGAATCAGTGGATAAAAAGAGGGTGGTACAACAAATTTCAAAACTAACTTAGAACACAAACATCATTCCACAGTTATACTAACTGGGCCACGAGACCACTCAGAGTATCACAAAAGGGAAGCATAAGGAATTACAAAAATCAGTATCTGTGAGATAAAGTCACACTATTTGCTTAAGAGAAGGAGCACACTTTGCCACTATGTTGTAAAGAAATATCTTCCAGGAACCTTCAACATTGTAAATTAACATGTTTTTTAAAAAAGTAAACTAAAGCTAAGGGAATTAAACTTTATAACAAGGTTTCAATAAGACTACAAGTGTCACAAGAGGTTTTACAGCATTACGCTGAGGCACATCGCTCTGGCACAGCGGGTATAACTGTGAAGACAACAGTGATTGTCCCCGTGCTGTTCCTCGTTCAGTGGAGGAAAAGGGCCGTGCTGGAATACACATGCGGAGACAGTGACAGTGAACTGAAAATGGGTGGAAGGAGGGTGGTCCACTGTGGGCATCTCTAAGAAAATAACATTTGAGTAGATAACCTGAATAAAATAAAGAAGAAAGCCACACAAAATAGGCTGAGGGAATCACAAGTTCAAGGTCCTACGGCGAAAGAGCTTGAAGTTATGGAGGATGGTCAGGAAGCCCATGTGGTTAGATCCTAATGAGCAAAGTTCTGACTTGTGCAAGGGTGTTAGAGGGGCCAGCGGGTGGGCTCTAGGGCCATTGTAGGACTTGGGCTTTAACTTTGAGATGGAGAAACAAAGCAGTTTTTGCCTAGAATCATGAGATAATTGATAACACAAAAATCTAAAAAAAAAAAATCTTTGGCTGGTACATGGAAAGTGACAATAGATTGGAACGAACAGATGAAGGAGACCATTAGGAGGCCATTACTGTATCCAGTATAGGCTATGATGTAGGTTCAGACTTGTGGCACTAAGAGTTAAACAAGTAGTGCTTGGAACACAGTGAGAACTGAACAAGTGTGACTTATTCTCATGACTGTGAGGGTAGTAACAGGGTAATGGTGAAAAGTAGCTAAAATTAGAAAATATTTTTAAGATAAAGTCCACAGAAATTTCTAATAGATTGAAAGTGGATAGTCAGAGCTGAAGAGGCCAAAGAGTTGCTGTTAGGCATGAGAAACTGGCTGAATGAAGTAGCTATTTACTTATGTGGGGGGTAGGGAGACACCTGAGGCAGAACAAAGTTTCTATTCCATTATTATTTGCAAGAGAGAGAAATTTATATTATGCTAAAAATGTAAATACCTCATATTGACAGGGCATTCACATGTATTATCTTATTGATTGCCCTCAGCTCAATTCCCAGGGAGATGAAAAGACCATGATCCTTTTTGTAGAGATGAGAAAACTGAGCCTGAGGGAAGTATAATTGGATTCAAAGTCTATAAATCAGCCAAGACATATTATCACAGCATATCATGCATTAGCAAATATTGGCTATATTGCTGAATTCAACTGTATTCTCTGGAAAAATTAATGCTGAATTTTCCTTGAAATATACTGATAAGCAATCATATGTATACTTATAAACCATATGTATATTCATAAAAAGAAAAGGGAATAGTCATAAATTACTTAGAAAATGTTGAGAAATGGATCAAAGGCTGGAGGAATTGAAGTAATGAAGGTAATCAAAGATAAGCACAAATTGTTTTCTCCTGAAGTTTTTGAAAAATACAAGAAAAAATCTAAGTAAATAGCAAATTAAAAAATCAATGAAAAAGCCCAACCTCTATATTTTATCAGATTGCCTATTTTATAATCAGGAGGCCAAATAATTTTTCACATAAATGAATATATGCAAATGCCAGACAATATCAGCACCATGAATTCCACTTTTGTTGCTAGAAGGCTAATTACAGGAAGCAAAACAGTTAACTAAACATAGCACCTAAAATCACCGCACTAAGGTCAATTCACAGAATTTCAGAGATTTAAAGTCTGGTCTTAGTTCCTCTAATCTTTCTATATAAAATTTTTTTTCATTTCTGAAATAGTTACTAAAACTGACCTCAAAAAACATTTTAAAATATAAATAAATGATTATAAGATGTTTTAGAAAAAATGAATCACTACTTAAATAACTATATTAAAGCAAATTTAGGTGCACATATGCTCTGGTTTAAAAAAACATTCATTAATAATAATTTCTTTCATTTTCATAGCTAAAATTAATGGAATTCCAACCAATGCCAAACATTTTATACATATTATCTCCAACTCTCACAATATTTAACAATAAATATAATCTTTATTTTAAATCAATATTAATTAACTTGTGTGAATTCAAAATGATGGTTAATGGCAGATCTGAATTTAGAATAAGGATCTAACACTGAAGTATTTTTCTTTTTTCATTCTAAACATTGTATAAAATTTTAGGATAAAACAGAAAAACGAAGGAATAAGAAGCAAAATTCTATAGCTCTCCTAATGGCATTTGTAAGTAATAAACAAGTACACAGTTATACTGTAGGTTTGCTAATAATGAAATTCTGTACATGGTGGGAGATGCAGTGAGTGCTATGAAAGGCAGGTGACACCAGTGGCACTGGGCTGGCTCCCCCGAGGAGTTGGACACTAAATTGTCTTTTAAAAGGGCAAGATTCATGGAAGAAATATGGAGGACTGAAAATGTCTTTTCTGCAATTGGAGGGTGGCATAAATAATGGGAGAGATGAATCACAGCATGCTTGTGGATTAAGTATCAGGTCAATCTTGTTTTAGAGGCAAACTGATATTTTTATAGCACTTGGTAATTTAAAAAGCACTTTATATGGGTCTACATGTGTGAAATTTATGCATATGGATACACATGCATGTACACATACACATGTGTATGATCATACTTGATCTGCATCAAACTTTAAAAGCAACTGTGTAGAGATTAAACTAGTCAGTATTGGAGCCAGCACTCAAAACCCATGCCGTCTCACTCCAAAATTCACCTAGGGAATCTGGAGATAATTGTATAGGATACTCAGCTGTCTGTCATGCTCAAAACTTTCCCTCGCTTTCCATCTTCAGTGGGATCTAGTTTAAACTCTTGAGCACAGCATTCAAAGACATTCACAAGCCAGTCCCAGCCCATCTTTCTGGCATTACTATTTCAAGTCCTCACCACGTTATCTACCCTTTATTCACACCAGATATGTTTACATACACCACGTATGTTTAGTTCATTCCTCTAAACACACGTGGCCATTTGTGTACCTGAGTCCTTGATCATGTTCTTCCTAGTTTTACTTTTTTAAGATTATTTATTAATTTATTTTTAGGGAAGGGAGAGAGAAGGAGAGGAAGAGACATCAATGTGTGGTTGCCTCTTTCGTGCCCCCTACTGGAGACCTGGCCTGCAACTCAGGCATGTGCCCTGACTAGGAATCGGACCAGAAACCCTTTGGTTCACAGTCGGGTGCTCAATCCACTGAACCTCACCAGGGAGGGCACTGCTCTTCCTAGTTTTCGGTACAGGCACATCACAGTAGAGTATTGCAATAAGGAAAGTCATAATCTTTTTGCTGGTGGAGTCTTGCCTTTAAGTTGTAAAAAACACAGTATCTGTGAGGTGTAATAAAATGAGGTGTACTTGTATATCTTTATCTCTGTATTAAAAACTTACTGTTCCATCAAATCCAACTAACTGAACCTTATCAGATCCATCATTCTTTAAAAGGAGATAAAGAAAGTGGGTATTATGGTCTGAATAATGAATCATCAAAAATATCCCTGCCCGAATCTCTGGAACCTGTCACTATGTTGCTTTACATAGAAAAAAAACAAAGATGTGGTTTTGGCAGATGTGACAAAAGGTAGTGATCTTGGGATAGAATATTATCCTGAATTTTCCAGTGGGAAAATCTAATCACATAAACCTTTAAAAGTGAAAGAAGGCAGAAGATTGAAGTACAAAAACTGAAAAAAGCGGCTAAAAAGATTCAAATTATGAGATGGACTTGACCGTCTATTACTGCCTTTGAAGATAGAAGACGACCCTCTATTACTGGCCATTAGTTTAGAAGCGTGGGTGGCTTCTGAAAGCTTGGTATGACCCTCCGCTGGCAGCTAGGAAATGGTGACCGCAGCCCAGCCATACAACCAGAAGGAACTGAATTATAACAACAACCTGAGTAAGAAAATCTCTCCTAGAGCCTCCAGAAAGAAATGCACCCCAAAGACACTGTGATTTCACTCACTGAGACCTGTGTCAGGGTCTGACCTATGGAGCTGTGAGATAATAATTTTTTTTCTTTTAAAGCCACTAAATCTATAGTATTTTGTTATGGCAACCATATAAAACAAATACAGATGGATGTTATAATTAGGCAAATATAAGTGTGAATCTCACTTCTCCTTGTGTGATTTTGGGTAAGTCACATTTTCATTCAGTTATATCACATATAAAAGGAAGATGATCTTACACCAAAAAATGCATCCAAAATGCCAAACAGTGCCCTGGTATACCATACATAGCAGACTATCAACAAATGATGGCTATTATTACTATTATTGTTATTCTAATTAGCATTTATTTGGAGGGACCCTCATAACACTTATGTCTATCACAATATAATAGCACATATGTTTTAAAATAACTGAAAAATGAATTGAAATTGGGAGTAACCGGAAGCAGTGAGACTAGTTAGGTCTCCATTAGTTTATTTCATTTGATATTTGACATATTAGGAAACTGACACACAGAGGTGAAGTGACTTATTTAACGTGACACTTCTAACTCTGAGGAGACAAAAGGCTAAAATGTATTTTAAAAATTAAGTACAATATTCTTTCCACTATACAGCATTGCTACTTGTCATTCTGAGTCTGGTGGTGAACTTAGTGCAGAATCCGAAAAAGCAGTTATCACCTGCCAGTCAGTTCCACTTTTCAAAGGATAATGGGATACTAACTGGGCACAGCCTCCCCTGGTCCAGCTTAACTTCCAAGAAAGCACTGCCTTGGAGGGCTGAAGCTGAACATAAAATCATGTGAAGCTACTCCCATGAATCCGTGCCAACAGTAGTTTCTGGTTGCATCCAGTCTTGTAAGACTCAATCATGTTGAGAATGGTAAAAACCCAAGTATAAGAATAATTACTAGAGGCACAGATATATATTTTACAGATTTATTTATTTTTAGAGAGAGGGAAAGGGAAGGAGAAAGAGAGGGAGAGAAATAACAGTATGTGGTTGCCTCTCACGTGCCCCCTACCGGGGACCTGGCTTACAACCCAGGCATATACCCTGACTGGGAATTGAAACCAGTGACCCTTTGGTTCACAGTCCAGCATTCAATCCACTAAGCCACACCAGCCAGGGCTAGAGGCAGCAGATATTAATAGGCATCATTCAGCCAAATAAGATTCTTTGCATCAAGGAGACACACCTCCCAGAAGCCAACACTGGGCCCATTCTTTCAGTGGATTTGACTGGGACAAGAGACTATGGGGATCTGCACCAGGACATAATAAGAATTCGCCACTTACTATTTTTGCCCCGCTCTTAGGAAATGAATCACCTCGATGTTCTACGCAAACAGGTGAACTGTTGTGTGGCTGTATGATTGCTTTTACAACTAAATCAAGATGCACATAAACTAGATTATATGTTTCAAATACATTGAGGAAAGATATAAAACAAAAATATAATTTTAAAACACTTAGGACCATTTTAGTTCTGTCATGATTAATCATAAAATATAGACCTGCTCTGAGGGACAATTTGTGGAATATATGATTTGATCCCTGTCTTATATGAACCTAAAATCTTCCTAGTGAAGAAGACATTCATACACAAAATATAAAATAAACAATGAAGACGGTGGTTGGCACATTACTGGTCTAAGGCAAGAGTGAGTCTTTCGGAATAATAATTGGGGCTGGATGGCTGCTGCCACCCAGTGGACACCATCAGCCGTTAGTTTGGCCAAGCCATCAGCAGACCAGGTGTAAGCATATCTGAGAAACTTGTGGAAATTGGGTCCCAAGGTAGTCAACAGCATCCCTGTTATTGGTCGTGGGGGAGGTAAAAGGCTCCTAGGATGTGCCTGTGACCCTTTTGTATAAGGAAGACACGACTGTAGAAGCAGACTGGTTTCTCTCTTGAGTATACCATCTCTATCTAATACAAGGCTTTAGAGCCTCTCCAACTCTGTGGTTAGCATCTGAGCAGTCCTCTGTCCAAGGTGGGAATATCTGGGCACAATGTCACTTGGAAATCCTGCAAAAGATACTTAGTCTCCAAAAGTTCCCAGCAGTAGGCCAGTATCCATTTCTCAAATGCATGCACTGGGTAAACCTGTTAGAAAGGCAGTGAGTCTAGTACCTAAAGGGAATCTCCAGCAAGAGCTGCCTCTCTTTGCCAGAGGCTCCAGCCAGTATAGTTATCAGTAATAGTCACCTGTAGTTTAGAGGGGGCTTAGGAACTTAGGTCCGTAGAGAAAAGCTTCTGGGACATCCTGTTGCCCTGCCTCCAGCACTGTGTGCTGCTCAAGGCTACAGCTAAATTTGACACATTTTCTGGTCACCTTGCACAAAATCTCTAGATGAGGCAAAGTTATCTCTAATACACAAATAGTGTGATTAGGTGCTGGATTTCCATTTTGGTCATGGGGACCACAGGACAAGTAAATTTTCCTTTCCCTGTCTCAGGAATCAACCTGTGAGACTCAGCCTATATTGTTCCTCAGAATTTGACTTGGTGTCAAGAATTGTGAAGGGTGTGTGCTTTAACCATAATTGAGAGCTTTTAAGTTAGCCTGTCATGGCTTTATAGATGCTATTAAAAACATAACACTCTGACCTGGCTGGTGTAGCTCAATGGACTGAGTGCCAGCCTGTGAACCAAAGGGTTGCCGGTTAGAATCCCAGTCAGGGCACGTGCTTGGGTTGTGGGCCAGGTCCCCAGAAAGGGGCATGCGAGAGACAACCACACATTGATGTTTCCCTCTGTCCCTCCCTTCCCCTCTCTAAAAATAAATAAGTAAAATCTTTAAAATCCCAATTTCTGCATGGTGATGTGAAGATTTTAAGAGAGGGTCCCTAAAAAACAAAATTTATTTGTAAAAAGTTGTGTATTTAATCTAACATGTTTAAACTTCAGTCAGTTTCAAAGTATTTCCCATTTGATGCAATATTCCTATTGAGACTTTTTTACCACTGCTCAAAACAGTTTTTGAACTTGTTAATTTTGATGACTTTTAGTGCTTCTGCCATTTGTGGTTTCACCTCCTCCACATCAGCAAAATGTTTCCCTTTTAGGACTTTTTCTCATTTGGAGAAACAAACAAACAAACAAAATTCTCTTGGGGAAAGACTGGTGAATAGGGAGGGTGGGGCACAGGGGTCCTGCTGTTTTGGTCAAAAACTGCTGAACACTCAGGGCGGTGTGGGCAGGTGCGCTGTCATGGTGGAAGAACCAGTCGCCTGTTTGCCACAAGTTGGGATGTTTCTTCCTCAGATCATGACAGCCTTCTCAAAACCTCCAGATAAAAACTTCAGTTAACTGTGACCTGGAAGAACAAATTCCAAGTGCACCTTCCCTCTCACCTCAAAGAAACAGGTAATCATTGTTTCCATCTTTGATTTCACTGGTTGTGCTTTTTAGGGTCATGGGGAAGTGACAATTTTCCATTGTCTAGGTTGCTGTTTTGTCTTGGGGGCATAACCGTAGCACCAAGATTTATCTCCGGTTACGACTGTGAAAAAAAAAACAGGCTCAGCCTCCAACCGCTCCTTCAAACCAGGGCACACAGCCAAGCGACTGTCCCTTTGTTCAGGCATGAACAAGTGAGCACGAATTTTGCTGAAACTTATTTCATGCCCAAACCTTCAGATAAAATTGCTGATAGGAATTCCATGACACCCCAGGCAACTCCACAAGTTCAAAAATAGTCCAATGGTGGTCTTCCAAGATGGCTTGACCAGTTCTTACTATATTTTCTTTAGTTTGGCTGGCCAAAGGACTCCCAGAATAAGGTTGATCATCAATCAACATTTCACCTCATTTAAAACAAGAAAGCCATTCATAAACTTGTATTTTACTCAGGGTAGCATCTTCGTAAGCTCTCTGTAGCATAACAACTATTCCCACCACATTTTTTCCTAACAGGGAACAAAATTTTACTGCTGCATGTTGATTGTGTAAATTCCCCATCATGAAATGGGCAAACATGTTGAAAGAGTCTTCAAAAAAATTCACTGAAGGCAAATGCAGCCTCTCACAGCAATACCAGCTGGTACACTGATACAGATGGGTTTCCAGAACACACACATAGTGAGGGTAAGCCTGAACTACAAGGAGCGCACCCTATAGAAGATAATTCTGTTTTTTGGGGGGTACCCTACTGCACAAGTAGTGGGTTGCATTGTAGGAGAGGACCTCTGAGTGTAAGGAACCTGAATATTTTGTAATGGGCAGTAAGTATGCCTGCCCTTTGCTCCACAAAAAGAATATATCTTTACATTCCAAGGCTGTTAGAAAACCTGGACTTTGCTTTGGTAGGAGACAATGTTTTATCTGCCAAAGTTGTTTATTATACAAATAAGCAAAGAGCAGTCAGTGCCTTGTCTTGCAAAATGTGCAGAAATGTAAGAGAAAGAGGTGCATGGAGAATTATCTTCCCACATTGGGTGGTGGGTCCCTAACACCCCACCAGGATTAATGGGCTATTCCTGGGGTCTCAAATGAGTTCCTATCAGCTCTAAAGCCATTGTCACTATTCTTTTGAGGCCTATCAGCATTATATTATCAACATAGAAAATACGAGTAAGGGTAAAGGGTATTATTCTATATCTTAATTGATCCATTGGTGGCATGTAGGAGAATTCAAACATAACTGTGATGGCATAGTAATTATGTTTCAGAGCCCAAGCAAGAAGATAGTAAGTTGATCTTGATTGGGTACCAAAGCAATCAAGACAAAGGCATTAGCAATGGCCATGGTGGCATGACAGGTACTATCAGTTTAATTCCATTACAGTCACAATGTCAGAACTAGCTGGGGCTATGGGGCTTATACTAAATTAAGTTAGTGATAGCCAACAGGCCGTTTTTAAATGGCCACATGGGGTTAATATATGGAGATATTGCCTCTTAAAGCAAAATAGCTCTGCTGTCTTGAAGTCATTGATGAAATCTGTGCTCTTCTTTTCTCCTCCTGGAATGCTATATTGGTGTTCATATACTATGGGAAGCTGATTTGGTGGTCTATAGGACACTAGTGCCACTATAGGATGGACTCAGTGAATCAGCAGATGTACCTGGCAAGTATGTTAGTGTAGCACGTCCTACAAGGTGGCCTAAGAAATCAGCGAAGTTCCACCTGGACTTGATGAGCATTCACAGTGCCATCAGGTAAAGCATCAAGGCCAACTATACATTCGGCAGCATCCACAGGGGAGGACAACAGGAGTCTGAATGATCTTACCCCAAGGTCGCAGTTCCTGATTTTTCCTCCCTGCTTTTACTCCATTTCCAAATTCAGCTGGTTTAATGCCTGGCTCTCACTTTTCAAGGAATCTGATATCCAAGAGCATAAACATTTGTATATATCACTTTTTGTCCCTACCCCATAGTACCTTCACTGTGCTGTGAAGCTATGTTCTCCCCAGTGTAAAGGCTGTCAAAGCAGGGTATGGAGGCGCAGGGTCAGATGCTGGAGGAGCTGAAGGAGTAACTTGTTCTAAGAGCCACACTCCTGACTTAGTTTCTCCAGTAAAGATTTCTCTCTATAAATGAATTTGATTTTATCTTCTGTTTCCACCAGTTGCATAACTGCCTGCTTGGCTTGAATTGCAAAGTTTGCTTAGTTTAGGAGACAGTCTATCTTTATCCACAGTCTCCTATGCAGGGCATCCTATTACTAATAAAAAATTATTTATATATATTTTGCAGTTGCGAACTCGAATTTTTAATGACTGAAATGTAAAAATGGTTTTATACAAATTCAAGCTGCTGTTATTTCACTTCTTCTTCCACTTATCCCCAAAATTGAAGATCAAAAGAAAATCAAGGTTGGGAATTGCTGGTCTATATAATAAAATTGAATAAAATTGCTAACGTTTGCTAAATACTCTATGAAAATCCTACATTAAGGTCACAAATTTAAGTCTTACAAAAGACAGCCCACTATAAATACTGAACAGAAAAAATTTTTAAATGTTCTTCCTGGCTTCAATCTCATATTTGGATACTAACAACACATTTAGTAGAATCCTCCAAATTGGGGAGAACGGTGGTGGGAGCGGATCTTAACCCTACCAGTCATTCTCTGTGTGAGGGACTCATGATCAGGGCTGTCGTTCCCTGAAGTTATCCAGCCAGGATGAAGCAGCTTTGACTAGTATCCTCCATGGGACTGCATGAAATTGCACTGGCCTTGGAGAAGTGACCCCATGTTAGCTACAATATAGTCACAGAAATATTAGAAACCCAGAATAGCAAGCTTGTTTGTGGGGTAGTTCTGTCCCCTGCTGAAGCATGAAGTCGCGTGTGAGATGGCTGCAGTGCTGCTGTTCTCCCTGGAAGAACACAACCTTTGCCACTTACTCTTCTGACAGAGGCACTAGCCAAGGCTCTAAGTGCTCAGCAGTCTTGTCTAAAGTGATCCTGGACTTCCTTTCTCTTTCTGTATTTATAGGTCGGCATCTCAGTAGTACAGAGGCATCGTGATATACAGTGATGGTTCTACATGTTCCATATCTGAGACACTCAACACCAAGGGCCCCATTCCTTTTGTAACAAGCAGCATACAAGTTAATTCATCTCTAGCAGGGAGGAACCAATCATTGACAGAATTTATGGCACCTTGACCCACTTATTTGCCTTTGTAAGTAGCTACAGAGACTGCTCGATCTCAAGTGACTGCTTGGCACACTCATTAAGGACATGAGTAGGGCTGATGATAGGCTCTCTCCTAACAATAGGTTAAAATCAAAGAGTAATGGTTGAATTGTTTGTAGAAATAATGATATGATGAAGTCAAATATTATGTGATGCATACTATGATAAATTCTACTGTTCTGAATTTTAATAGTACATATTGTAGTGAAGTTGATAAACTTTGAGATGTCAAAGTAAAGCCAATACAAATAGAAATATGTAAATTTGAAAAGAAGTCCTACTTTTTAGTTAATAATAAGTTGATATAATGACACTGCTTTTTTAGTAAAGCTCACAAAGTTGACACAAAGATTAACTTAAGAATGCATGAGTTTGCTCCTTTGTCCGAGTATAACCAGTCACCGGATATGGGAGATATGCTTATTTAACTCTTTCCTCACAAAGTCTAACCCCAACACCTTTGCTGCCTATAAGAAACATGAAAAACAAACAGAATGCAGAAAGGAAACTCCTTCATCCCTTTTCACATTTACCTCAAAGACAACAACTTAAATGTGCCCATCATCTGAGCCTCTTGTTTATATTACCTTAAACAACACCCTCTGTGTTTCATATGTTTACAATGGAATCAGTAAAAGGAACCATTTGATACACAACCAAAATGGGACCTAGTAAATGCAAATAACTTCAATGCATCGTTTAAAACCAGCATTCCATTACTCTGACTGCCTATCAGGAATTTGATAGCAATTACAACTAGTGCATTATCTTGCATGGAATACATATTCGAAATACCTGTTAAACTGAACTACAGTCTGGTCCTAAGAATAATATTCACAATTTTGATGAGAATTGTTTGTATACAAATTGATTAGTCTCAGAGTAGTCAGAGTATGGTAGAAAATGAATAAAATGAAACACTGAATACTTGTCGAGCTATCACAAAATACTTTAACTAGTACTGTAGACACCTAGAATTCCACTTTCAAAGTTTTTCTTTTCATTCAATTGGCAAAGATAGCTGTGAGCTCATTAATTGCGGTATTCCAAATTCCTTATTTCAATAGTTTTTGCAGTTAAGGTTTTGGTGTTTGGTGTGTTTTATGGTTCCTAGTTCTCCAGGCACATAAGGCTTAATGCTGTTTTCTGTTATGTACTCACTGACAAGAAATATTTCTCCTCTATAAACATGTCTATCATTTAAGGGTTCTTTCAGAGAAGGAAATGAATGGCAGCCTAACTTCAGCCAGGTATGAACCTGGAAGCCTATTGACTGGTTGCAGTGAATAAGACAAACTACTCTGTGGTTAGTTTGTACAGGAGAGCTCCTGAGTGCTCTCCACACTGCACAAAGTCACAGTGGAGCAGTTCATTTATGCGACACTTCTGTTCCTATTCCTCCAACATTAATGGTCCCTGGGCTGTTAACAGGACAGTAAAGGAAAGTCTTCTTACTCCAAACAACGTACTGTAGGAAGAAGTCAGGAAAGCCCTGGCCTGCACGGCTCACTTAGTTTGGTGTCGGTTCACAAAGCGAAAGGCCCCAGGCTGGAATCCCACTAAGGGCACATGCCTGAGTTTCAGGTTCTGTCCCCAGTCAGATGCTCATGAGAGGCAACTGATCAATGATTCTCTCCCTGTCTTTCTCCCTCCCTTGACCTCCAAGAAAATTAATTAATTACAAAATGTGAGGAAACGTTTTATCTTCAGAAGAGAGTGGAATTAAGAAAGCTGAGGTAAGATGGCAGCATAGGGAAACACAGCTCACCTCCTCTCACAACCACATCAAAATTACAACTAAAATATAATCAGCCATCACTCAAAACCATCATAAACTGAATTGAATGGAAGTCTGACAATCATGGAATTAAAGAAACCACATCCATCCAGACTGCTAGGAGGGATGGAGACTGGGAACAGGCTGGTCCCACATCCACATGTGGCGGATAAAATTCAGGAAGTATAACTCAGGAGTAAGGAGTCCCAGCCCCACACTAGGCCCCAGAGTCCAGGGTTCCAGTGCCAGGAAGATAAGTCCCCGTAACTTCTGGCAACCAGAAGTTTTTTTTTTTTTTTAATGAAAAAAAAGAAAAAACAGCAGGTATTGAGTTGGTGGAAGAAACTTCTGGAGTCCCAAGAAGTTCCTCTTAAAGAACCCACACAAGGATTTACTCAGACTTACTCCCTCTGAGCTCCAGCACTGCGGTAGCAGCTTGAAAGGCACCAGTGGCATATAGTGAGAAACTGAAGTATCTGGCATCAAGGCAAGACTTGGGGGACAGCTTTCTTCCAGACAGAAAGGCAGGCAGAGGCCACTGTCCCTTTACTGAACTCTTTCCCCCTAGAGCCACAGAGCCAGAAGGGAGGTACCATATCTGAGACTCCATCAACCTGGCTAACCCTGTTTTCCCTGCCCTGGAGATCCACTGAGACTCCATTCCACCCAACTATGAGCTCACCCATGTTGTTAACAGTGACTTTTCCATATGAGTGGCTGGTCTTGGCTCATGCTTCACAACTTCCTAAATCCTCTCAAACAAGAAACTGCTGGCCTCAGTGAGTCCCTAGCCCCATACCTCTTGTTAAATGGCCTCAGGTCTGGCACTAGCAGCAGCCAGCCTAGATTCACAGTTTGGTTTTGCCTGGGAAACTCCAAGCTCAGCACAAGTAGCAGCCATCTCAGATTGCTTTATAGACCAGGCAGGGTGGCCCCAGCAAAAACAGAGTTGGGGGTTAATCTTGGCCTGCATCACCCAGGAAACCCCAGAGCCTGCACACCCAGAGGGAAGTTACAAACCACTTCAAAGCACCACCACCCTGTCCCTACATAACTGATCCTCCACAGAGGGTGGAGGTTGGTGGTCAGTGGTCACAGCCAGTCCTTATAGCTGACTGGCCTGGGTAAATCCCTCCCATTGATCTTCCAACAGCAATCAAGGCTCAACTACAAGAGGAGGGTGTACTCAGCCCACATGAAAAATGCACCTGGAGTGCCCACTTTGGGTGATAGAGGAGGCTGTGACACTGGACCCTAAAATACATCTACTATATTAGGTCACTCTACCAAGACCAGGGAGTGATAGCAGCTCCACCAAATACATAGAAACAAACACACAGAGGCTGCCAAAATGAGGAAATAAAGATTCCACATGTGATCATATTAATGCCTAATTAAATTCCACAGTGTATTTAGACAAATACTCTGTATGATAGTTGTTCATTTAAATCAGCTGAGACTAATTTTAGGGTTCAACATCTTGTTGAATGTTCTATGTGTCCTTGAAATCAGTGTTTTTGCTACAGCTGTATGTTTTCTTTCTTTTTTAAAAATTTAATCTTTATTGCATTTTTCCATTACCATTTAGTCCGCTTGTACCCTTCTCCCCTCAGCAATCACCACACTGTTGTCCATGTCCATGGACTCCCACAAATTTGTCAGCTTACATGATATCCATTTATTATCTCAAAGTTCTGGTTGTTAGAAGTTTAGCCAAGGCTACACTGAGTTCACTGCTTAAGGTCTCACAAGGCGAAATCAAGGTTTTGGTTGGGTTGAGCTTTATGTGGGAAGAACATTCTTGGAGGCTCATTCAGGTTGTTAGCAGAGTCCAGTGACTTGCAACTGTAGGTCTGTGGTGTCAGCCAGGACCTGTTCTCCTGCTTCTGTAAGCCACACACACTCCTTCTCCAGGGGCCTCCTTCATTCACAATTCTGCCCACCGGCCAGAGAAAATACAGAGGTGTTCAGATTGGGAATTGCGATGGATTCTGCCAAAAATTGCATGTATCTGTTTGATTTATTAATGAATGATCCAGCAGCCTTGGCTGGTGACAGGGTATCAACAAGGTTGGGAGAACAGGAAAAAGGGAGAGAACTGTTTTTTTGAGGTAGTCGTGTGTAAAGCTTCATCTCTGTGTTGTAGAGGTTTTGTTTGGTTTGGTTGTTTGTCTGGGTCTCCCACGCCACCATGTTGACATGGTAACAGCAATTATTTCTGGCCCTATATTTTGGCTTGGCATGATTGTCCAAATTAATCATAAGCACCACTGCACTCTCTTGTCCCCATTCAAATATGCGCTCCATATACTCACACTGTCTACTCTGTTCCAGCACCTGCCCTTAGGAATTAGCAGCTGACACAAGGTTTCTTCTGCAATGTCTTCTGCTTATGTCCTAGGGAAGGTGCTTCTGTTCATAACTGGAAAGCATGACATGAGCTATACCCTTCTTCAGATATTCTTCTCTGAAGTACATCTAGGGGAAATTCCTCAGCAAGTCCGGTATGGATATGCTGCCTACATCCAGTTTCCAATGCTCATGCATCTTCCTACCCCTTTCTTCCATTCATATCATAGGGACCATGGCACAGAATATCTGAATGAGTCTTCCTTTGTAATTTTTAAATTTATTAATTAAAAATATTAACCAGTGCTACACAATTTTATGCCTAATTCTTTTCTACTTATTTTTATATGTAGGACTTGTCTTTTCAACATTTCTCAAAGTTTTTTGAAGACCAGGGGATAAAGTTGTTTTCTTTTTATGAAAGTCAAGCATAGAAGTGTTTGTATAGATAGTTGTCCATGAATATTTTTTTAATTTATTTTTTATTGTTGTTCAAGTCAGTTTTCTGCCTTTCCCCACCACCCCTTCGCACCACCCCAGCCCTCCCCACCTCCTTCCCGTTTCCAACCCCCTTGTTATTGTCCATGTATCCTTTATAGTTGTTCCTGTAAACCTTTCATTCTCTGTGTTATATATTCATTTTGTCATTGAGCACAAGAGTTCAGCTACATTCTACCTGAGACAATATGGTCTCTTCGTTCCTCTAGAAAATATGATTTATGTGGGTCTTATTTATCATTAATCCAATGGCCCCCATTTAGTAGTCCACTCTAACTAAAAATGCTAGAAATTTGTATGAGTCTAGCAAGAAATACCTATCTAAATTAGTTTGTTATTTTGGTATTCCTGATAACAAACAGATTGAATATCACTGTTATTTTATTTCAACATCTTACAAATGCCATGTCAAAACTGTACCAATGTATTGGAAATCATCTTGAAACAAAATATCTTTGCTTGAAATGCTCGACAGAGTTACTATGGAATTACACTCATACTATCAATTATAGAAATCTTTACTGTACTGTTATCTTAGTTGAATATGGCAACATCATAAGATATTCTCTCTCTTTCCTTCCCCTCCCTCCTTTTCTCCCTACCTTCCTTTTGAAGAAAATGCCCAATTGAACTATCAATATCTCCTTATGTTAAGGAGCATATGTTGGATATGTGTTACATATGCTAAAGCTTAGAGCAGTAAAATTTTCAAAAATAAAACAGCTTTGATTAAAAGAGATGCAATGAACATAGGTAATACCAAATCCATTTTAAAAACAGAATTGTTCAAAAGTGAAGAAAATGGTGGTAGGAAAATGGAGACAACTGTATTCAAATGTTTAAAATGATTTTAAAAATGTTAAGATTCATCCTAGTGAGGAAAAAATTGTGTGGTGCTTCATGTTTCTGCACCCTATTTCAATAACACCACTACTAACATAACCTTGATTATTATTTTGAAAGATAATTAAGTATAAAAATATCTAACTTATAAAATCATATTAGCTTTCCTGTATCTGTGTACACTTGAGGCTTCTCCTTCCACATCCCCATAAGATGAGCTTACAAGAATTAGAAAGAACTACTTCTATTCAGCACAATGATCCCTGGCAAAGATCCAAAAAAAGAAAACCCAACTTGATATTAATTATGTGTTGAGGTTTTTTCCTGTCTCACTAACTTTGTATTATCTTTAAGATCTCAGCACAAGTCCATTCATGGTTTTGCACCTGTAGCAAAATTTTCATCTTTGCATCAGTGCTCTCAGCATTACCCTGTGCCCATTTTCTTACTTTGCACACTCAGATTATGCTATGTTTTTATATCTACACACAAATTTCTGGCACAGGAATTCTTAACTTTAAATTGTGACAATATGTCTTTGTTTATTGAACTTAGTAAGAAGAAGAGTCAGGCAGTAAGGGAAACTTTATGTTATTAAACTCATTCTATCATCTTTGCGAAAAACATTGATTTAGGTCTATTGTTTCTCCAGAACAATATCAAGCACATTGGGTAAAAATACAGAGCCTTCTACTGTAGAACTGGGTGTCTCAGTTTGGGTTACAGCAAGAACCATTTTGTCTGCAGCATCCTATTTCCATTCAGACACAAATATTTCTGACATTCTTTTTTAAATCAGTCATGTCTGTTAAGAAATTGAAGCATATGACTACATCTGAGTGGTCCTGCTATGCTGCCCTTTTTGGATGTAAAATATTTACTTGATATACTCACTGAAAGGTTTAGTTCATTGGAAAAAATAAAAGAAAACAGCTATGAAAGTTGGCTGCCTCCTGAGTCTGGTAATTAAATTCCCACGGGTATGTTTGGTATGGAGTGTTGGCTGTTTCAGCTTACTCTGTGCCTTTCATTTCTGACTTCCAGTCAATTGTTCTGTGTGCTTTCACCTTCGCCTGCAATCATTAGTCAAATAACTCACCCAAAAACACTGTTCTGTATGTGTGTTTATGCTTCTGTCATCTGTTAAAGGTCAATATTTACCAAACTACTCAATCTTTTCTTTTAATTTGTACAACTTATTACATCGTGTGCCTTATATAAAAAGCAAGTCTGTCAGCAAAGAGCCACACACACATGACTGCCATGAAGGCAGCAGAGTTTTCCAAGGATTTTTGTGTACTGTGCTTGGAGTAGAACTTTGCTTTTGCCTCTGTTTTTACTTCACTTAATCTGTTTAACACTCAGTAAAATGTCTTTGGTAGAACTATCACCTACCAGGGTGTTTGAAAGAACTAATGCTGTAAAGGTAAATTTTGTAGCAACATTGGTGGTGTAGTTTCTAATATTTTTTCTCAACTTATACTCCTCACACTGTTCTGTTGGGGAGGGTTCGTGCCTTTTATTATGTAACCCAGATTACTCTAATGTAGTATCTACCAGGCCTCCACATTTCTAAGTTTACTATTTCCTCTAGTACTTAGGAAAGAGATTAAACATTAATTTTATGTACTATGGGAAATCCAGAACCCTTCTCAATATTTCCCTGGATTATAAACATGTGTAATTGTGAATTGTCCACCCACATAAATTCCACTTCTTGCAGTAAAATTATTCCAGTAAAATTATAGTACTGACTACTTTGTTTCTTAAGCCAGAAACCCAACATTTGTCTTGGTTATACCCCAGGTTCTCCCAATCTCTACGTTCAGTTCCTTCTACAACCTGTATCTCTCTCTAATCCATTTCTCACCATGTGGGGCAATGATCAACTAATCTCTAGCCTATTGTGTTAAGGAAAATTATGCATACTTGGGACTAAAACACAAAAGAGGACTGGATGCCCTTTCAGCATCATACTGGGATGTTAACAGACTCATCCAAAGATCATTTTATTTTCTAGATGAATGCACCATTTTTGGCTTTGTTACTTACTATTAAGGGATAAGACATTAGGATGTCACTTCATGACTTACAGACTTGTGAGATACACAAGAGATACAAATAATTTTTGTCAAAAAAATAGTTTCAAAGGTTACAGGGGTTTTTTGGTCCAGTAGGACATAAACCATTTTTTTGTTTCTAATTTTAAAAGACTCTTCAGTTCCTTAAATGCTGTTTAAATCCATTTTAAGCTCTTGCTGAATTGCTCATTAATTAACTGATTAAATAATTTGACATGATTTTTTCTATATTACCATGAGAATTGTGATTTTAACTTTTTAAAATTATAGTATGATTACTGTAATGATTTTTGTTGCTCACTTTAATCTGGTTTTTGTACTGTTGCTTGAGTGACCTAAAATGCAAATGCATCATGATAACTCTTCCTTAAGACATTCCAGTGGCCTTCTGTAGTCCCTATAATGTGACTTAAAATTTGGCTTTTGTCTACCTTTTACTGTCTTATTGTGCTTTTGCCTTATTGTATTAGCTAGAGTTTCTAGTACAGTCTTGAAAGGAAGTAGTGAGAGGATCATCCTTGTCTTGTTGTGGATCTGAGTGGGAACACGTTCATTTTCTCACCATTCATTATAGTGTTAGCTATAAGTTTTTGTAGATAGTCTTAATCAAGCTGAGGAAGATCTCTTTTATTCCTAGTTTACTGAGGGATTTTATTATGAATGGGTGTTGAATTTAATAATTTTTTCTGTATCTATTGATATGGTAATGAATATTTTTTCTTTTTTAGACTGTTGGTGTGATACATTATATTAATTTTTGAATGTTGAGCCAGCCTTGCATACCTGGGACAAATTCCACCTGGTCATGGTGTATAATTATTTTTATACATTCATGGATTCTAATATTTTCTAATATTTTATTGAAGACTTTTACATCTATGTTTACGAGAGATATTGATTACTAGTTTTCTTATAATTTCTTTGTTTTCTGTTGATATTAGGGTAATGCTGGTTGGGCATTAGGGTAATTAGGGTAATGCTGGTTTTAGAATGAGTTGGTAAGTATTCCCTTTACTTCTAAATTCTGGAGGAGATTTAAGAAACTTGGTAAAATTTATCATTTAAATGACTGGCAGCATTCATCATTGAACTCATCTGGTTCTGGTGCTTTGTCTTAAAGGTTATTAATAATAGATTTAATTTCTGTAATGGGTGCAGGATTATTTAAATTGTCTATTTTTATGCAAGTTTTAGAATATATGTCTTTTAAGAAATTGGTTCATTTCATCTGATTTATCAAATTTATGGGAATATAGTTGGTCATAATATCCATTTGTTTATCCTTTTAATGTCCATGGGCTCTATAGTGATGTTTCCTCTTTCATTTATGACATTAGTAGTTATTGCCAAAAGATTGAATAACATATACCGGGTCCTATGAGTGTACTAGGGGCTCCTACTCACTGAGTCTTCTGGTCAGTGGAGGTTGAGGATTCCCTGAATTTATAATGACTAAAGAGCAGACCAGGAAAGTCTACGGGAAGCACAGAGTATATAAAGAGAACAAAGACAGGATCAGGACCTTTTTCTGAATTAAACAGCAGGTGAAAGTCCCAAAACATTACTTTCTCATTCCTATGTTACATAAATTCAAACATGACAACTGAAACTTTAAAATCAGAGTTATTAAAATTACAAGTCATAAATAAGAGGATATGTCACCTAGTTTGGAATCATATAAACCTGACCAAATAAGTGAGGAATAAAACCATTCTGCTCTTCTGAATTTATGTCAATGCTCCTTTTACACTCCTTTTCTCTTTTTCTCTATGTCTCTCTCTCTCTCAGACAGACAGATAGACACACACACGTACACTTCAATCTGTCAAGTAGTATCAGATGTCATATAAATCTGAGTATTGTACAAGTTGATCAGGCCTATTTTGAACATTCTCATTTATTTTTTCAGGTGCTTAGGAGAAGATATAGAAAGAACACACTGTGAAAACTATCAAGTTATTTGGAATTATTAATGCAGTGATATCTGAAAATCTTTACTTTCCTTAATCATTAAAGTTATGTCATTTAAAAGAATATATACATTCTTGACATTAAGAGTATTTTTAAGTTCAATCATCTATAGGCAATTTCTCAAAATGCATACACACCTAAAAGTATACATGTATAAATTTTACAGCATTTGTGTTAACACTTAAACAGATATCAGAAAATTCCATTTAAAACTTCACTCAATTGGAAATACCCGTTACCCCCTGAATTCCCATATTGCTTTTTTTTGTCCCATAGAATTAACAATAACTTTATTTTTAAGTGAGGTAATCATGAAAATTATAGAAAATGAAAAATATTATATATCCCTAAGAAGAGCTACTTAGAGATAAGATAATTAACTAATGTGCTTGCAACAGATTTAGTAACTTCACTGAGTCCTGTAAAATGAAATCTATTGCAAGAATATGCTCACCATTCTCTCCTTCAGACTAGATGCAATTGTCTCCTTGGGAAAATATGTAAATGATATTTACATATCTTCAGTCATTAATGTAATTGTATGAAAGTAACACAGTCATGGTATAATCTATATTGTATTTTTATGAGCATTTTAGTATGATAAAATGGCACAATTCCTACTATGTATCTGATATTATTTCTTTCATTAACTCTAATTTTGCATATATTAGTCCTTGGTATACAAATAAAAGAAAATTTATAAAGAAAAATTTAAAGCAAATAAGGAAGTAGAGATAAAACCATTTCTTTTTTCTTTAGTCTTGTACTTCCTGTTCCCTTAATTTTTTTTCAAATAGTTGACAGTGAAAGAATACTGGATAATATTCATTTTTTATATTAGGTGACACTTTACAACACAAGAAATTATATGTTATATAACCAAACAATTTATGTTATAACAAATAAATTTAATTATTTACAACATAACTGTCACATCTCCTATCTTGCAACTATACAATAAATTTATGAGTGCATATTTTATGCAAACTTAGTAAATAAAAAGACCATTCACAGTAAAAATCTCCATCTCCCAAATAAAAATCATATAATGTGGGTTCTTTTCACAAGAAATATGATGTGGAAGGCTCTGGGAGATCATGCCTAAACTAATAGATAATAATTTTATGGGTCCTTGGAAGGACAAAATAAAAAATCACTTCTGCAGTACATGAAGATGAAGACATAATGAGTTGTTGCAGGGTTTAAAAATTTGGGACAATATATTGTACAATACTGGTAGGATATATTAAGTAATTTAAACCACACAGGGCTTGGGCAATGAAAGACACAAAGGTAGTAAGTCAAGGTGTGGTGAGAGAGCAAGATAAGTCAAGGTGTGGTGAGAGAGCAAGGTAAGTCAAGGTGTGGTGAGAGAGCAAGATAGTTTGGTGGCAGCTAAATCAGAATTGAATAAAATTAGGTACTTATCATAGATAATTTTTTCCAAAAATCTAGAGGATTCATAAAAGCAAGAGACTCACAAAAGGCAAGGTAGTAACTTTGCTCTTTAGAAAAACACTGCTGTGTACTGACCACACATGTGTTGATGTGTGCAAGACCATCTTTGGGATGCTGTGCAAGGTGCTTTAGCAAGAGGTAATTAGCCTACTGTTTGATGAGCAAATTGACTGGAAAACCCTAATGTTGTAGTAGAATATTGTTGACCCATGAACAGTGAGAAGATAGGCACCCAATGCAGTTGAAAATCCACATATAACTTTTGACTCCCCCAAAACTTAGCTACTAATTAGCCTACTCTTGATCAAAAGCCTTACCTAAAACATAAACAGTTGATTAAAGCATATTTTATATGTTATACGTATTATATACTATATTCATATAATAAAGTTAGAGAAAAATGCTATTAAGAAAATCATAAGGAAAATACATCTACAGCACTGCATATATTTATTGAAATAATTCCCATATTAGTGGACCCACACAGTTCCAACTCATGTTGTTCAAAGGACAACTATATAACCATTAACCATTGAGAATAACTTTCACCTATGTAAATTCAGGGTTAAAATTTGAAGTAATATTGCTGGCTATATATGACTATTAAAATGAAGCAAAACAAAACTCAACTACCAAGTGCTTTGAATTTAAGCTCTTCCTACTTTCTATAATATTCTGCAGCCTCAAACAATCTCTCTGGGGTGAAGAAAGGATTCTTAACAATATGAAAGCCAAACTGATGATCTGCCTTTAGTTCTCTTCTTTTAATCTATGTTTTCACCACAAATAAACTCATTTTCTTACTCACGGTTTCTAGCACCACTGATACGTAGCTAACTCCTTAATCAAAATCTGCAGTCACTTTGTCTTACCTGAGTTTTCAACTCCCTATCTTAACATATTTCTCCACCTGAGTGTCCTTTAGAATCCAAAATACAACGTGTCTAGTACTCCCAGTCTCCCACACTTTAGTAAGTACTTATTAAATTCTACAAAGAGGGCAAAGAGAAAGCATTGGTTCATTACAGTCAATTCTCCTTTGTCAATAGCCACTATCTGTATTACTTCTACCCAACATTTCTCAAGTATATCCCTTCATCTTTTCATATTATCTCAATTCATATTTTCATTATCTTTCATCTGGAATACTTCACTAGCTTTTTCTCCCCTCTGATCATCCTACATGTTGTCAGCCCCTATTATTTTTTTGATTAACAGATAAAGTATATCACCCCCAACTTCCTAAAAAGTTTTTTGTACTCAGAGTTTATAAAGCTTCCTTGAGCCTAAAGTTGATAAATATTCACACTCTTTGACATGTCATTGAAAACCTGTTACACTTGTAGCTAGACCATTATTCCCAGGTCTAAGAACAATCACGGGGAGACTTGGCCATTATCCAAACATGTTCTATTTCTGCACCTGTATTCCAGAGCACCCATTGCCTTCATTGTGGAATGGCCTCCTTTATTTTTTATGGTCCATTCTTCAAGGTTCACTTCAAGCGTCATTTCTTCTGTGACACTTACTGACCACTCAGAAAGTATTCTTCATTCTCTCTAGCCACATGGTATACTGACCACATAACTACTGCTATGCTAAATACATTTAATTTAAATTAATTATTTTTATTACTTAACTTGGTCCTTAACACATTATATTCATCAAAGCACTTTCAAATAAATAAATTAATTTAAAAAATAAATAAATAAAAGTGAATGAACAAACAGTGGTTCGGTACTGAAGAGAAACTCAGGAGACCTGGATTTTAGTCAAAGATTTACTGCTAACTAGTTGTGCAATTTTTTAGAAGTCTGTGTAAATGCTGTAGAACTTGGCTTTGTTATCTCTGAAATGTAAGACTTTGTTATGTTACATAATTTCAAAATTATTTGTGTCTCAATCAAAATATTATTTTTTTCATCTTATTTGTTCCATATCTTAAATCAGGAGGCAAATGATCCATTGTAATGTTATCTCAGTATTTTTCTCTAAGCTAATTGGTGACTCACTATTTTACTCTATATGAGTTTGAAACCTATTGGACCGGACATGATGACTTTCTGTAAACCAGTCAGAGAGCCTTCACCAGAAGCTGATTATGCTGGCATCTTGATCTAGGACTACCAACCTCGTTACATGAGAAATAAATATTTGTTGTTCAAGCCACCTGGTATTTTGTTATAGTTGATTAAGACACCTCGTCCCATTCTGGCTGACTGGAGGGTTGTGAGGATCAAGTTCAGCACACTCTAACCCAATCAAAATGCACTCAACTTCCACCAAGGACCAGTGGGGAGCTTTACCCCAAGGCTTTGTAGTGAAGGAGACTCGAGTCACCCTTGGACGTCTGAAGTTCAGGGAGCTACAAAAGAGACAAAAGTATGTGAAGCTGAGGCAAAGAGGAATTCGACCTCAAATGAAGAATAAAATACAAATATTTTTAAAGTCAGCATAAGTAATCATTATATGGTTTGACCTTTGATCTAGGTGGGAGTAAAAGTCAAATTCTTTAAAATTAATATTAACTATCTGTAATATAGGTATTTTTGCTTATTTGCCATATATTGTATAAGTATTTTTGACTGTCCATGTTTGACCAGTCCTTCAGAACAAGCAAACCATGTCTGAAACCACACTTGTCCCTGTGCTGGCACCAAGTGTCAGTCTGGAGCAAAATCACATCTGATTGGAGGAACACACACATAACCTCAGCCTCACAGAAATCACACAAGTGACATTCTAACAGACATTAGCTCACCATCAAATTCACAAAACATACAGTAAGCCAATGTGGGGAGAAATAATCTCCAACCATTTGAATCTATAAAGACTTCAAAGTAGATGTTATAAAAAACAGAATACAAGAGAAAACCATTTATTGTGTGTAAAAAATAAAACAGATTGCAAACATGACTCTTGATAAAATGTCCATCCAGGTAGAAAAAAAACTATAATAAAAATTTTAAAATCTGAAATTAAAATTCAATAAAAAGACTAAGTAGAAGAATAGATATAGATAAAAGAACAATTCAAAATAGGAATATAAATCTGAAGATATCTGTAATGAAGCAAAAGACAAAAAAATGGAAATATAAAACACAGTTTAAGAGGTAGAAATGATAGAATGAGAAACCCTAGCAACATCTAATCAAAATTCCAGGAAAAATGAAGAGCCAGATGAAAATGAAGACATTCAGTGTAAAACACATCTTCAAAAAAACCTGAAGAATACCCAGAGAAGATCTTAAGAAGACTGAGAAAAAATATAGATTTCTTAATGAATAATAATAAATTTTATCAATAACTACAGAATTCTTAAAAAACTGGGAAAACATCTTCAAAAATGAAAGAAAATAATTATCAATCTATAATTGCATGCCCATGAAACAGGTTTCAAAATGAGGATTAATTATTAAAGACATTTTCAGATAAACAAAAATTTTAAGTTTATCATCAAAAGGCCCCTGCTAAGGAATTGCTAAAAATATTTTTTCAAAAATAAGTCAAGTGATTCTGCAAGGAAAATCTGAGATGTTAGAAGAAATACAGAATGGAGAAATTGGCACAGACACTGTTAGAAAACAATAATAACTGTAATGTCAAAATTTGATGGAAAAATATCAGAATAGAGAAAAACATTTGAAAACAATTACATGTAAACAAATAGAAGGCAAAGTAGAGTTAAAGCATTTTAAGTTCTACATAATATTGAAAAGGATGATAGAGATATCAAGTTACTTTAAACCTTAGTACATATACCCATTAAATTCTATGGAGAAGTCTAAATAAAAGAGTATATTTTTCCGAAGTAGAAAGGAATAAAAAATGTATAAATAAGACTTACATCATCTTTAAAAAAATAAAATCTAAGCAAAAAATAAAATAATTCCTATAATTCCCATAGATCCAGGAGACATTTAAATTCCATCCCAATAAATTAGAAATAATAAGAAGAACTCAAGGGGAGAAATACTTCCAAAGATAAAGGCATTTTACAACAATAGAGGGTCATTTAAGCAAGAAAAAGAAACAATTCTGTGTATATGAATCGAATTACATAAAGGGAAAACTAACAAAACCAAAGGCAAATTCACAATTTTAGTTGTGAGTGTTACCATTTGTCCTCCGGTCTTGAATTGAACAACAATAAAAAAAATAAAAGTAATAAAATAAAAAGAAAAAAAGAGACAGGAGAGCTCTCTCTCTGCCATGTGAGGATAGAGCTAGAAGGGGGCTATACAAGCTAGGAAGATAGTTCTCACCAGACACTGAATCTACCGGTGCCTTGAATTTGGACTTCCCAGCCTGTGAGAAACAATAGCTTATTGTTTATATATATATATATATATATATATATATATATATATATATATATATATATAAGATTTTAACTTATTAGGAAGCAAATTGACCTAATTAACATTCATAGACAACTACATCAAACAAGAGCAGCATATACATTATTCTCTAGGGCATATGGAACTGTCACCAACATTTACCATAAGCAGGACCAGAAAATTTTTAAAGGAATAAAATCATGCAGAGGTATGTTCTCTTAGCACAAGACAATTAAATTAAAAATCAGTAAGAAATAAATATCTGGAAAATCCACCAAATAATTGAAACCAAACAACATTACTGTGTGTAAGTCATGAATTGAAGAAGAAACACAAAGGTAATTAGAATATATTTTTAACCGAAGAAAAATGGAAACAACATATCACAATTGATGGAATACAGCTGAACAGAATATGTAGATATATACATTTAAATGCTTAATTTAGAAAAATTTAAAATGTCTAAAATCAGATGTCTAAGCTTATACCTTAAAATGCTACAAAAAAAGCAATTTTAACCCAAATTAAGTAAAAAGAAAGCAATAATAAAATAAAAGGAAATATCAGTGAAAGACAAAACAATAGTGAAAAAGATTTGTGAAACTAAAAGCTGTTTGTTTGAAAATATCAGTAATTTGATAAAAGTTAGTTTATACTGATTAAAAAATAAAAATAAGCCCTGGCTTGTGAGGCTCAGTGGAATGAGTGCCAGTCTGTGAACCAAAGAGTCACTGGTTTGATTCCCAATCAGGGCACATGCCTGGTTGCAGCCAGTTCCCCTGTAGGGGGTGTGGTGCGTGAGAGGCAACCACACATTGATGTTTCTCTCCCTCTCTTTCTCCCTCCCTCCCCCCTCTCTAAAAATAAATAAATAAAACCTTTAAAAAGAAAAAGAAAAATAAGACGTAGATTACCAATATGAGAATTTAAAGAAGTGATATCACTGTATGTTACACAAATATTAAATGATAATAAAGGAATATATGAATGAGAATGTATCACAATGAATTTCACAATTTTGATGAAATGAATTATTTCAAACAAGCAAATTACCATGTCTAACTCAAATAGTAACAAATAAAAGAAGGTGAACAGCTCTACTTCTATGAAATAGAAACCATAATTAACCTTAAACCATAAGAAACCCTAAAAAGAAGACTTTAGAACAAAATTTAGCTGGTAAATTCCACAACATGTTTACAAAAAGAAGACTGCTAATCCAACATACATTCTTCCATCAATAGAATAAGAAGGAGCACTTCCACATGCATTTTATGATGTCAATATTACTCTAAATCCAAAAGCAGAAAAAGATATTACAAGAAAATGATAGATCAATATTGCTCATGAACATAGGCACAATATTCTTTAATAACGTAGCAAATAAAATCAAGTGGTATAAAATATAAAGTACTTAATAAAATGCTTATATTAGGATGTAAGAAATTTGTTTAGTTATTAACTATATAAATAACCATATAAATAAAAAGGGAAAAACACAAAGTTTATTCAATAGACATGGGGGAAATGACCATGTCAAATACCTGGCACATATTACACCAAGAGCTAGATTGTAAATCTCTCATGACAGGCTCTGTGTTCTTGTAATTACACCAGAACACCATGGACTCTCATTTCTTTTAGCCCTTAGCCTGGACAAATCAGTACCTTTTCCATGGCAGCTATAGAAAACTATTTGAATATGCAAAACATTTGCTGATAGTGCTATAGAGGGAGTCTAGAAAGCACTCAATCAAGCAAATCCACTTTTACCTGTGGATTTCACTTCATCATCATCATTATTGTGATCATCATAAAGTGCATCTGATAAAACACAGTAGAGAAATCTCATCTTCAGCTAGGCTTTGTGAAATTCAAGACTAATTAATTAATTCTCCATTAATTCAATACATATTGTTTAAACTTAGGTATGGTTCTAGCTCCAGATACAGAGGTGGCTTCCATACAGTGTAAAAACCTAGTGCTTATGTTCTCTCAAATTAGTATTTTGTCCTCCTTTGGATATATTCTCAGAAGTGGGATTGCTGGGTCAAAAGGCAGACCCATTTTTATTTTTTTGAGATATCCCCCCACTGCTTTGCATAGTGGCTGCACCAGTCTGCATTCCCACCAACTGTGCAAAAGGGTTTCCCTTTCTGCACATCCTCATCAGCACTTGTTTTTGTTGATTTATTCATGATAGCCATTCTGACCCCTATGTTCATTGCAGTGTTATTTACCATCAACAAGATTCAGAAGCAGCCCAAGTGCCCATCAGTAGATGAGTGCATAAAACAACTGTGGGACATTTACACAATGGCATACTACACAGCTCTAAAAAAAGAAGTTTTTTATACTTTGTGACAGTATAGATGGACCTGAAGAACATTATGCTAAATGAAATAGACCAGTCAGAGAAAGACAAATACCATATGATTTCACTCATATGTGGAATCTAATGAACAAACTGAACCAATAAGCAAAATAGAGACAGACTCAGATGGAGAGCAGGATGACAGCTAAGGGAGGGGAGAGCAGAGTGTAGAGGGATTGAGCAAAAAGGAAGGACTCATGGATGGAGACAATGCTATGGTGACTGAGGGGGAAAGGGGAATAAGAGAGTCATGCATGGTTTTGTTTATGCCTCAACATATTTAACAACATTTTATACTTTGCAACTGACTATTTTGAACTAACAGAACAGTGTTCTGAGCATTGTGCAACGTCTTTTATTTATCTCACCATGGCAATGGGCTATAGGGCATGAATTTATTTTTGTGACTCTCACTCCATAATGTCCCATTATGTTCCATAATGTATTATTTTCTTACTTTGGCAGGTTTTACTGCTTGTAACTTGTATCTGTCCTCTGTTTCTGTCTTACAGTTTTTAGCTGGATGCAAGGCTTCACAGAAAAGAGTCCATTTTCCAGAAACCCTTAGTGTGGTTGTGTTCATGTGTGTGCTAATGTCATGTAACCCCCAAGTGTCCTGTGGCAACTGCTAAAAATGTTCCTTAACAGATAGCAGGCACACACATCTGTCAGCTATTTTCTTTACCCCTTCCTCCATCATTCTCTTTACTTATCCATCTGTCTCATCACCACCATCTTGGATCATGAAGTCTGAGGATTTGGAAGAATCTTGAGTCCACAAACACTTAGTTGAAGATCATGTATACATATGTATGTATGTATACATGCATGTGCATATATACTTAAATATGTTATTTAAATAGTTTCTCATATTACTTAGAAAATACGATATGATGATACTAAATAAAAGAATGTAACTACCTCAGAAATTCTGCATAGAGCTTCAGGAAATACACTCACTAGGTTTGTGATAGCTTGCAGAAAACAGCCTGTAGCATTTGTGCTACTAGGCTTTATACCAATCATTAAATCTTTAATATAAACACATATCATTAAGAATATTACATTGAATTTTAAATTTATCTAAACAGGCTATAGTATTAATATAATTGAAATTTGAGTTGTATATGCTTGTAAGATTATGCAACATAATTTCTAGTATATTAAAATGTTCTCTGTATTACAAGAAAATGGATTTCTACATCATTACTTTATTGTACTGTGCATGTAGTCTAAATAATTAAAGCATTAAAAATAGTTTATATACGCAGTCTAAGTTGAAAACATTTAAAAAGCCAATACATGCACATACATAAATGAACTTTCTTTGGAACAGCAATAAAGATGCCAAAATTACAGTCCCTTCCCAAATAGCTTCTCAAACAATTTCCCAGTAAAAAGCATAATTTATGCTAAGTGAGCAGTAAAGAACTGCATTTCATTCAGTGCAATTTCTTTTGCACTATCCAACATGAAGGAGAAACAAGCTAATCACAAATTGTGTTGAATTAATAAATGGGTGCTTTTATATATTCAGTGGAAATCTAACTAACAGAAAATCTCAAATTCTCAATTTCCATGTTGCACCTGAACTCTAACTGAATAGAAGTCTTTGGCTAAGATATACAGAAGAAGCCACATCCAGACTGGTAGGAAGGGCAGAGATGCAAAAAGGGCTAGCCTCTGCACCCAGAGAATATCTCAGCTGCAAAGTGCTCCCTGCTCCAAGAGTGAGGGGCCTCAAACTCATGCCCAGTTCACCAGCTCTGAGCACCAGTGCCATTTGGCTATGAAAATCAGTGGGGATTTTGTCCACCAGGGTGAGCCTGGAGACTGCTAGAAACCCAAGTGCCCTATTAAAGAGTCAAGGCACAAAATGTCATTCATGGGCATTTACCCTGGAATTTGGCAGAGGGATGGTAGCTCACATTGGACTAAAGTCATACAGAGAGAGATTATATTATATGGCTTTGGGGAGAAAGTTGGAGCGACAGTAACTGTTGTCTCTGTGCTATTGACCCTCTCCCACATCTCCCACAGACTTCATCTTCCCTGGGTTAAACACTCCCCTCCATAGGGCATCAGCCTGGGGAGATGTACTAACTTCACCCTTCTGACTCTCTGTAGCTCCACGCTACCAAGCTCATGCCCAGCTGAGGAATCAGCTAGCTGTGGCCAGCCTGGGCCCACTGCAGTGTTTCTTTAGGGATTCTCAAGGAGATTCAGGCCAACTCAAGGGTGTCAGACACACAGGGAGAAACTGAGTTGTGTGACTTTGGTACAGCACCATTTTTCCCAGTGCACCCATGCCAGTGTCAAAGTTCTTGAGTGGGGCCCTCCCTCCAGACAATTGGAATATTAATCTGTTTTAGCCTGATGATCTATTGGCCCTAACAACTACCTGAGAGCCCACCAAAGAGGTCCATAGACCCCAGAATCCCAAGATTTATGATGAGTGACTTCAGACCCAGCACTGGTGCCAAGTGTGAATCTGTATCAACCTGGAAAATATGACTTGCCCTTACCTGATGACTCACTGAGAACCTGCCTCATGCAACTCATCTTCTGAGAGAAGTTCTTTCTGTGGCTGAAACTAACAGGCAGCCAGTAGATGAATGTAGATCTCAGAGTCCCTTGGGGCTTTTCCTATAATTCCCTAGTCTTAGTAATTGTGGAAACTGGCCATGGTACACAGCTTGACCCCTCCGATATACATCCAGAGCCCAGTAGAAGAAGCCATGAATCCTGGATCACTTTGTAACTCCTAACAGGTAGCCTAAGGCCAGTCAGAGGCAGTGTCTGACATTGATCTACATCAGAGTCCTACCCAGGAGGTCCTAGAACCAACACATCCAGTAGGTGGCTGCAGACTACCTCAGAGCATGAACCAATTAGCTCTACAAGCTGTGTTACCAAAGGGAGATCTCAGCAGGCACAAGGATCCTGATGGGGCTAATCACAGGATTAATGCTCACAGTACGACTGAGATCAGTTCTTACCACCAGCCAGGCTGAGAGTCAATCCTATCCATGAACAAGCTAACAACGATTGAGACTCAACTACAATAGGAGGGCTCACATTACCCCACAAGGGACATTTGGAGCACCCAGCTCAGGTGATCAGGGAGACTAAGCAATAGGGCCCCACATGACACTGGCTACATAAGCTCACTCTACCAAGACTGGGAGACATAGCAGATCTAAATAATAAGCAGAAACAAATACAGGGAAGCAGCCAAAATGGAGAGAAAAAGAAACATGTCCCAAGGAAAAAACAGGAGAAATCCCCTCAAAAAGAATAAAATGAAATGGAAGAGAGCAATGTACATGATACAGAGTTCAAAACAATGTTTATAAGGATGCTCAAGGAACTTAGAGGAAAATGGTTGAACACAGTGATAACTTAAACAAAGAAACAGTAAGCATTAGCACAATATGGACACAGAAATCATAAAAAAGAACTACTCATAAATAAAAACTACAATACCTGAAATGAAAAATATGCTAGAAGAAATCAACAGCAGGTTAGTTGAAGTGGGGGATTTAATCCATGATTTGGAATACAAGGTAGCAGAAGACACCTGATTAGAGAAGCAAAAAGAAAAAAATGATAGTTTAAGAGATCTCTGGAACACCATCAAACATAACAGCACCTACATTATAAAGGTACCAGATGGAAAGTAAAAACACCAAGGGGTTGAGGACCTATTTGAAGTAATAATGAATGAAAAACTCCCTAATGTGGTGAAGGAAGAAGACACAAGTCCAGGAAGCACAAAGAATCAAAAACGAGATGAAGCCAAAGGCCCACACCAAGAATCATCAATGGAAAAAGTTAAGGACAAAGAGAAAATCTTCAAAGCAGTATGAAATAGGAAGTTAGTTACCTACAAGGGAGCTCCCATTAGACTGTCAGCTGATTTCTCAACAGGATCATTGCAGGCCAGAAGGAATAGGCACAAAAATTCAACATGATAAAAAGCATCTACCTACACCTGGGAGGACTCTATCCAACAAGGCTATCATACAAAATTAAAAAAGGAATAAAGACCTTCCTAGACAAGAAAAAGCTAAAGAAGTTCATCACCACTGGACCAGTATTACAAGAAATGTTACAGGTACTTCTATAAGAAAATGAATGACAAAAAGGTAACATAATTATAAAGAATAAAAAGGCCATAAATAGGTGCCTATCAATAATCACTTTATATGTAAATGATTAAATGCTTCAATCAAAAGACAGAATAGCTGAATTAAAAAAATGAACAACAACAAAAAAACCCCAAGAACCATTTATATACTGTCTACGAGAGACACATCACAGAACAAAAGACACAGAGACTGAAAGTAAAGGGACAGAAAATATATTTCATGCAAATGGAGAAATGAGGGGAAAAGAGCTGGGGTATCAATACTTACATCAGACAAAACAGACTTTAAAACAAAGGCTATAATAAGAGACAAATAAGAACATTACATAATAATAAGGGGATCAATTCAACAAAAACATTTAACTCTTGTGAACTTTTAGGTACCCAACATAGGAACACCTAAATATATAAAGCACATATTGATGAACTTAAAGGGAGAGATCAACAGTAATACAATTATAGTAGGGAATTTTAACACCCATTTCCAGACAACCAACAAGGAAACAGTGACTTAATAACACACTAGACCTGATGGTTTAATTTATATTCTTAGAGCATTTTACTCCAAAGCAGCAAGACATACATTCTTCTCAAGTGCCCATGGGACATTTTCGGGGATAGTTTAAGAGACCTCTGGGACACCTCATGTTAGGACACAAAGCAAGTCTAAATAAATTTAAGAAGATTGAAATCATCTCAAGCATCTTACCTGCCCCACATGATAATAAATGAGAAATCAATTACAAGACAAATACTGACAACAAAAACACATGGAGGCTAAACAACATGAGGTTAAAAATGAGATCCAAGAAAATATGAAAAGATACCTTGAGACAATGAAAATGAAAAAGAAATGACACAACAAAATCTATGTGACACAGCAAAAGCAGTCCTGAGAGAGAAGATCACAGCAATACAGGGCTAGCTCAAGAAACAAGAAAACCTCAAATAAAGAATCTGGCCTTACAATTAAGGTAACTGGATAAAGAACAACAAACAAAGCCCAAAGTGAGTAGAATAATGAAAATAATAAATATCCAAGTGGAAATAAACAAGATAGAGTCTAAAAAACAATACAAAAAAGCAATGAAACCAAGAGTTGTTTTCTTGAAAAGGTAAATGAGATTGATAAAACTTTATCCAGACTCATCAAGATAAAAAAAATGACAGGTCCTCAATAAATAAAATCAGAAATGAAAGTAGAGAAGGGACAACTGACACCACAGAAATACAAAGGATTATAAGAAAATACAATAAACAATCAAATATAAAAATTGGACAATCTAGAAGAAATGAATAAATTCTTAGAAAAATACAATCTTCTAAAACTGAATCAAGAAGAAATAGAAAATGTGAACAGACTGATTACAAACAACAAATTTGAAGCAGTAATAAAAAAAAAAACTTTCAACAAACAAGTCCTGGATTGGATGGCTTCACAGGTGAATTTCACCAAACTTTCAAAGAATTAACACCTGTCCTTCTCAAGCTATTTCAAAAGAAGTCAATATGAGGAAAAGCATCTAAACTCATTTTACATGGCCAGCATTATCCTGATTCGAAACAAAGCAAAACAATTATAAAAAAGAAAATTATAGGCCAGTATCACTGATGAACATAGATGCAAAAATCTCAATAAAATATTAGCACACTGAATTCAGCAACACATTAAAAAGATTATATACCATGAACAAGTGGGTTTTTTATCCTGAATTGCAAAGATGATTCAATATCTGCAAATCAATTAATGTGATACACCACATAAACTAAAGAAAGGATAAAAACCATGAGACCATAACAACAGATGCAAAAAAAGCTTTTGGTAAAATCCAGCACCCATTTATGATAAAAACTCAACAAAGTAGGAATAGAGAAAATCTACCTCAACATAGAAAGGCCATATATGACAAACCCACAGCAAATACCATACTTAAAGGGGAAAAATTAAAAGTGTTTTTCATAATATTTGAAACAAGTCAGGGATATCTACTTTCACCACTCTTATTTAACATATTTTGGGAATTCCCACCCACAGCAATCAGACAAGAAGAAATACAGGTATACAAACTGGAAAGGAAGAAGTGACATTGTTATTACTTGCAGGTAACAAATAGAAAGAAAAATACCTTATGATCTCACCTATAAGTGGAAACTAATCAACAAAACAAACAAGCAAGCAAAATATAAACAGAGGCATTGAAATAAAGAACAAACTGACAGTAAGCAGAGGGGAGAGTGGAGGGGGGTAGTGGGGGAGAAAAGGGGAATGGTCATCAAGGAACATGTATGAAGGACCCATGAACAAAGCCAAAAGGGGGTAGGACTGAGGGTGGGAGGTGGGGATGAGTGGGCAGGGGAAAGTGGTGGCAGGAAAATGGAGACAACTGTACTTGAATAATGATAAAACTAAACTAAACTAAAATACAATAAAATAAAAAATAAAATAAAATGTAAAAAAGAAAACCCAAAGATTTCACCATAAAACTATTAGAAAGAATAAATGAATTCAGTAAAGTAGCAGGACACAAAATAAATATCCAGAAATTGGTTGCAGTTTTATATGACAATAATGAACTATTAGAATAGGAAACTAAGAATACAATCCTATTAACAATTGCATCCAAAAAAAGATAGGTGTAAAGAAATGAAATTAGACCATCTTCTTACACAACACATAAAATAAACTCAAAATGAATTAAAGACTTAAATGTTAGACTCAAAATCATAAAAATCCTAGAAGAAAACATAGGAAGTAAAATCTTGGACATTTCTTGTAACAATTTTTTTTTTATATATCTCCTCAGGCAAGGGAAACAAAAGAAAAAATAAATGAATGGTACTACATCAAAATAAAATGTTTTCGCACAACAAAGGAAACCATTGATAAAATGAAAGGACACTGAATGGGAGAACATATTTGCTAATATATCTGATAAGGGGTTAATATCCAAATTTATAAAGAACTTAATAATACTTAACACCAAAAAACACAAATAATGTGATTTTTAAAAAATGGGCAAAAGACCTGAATAAATGCTTCTCCAAAAAGACCATACAAATGACAAATAGACATATGAAAAGATATCAACATCACTAATTATCAGAGAAATGCAAACTAAAACCACAATGAGATATCATCTCACACCTGCCAGAATGGCTACCATCAATAAATTGACAAACAAGTGTTGGCAAGGTATGGAGAACAAGGAACCCTCATGCATTGTTGGTGGGAAAGCAGATTGGTGCAGCCACTGTGAAAAGCAATATAGTGTTACTTCAAAAAGTTAAAAATGGAACTGCCTTATACCCAGTGATTTCCCTTCTGGGAATTTATCCAAAGAAACCTGACACAATAATTCTAAATAATATATGTACCCCTATGTTCATTGCTGGGTTATTTACAATAGCTAAGATTTAGAAGCAGCCCAAATTTCTTTTGGGAGATCAGTGGATAAAACAGCTGTAGTACATTTACACAATGGAATACTACTCAGTCATAAAAAAGGAGAATATATTACCTTTTGTGACAGCATGGATGAACCTGGAAAGTATTATGCTAAGTAAAGTAAGCCAGTCATAGAAAGACAAATACCATATGATTTCACTCATATGTGGAATCTAATGTACAAACTGGACTAACAAACAAAATAGAGACAGACTCATAGATAAAGAGCAGGTTGACCTTTCAAGCATGAGGGAGGGGGGCTGTAGAGGTGGAGGAATTGAAGGAAAAAAGTAAAAAGACAAACAACTCATGGACATGGACAACAGTGTGGTGATTGCTGGGTGGAGCATGGCAGAGCCATTTTAGGTGGAAGAGAGTATAGGTGGGATAAATGGTGACAGGGAAAAAAATACCTAGGAATAAATTCAACCAAGGAGGTAAAAGTCCTATAATTGGAAAATCATAAGACACTGATGAGAGAACTTTTAAAAATATAGATAAATGGAAGCATACAAGGTCTGTCTAGAAAAAGTCCAATCATTGTTGATGCAATGAGAATGGTTTGCTGCAACATTGATATTACCTGGCAGTCAAGGAGAGTGGACTGGAATGCACATGTGTGAACAATGACTTCACTGTACTAGTCAGTGGGGGCAGTAGATGCCACTGAGTAAGCATGTGTACTGTGTGGCCATCACATTCAAAATGACTGACTGAGTAGAGCAATGACTCTGCATCAAATTTTGCTGTAGGCTTGAACATTCCTCCACCGAAATTATTTGGGGATGATTCAGAAGGCCACAACTATGGACAACTGGTGATTGGCAGGTTCATCACAACAACATGCCTGCTTTTGCATCAAGTCTCCTGCAGAGTTTTTTGGTGAAACATCAAAACACTCAGGTAAGTCAGTCCCACTACAGCCCAGATTTGGTGCCCTGTGACTTCTGGCTTTTCCCCAAACTAAAATCACCTTTGAAAGGGAAGAGATTTCAGACCAACAATGAGATTCAGGAAAATAAAATGGGGCAGCTGATGGCGATTGGGAGAACTGTGTGAGGTGACAAGGTGCCTACTTTGAAGAGGACTGAGGCATCATTGTCCTGTGTACAATGTTTCTTGTATCTTCAATAAACGTCTCTATTTTTCATAGTACATGGCTAGATATTTTCTGGAAAGACCTTATACCATGCTCATAGATAGGAAAAATTAATATAATTAAAATGTCCATTCTACTCAAAGCAATCTATAGATTCAATGCAATTTTTATGAAAATGCTAATGATGTTTTATACAATACTAGACAAATACTCTAAAAATTTATATGGAACTACAAAAGACCCCAAATAGCCACAGCAATCTTGAGAAAGAAACAAAGATGGAAGCATCATGCTGCCTTATATCAAACTATACTACAAGGTTATAGTAATAAAGGGAACAGAATTGAGCCTAGAAATAAACCCACACTTATATGGTCAATTAATATATGACACAGGAGGCAAGAACATACAATGGGGTAAAGACAGTCTATTCAATAAACGGTGTTGGGAAAATTGGAGAAATACATGCAAACAATAAAAATAAACCACCTTCTTATACCACATACAAGGATACATTCAAAATCTTTGATAGACATAAATGTAAGACTCCAAATCATAAAACTCCTAGAACAAAGCACAGGCAGTAAAATCTTTGACATTTTTCTTAGCAATATTTTTTCTGATCTAAGACCTTGGGCAAGGGAAACATAAGAGAAAAACAAACAAATTTATCTACATCAAACTAAAATGTTTTTGCACAACAAATGAAACCATCAGCAAAGTGGAAAGACAACCTACTGAATGGGAGAACATATTCACCAATGATCAATAAGGGGTTAAATTTCCAAAATTTATAAAAATCTCATAGAATTCAACATCAGAAAAGCACACAGCTATTAAAAATGGGTTGAGGACCTGATTAGACACTTCCAAAAATGATATACAGATGGCCAGTAGACATATGAAATGATTATCAATGTCACTAATCATCAGAGAAACACAACTTAAAACCACAATTAGATATGATCTCACACCTGTCAGAATGGCTATTATCAACAAATCCACAAACAAGTGTTGCTGAGGATGTGGGGTAAAGGGAACCCTAGTGCACTGTTGGTGGAAATACAATTGGTATAGCCTTTATGGAAAACATTTTGGAAGTTCCTTAAAAAATTAAAAGTTGGAATTGCCTTATAACCCAGTGATTCTACTTCTGGTTATACATGCTCTAAGGAACCCCAAAAGCTAATTCAAAAGAATATATGCATTCTTATGTTCATTGCAGCATTATTTACAATAACCAAGATGGAAAGCAATCCAAGGGCCCATGAATATGTGAGTGGATAAAAAAGTGGTGGTATGTATACAATGAAATATTACTCAGCTATAAAAAGAACAATAAAATCTTATCATTTTCAACAGTATGGATGAACCCAGGGAGTATTATGCTCAGTGAAATATGTCAGACAAAGACAAATTCCATATGATTTCCCTATATGTGAGATCTAAAGAGCAAAATTAATGAACAAACATAATAGAAACAGACTTCTACAGACAGAGAACAGACTGATGCCTGCCAAAGGGGAAGGAGGTTGGGGGCTGGGTTCAAAAGGTGAAAGGACTGAGAAGTACAAATTGGTGATTACAAAATAGTCACAGGGACATAAAGTACAACATAGGGAAGATAGTCAATAATATTGTCATAACTGTGAATGGTGCCAGCTGGGTACTTGAAGTATCAGGGGCCACTTTTTAAAGTATATGATTATCTAAACACTATGCTATGCATCTGAAACTAATATAAAATAATACTAAATGTAAACTATAATTGAAAATAAAGTTAAAAATATGGACAAGACCTATACAATTAAACTACAAAGCAGCTCTGAGATAAATTAAAGAATACTTCAATAATTGTAAAAATCTGTCATGACCATTGATAGGAAAACTCAATACTGTTGATACATCAACCCTCCCCAAATTGCAGATATAATGCTATCACTATCAATATCCCAGTAAACTCTAACATTTGTATAAAAATGTATGTGACATAGATAGGTAGCAAGTTTAGACAAATAGTTTAATGGAAGAGAACAAAGTACTAGTTTTAAATCTATACACTTATATGATTAATTCATTATTGACAAAAGCATCCAGGCAATCAATAGGTAAACAAAAATCACTTTAATAAGTGATGTTGGAATATCGTACATGATATTAACCTCATGATGAATGAGAGGCCTAAATATAAAACTGAAGCTCTAAAACTTATGAGAAAACATACAGTACCTTTGTGACCTTAGATAGGAAAGATTACTTAGGCATAGAAAGCTACAACCATTATAGAAAAAAATTAATAAATTGGAATTTCTTATTATTAGATGACATCATTAAGTAAATAGGATATTCAATAAGGGGGAAAATTGCAATACATACATGGGCTGAAAGATGCATCCTGAGTGTATAACAAATATCTATAATTCAATATTATACTTACAAGTGGATAAAAAATTTAAAAAAGTTTAAAAAGATACTCTACAGGGAAATATATACAGATGATCAATCCAACATGCATGAGTAAAAATTATCTGAAATATAAATTGAAATCACAATGAGATAGCATTTTATATGCACTAGAATTGCTAAGATTAAAAGACAGATGAACTAAATACTAGTGAGAATGAGTAGCAAGTGGCAAACTCATAAATTACTGGTGGGATCATAAAATGAGACAATTGTTTTTGTTTAAAATATTTTATTCATTTATTTTAGAGAGAGGGGAAGTGAGGGAGAAAGAGAGGGAAAGAAATATTGATGTGAGAGAGACATATGAAATGGTTGCCTCTAGCATGCACCCTAACTGGGGACCAATCCCACAACCTAGGCACACTCTGACCAGGAATGGAACTTGCAACCTTTTGCTTTGCGGAACAACACCAAACCAACCAAGCCGCACTGGATAGGTGAGAGAATCATTTTTGTTTTTCTTTGTTTAGATTTTTATTTATTGATTTTTTTAGAGGGAGAGGGTGGAAAAGAGGGGTGGGTATCAATTTCCACTTATTTATGCATTCATTGTTTGATTCTTGCTTGTGCCCTGACCAGGAGGATTGAACCTGAGAACTTGGCATATCAGGACGGTGCTCTAACCAGCCAAGCTACCTGGCCAGGGCTGGGAGACAATCATGTTTCAATATATACATACTTATCTTATAAAATGAAACATACATCTGTCCTAGAACCAAGCAAATGTGGTCCCAGGTATTTACAAAAAAAATCATACTTCTGTAAAGAGATATGTACATAAATTTTCATAGCAGCCTAATTCATAATATCCAATAATTTGAAAGAACTCCTTTGCTCATCAACAGAATGAATAACAAATTGTGATATACCCATAAAATAGAACATTATTCACTGATAAAAGGAAAAAAAGAGTGAATCCATATTGTTGAGTGACTCAACAATATGGATTAATTTCAAAAACCTAACGCTGAGCAAAAGGAGCCAGAACACCATTCATGGGAAGCTCATGACAGGCAAATCCAATATATGCTGATAAACACCAGGACATTGGTTGACTCTGATTGATGGGATAGGGAGAAGAGAACAAGAAAAATTTCTGGGGTGATGAAAATGTTCCATATTTTAATGTTTTTGTATTATACTAGTGTATGTATGTATTAAAATTCACTGTATTTCATATTGAAAATCTGCACATCCTACTATATCTAAATTATACTTCATTTTTAAAAAGTAAAAGAAAGGCTAAGATGAGAAGATCAAACATAAGTCTCACCAGAGATCAGGGGAGAGAAAAGACTGAATGCAGGAAAGACGATATTCAAAGTTAAAATTGCTTAGAATATTTCAGAATTCATGAAGCACGTCAGTCCCCAGATTCAGAAAGTTCATCGACTCTCAAGCAAGACAAATAAAAAGAAGTCTACTCTAATTCACACATTTTAGTGGAATACCAGAGAGAGAGAGCAGAGGGGGAAGGACATGACCTGCAAGGGAACGGCAATTAGACCGAGAGCTGCTTTCTTGACCATGACAATCACTGGAAGCCAAGGGACAGTGGGAAAACATCCCTCAAAAATATCTATTGGAAAATGATTCCTATGCTAAACCTGTGCATCCAGTGCAACTACCTTTTACATGTTACATTGAGATTAAAGCATTGAAGCTAATTAGAAATTAAAGATCCTCATTAAAATAACTCCTTATACATATAGTCCAGAAAGCAAGAAAATAATCTCAGAAAAAGATTTGAGATATAAGTAAAAATTAGCAATAAAGCTGAATCTAAAATATTAAGCCTTTGGCCTTCATTAAAATCTTTTGAGATAAAAATATTTCAAAAAGAGAACGTGTATTTTGTCACAGAATATTAAATCTTCAATTTCGGAGTATTTTTCCCCCAGTAAAGAAAGTTTATTTTTTATCGTTGTTCAACTACAGTTGTCCCCATTTCCCCCCATCACTTCCCCCTACCCCACCCACCCCCACCTCCCACACTCAATCCTACTCCCCTTTGTCTTTGTCCATGTGTCCTTTATACATGTTCCCTGACAACTCTTCCCCTTCATTCCCCCATTACCCACCTCTGCCCCTCTGGTTACTGTCAGTTTGTTCTTTATTTCAGTGTATCTGGTTATATTTTGCTTGCTTGTTTGTTTTGTTGATTAGAGATCATATGGTCTTTCACTGCCTGGCTCACTTCACTTAGCATAATGCTCTCCAGTTCCATCCATGTTGTCACAAAGGGTAGGAGCTCCTTCTTTCTTTCTCTTGTGTAGTATTCTATTGTGTAAATGTACCACAGTTTTTTTTATCCACTCATTCTTATTTACTGGTGGGCACTTAGGCTGCTTCCAACACTTGGCTATTATAAATTGTGCTACTATGAACATTGGGGTGCATAGGTTCTTTTGAGTTGGTGTTTCAGTGTTCTTAGGGTATAATCCCAGCAGTGGAATTGCTAGGTCAAAAGGTAGTTCCATTTTTAGTTTTCTGAGGAAATTCCATACTGTTTTCCACAGTGGCTGCACCAGTCTGCATTCCCACCAACAGTGCACTAGGGTTTCCTTTTCTCCACAACCTAGTTAGCACTTGTTGTTTGTTGATTTGCTTATTATAGTCATTCTAACCAGTGTAAAGTGGTATCTCACAGTGGTTTTAATTTGCATCTCTCTGATGGCTAATGATGCTGAGCATCTTTTCATATGTCTCTGGGCCCTCTGTATGTCTTCCTTGGAGATGGGTCTGTTCAGGTCTTTTGCCCATTTTTTAATTGTATTGTTTGTCTTCCTGGAGTCGAGTTGTATGCATTTTAAGTGATACTCTGGTTAGATAATTTTATTTGGATTATCCATACATTTGTTAAAACAGACAATCTGCATTGGCAAGCCCAAATATCAGTTTAATAAAATAGCACACAGATATCCCAATTCCCCATATTCTTACCCTAAAATGAAAGAAGTGGCTCATGTGGAAAAAGTCCTAAACTGAAGGGCATTGTCTTGGAACAATGATATAGTTAAAAATTAAAGTATTTTAAACTGCCTATCTCTCTACTACTGTATAAGTAGGGCACAGCCCATTGGCATTTTAAATAAACATATTAACATATTCCAGCATATTAAGTTCATTGGGATATGAAATATATTTGGTTTCACACAATCACATTTTCTTTCGAAGAGAAATATAACATTTGTTGTTTCACTATACTCAACTATTTGAAATAGATTATCACATGATAATCAGAATACATTTTGGAGTCTCAAACAGTAAAAATAGTTTAATTGTAGCTTGATAACCAAGATAATGCAAAATGTAATTTCTAACTTTGCTTATAATATACATATTTTAATAAGGATCATATTTCAATAAGGATCAAAGGAAAAACACAAACATATTATTTGAGAGATTAAAAATATCATGCTTTGTGTTTTGGAGTTACTAATGGAGGTAAACCCAGACAATGAAAAATTAACATAATACAGTTTATCAAGCAAAGACTTGAGGGAGGCTTAGGGCTACCTTTGTGTGCTTTGATGCTGTTTGATATTTCATTGGCTCATTTCCAAGCCTTCTTCAAGTTTTTGCTCAATAAACCTTCTCGTGTTAATTTTTTATTGTCTGACTTCATCTGTATCATTTATGTGATCTGATTAGATTTGGAAGAATTGAAGACCTGTTACCATTAGAAGTTATTTGCTGTCACAGTCCTCAGCAATAATTTAAATATTACCTGCAGTTACCTAGAAAGAAGTACCCATTAAAGTTAAAGCTTTAGAAGTCAGTGGTGTGTGTAAGTTTGATTTGCTGGTTGTCTTCCTTAGACTTCCATTACATTTTTACATAAACAAACTCAGAAGAGAATAATCCCTCAATGACATAGTCTAAGGTAGGGGTGTCACACTCATTTTCACTGGGGGCCACAACAGCCTTGCGGTTGCCTTCAAAGAGCCTAATGTAATTTCGACTCCTCAACAGTTAAGGAGTAATTACAGTTATACAGTCCTAAAATTACATTCAGCATTTTGAAGGCAACTGTGAGGCTGATGTGGCCCCCAGTGAAAATGAGTTTGACACCCATGTTAAGGGTCCTTCCACTATTTTTTTAAGCTGCCTCTTCTTCCAAGCCAGATGTCCTTGGTCAACGTGTTGTATCTTTTTAGACTTCCTTACATTCTAATCTCTTTTTCATTTGCCTTGCTTCCTTCTTCACAATTTTCCCTGACACATTTATTCAACTCTGGGGACACTTAACGTTCACATTAAGCAAGATCATGGCCACACATGGAAGACACAGGAGAAGCATACTCAGGACAAACGCACAATGAAACAATGCCTCACGGTGCCTTTGCTGCTGTGATGCTTCTGCTAACCAAGGCAATGTCCATGATTGACAGCCTCCGTATCACCACTGCATGACATTTCAAACCTTTTCTGTCTACCAGTTGTATTTGCAATAAACTTGAGATGTTTTCCTGTACAATATATTGTTTAAACAGTATTCCAGTGATTTGGGGGTGATATAAATGCATTTTCCAATATAACCACTAGCTCTTTCCCTGCTCCCCGCCAGAAAAAAACAGAGTAAGAAGAGACACATGCATTCTATGAATGTGAGTATTAAAACCAAGAGGTGTTCTACTTGGAAAATATTCTGAGAAGTATATTTCTATCTTTAAAAGTTAACCTTTTTTCCTCTCTACACCTATACAATACCCAATCAAGACATCAACTTCTGTGTATTTCAGTTCTATTTATTTTCTTTTCATTGCTTATTATAAATAAAATCAGAAAATTTAGCAATGAGATATTTGGGGGCTTTTCTGAGAGTAGTTCCTTTGAAGGGAACATGGGCAGCAAGGGTCTAACACTGCTTTGAGCAATGAATGAAGTGTGACAAAGAAAAACCAGCAAGCAGGCAATATGCTTCTAATAAATTTAAACTAATAGTTTAAATTTCATAATCTCCCCCCACAGGAGTAGCAGAAAAAGGAGAAATAACTGAAAAACAATGATAAGACAAGTATTTTTAAAAATACATTATTTCAATTATTTTCTCAAATCATTTACAAGTAAATTACAATAATCCCATTTGTACAGATGAGAAAGGTAAGAATTAGGGAGGTTAAGTAGATCAGGTGACTGACTGCATAGGTAGTAAGCAGTGCAGAGATCCAAGTTCATGTCTTTGAACCTCAAATGCATGCACTTTGCACCAAACATTGTGTACAGAATTCACTAAGTTATAGAGCCAAGTACAGTCAGCCAGATTTCCCTAACTCAGAACTCTGACTGATTTGCTGTGATAGCATTCTCATCAGTAGGTAGCCGCCTTTAAAACTACTGCCAAGTATTTCAGGGAAATGAGTTCAATCCCCAGTTGGGGTGCATGCGAGAGGCAAACAATCGATGTTTCTCTCTCACATCGATGTTTCTTTTCTCTCTTTCTCTCTCTCTCTCTTTCTCTCTCTCTCTCTCTCTCTTCTCCCTTCCCCTCCCTCTACAATCAATAAGAATGTTGTCTGGTGAAGACAAAAAAACATTAAGAGAGGTTATCAATAAATGATAAGATTGAATGATTATAATATAATATATTCATATGCTTGTGACCTCTGCAACAAAAAAACTGACAAAACAAATGTTAGAAACATGTTTTGATAAAAATGCAAATAATGGAGGCTTATTCTCAAAAGGCTACATTGCCTAAGGAATACTGATAAAGGTGTCCCGAAGTATAGGATGATATAAAATGAGATGATTTTATTGAATAAATGTCTATAGTATACTAGCCATAAGACTAGACAAATTACATAGGCCATTACCTCTTTTTATTTTTGAGAGCCCCAAACCCTGAGAAATTTGCTTTATGGCGGAGGAAGTGGAGTCTCAGAGCAGTTGTGCAGCACACAGACAGTAAGAAGGGAGTCTGTGACTAGTCTCCGGTCAACTAGGACATGGTACTTGTGCTTCCACATTTGGCCTAGGGGTGCATTTCTGTGCTTCTGTTTAAATATAAATACAACTGCAATTCTTGGGAATTCTCAAAGTTTACCCTGATCAATGGAACCCCAGTGTCCGGGACAGAACTGAAAGTGCTCTGAGTGTTCATGTCACCTCCTGAGCTGCCTCACAGTGTGGTCATTAGTCATGAGTGGCTGTTGACCAACTGAAATAAGGCTAGTCCAAATCGATTGTGCTTTCAAGTAAAATATACACTGGATCCAAAGACTGAACATAAAAATGAGAATAAAAATATTTTATTAATGTCTAATATTACTTCCGCACTGAATATTTTAATATGTTGAGTTAATGAAAATATATTATTAAAATCAATTTTACTTTTTAAAGCATAACTACTAGGAAATGTAAAATTACATGTGTAGCTTACACTTGTGACTCTTGTTACACTTCTGTTAGACGTCCATGATATTGGCCAACCCTGCACCAACTTTCATGAAGACCAAAGGAAGCAGTTTTGGTGTTTTATTTAGTCAGGATACACCCCCATACATAAATGCGTGCATGCATACAACATACATACATACATATGCATATACATTTAGTTTATAGGAATGTTAATTCCATATGCTTTTATTTTTCATCTGCTGCAATTGAATGTAGGCCTTACAGCTAAGATTGTTATAAAAGCATTAAATTATTTTGCCTCAGTTTTCAGAATGTTCCAAATAACATAAATAAAGACATTTGGTGATTTTTTTGGGGGGTGGGTGCTCTTTCTACTTCAGCCATACTTTGTTTGTTTTAAAAGTCCTTTCAATGTATGTTTATTTTGAGAAAAAATGAAAACAAACTAATATTCAGCTTAGCTCCTTGTTTTCTTGGTAATATTTTATCTCAGATACTCAGCTACACAAGTTGCCTGCTTCAGCCAAACCACCCCCACTCAGTTCACCTCCATGGTCTGCATGACACCATCTCTGATGGATCTCACACCCCTGGACCTGCCCACGTGCTCTTCCCACCACATTCATTATCTGGTCCACAGTGCTCACACTTGGACTCCCTGTCTTACAAACTGAAGGAATATTTCCTTCCTATGAGCTCCAAGTGTGGTTGGTGCCAAACTTCTGGGCATCCTCTAAAGAAATCGCAAATTAGATATCCTCAGCTGGATGTTTTCTTCATCTTCTCTGCATCCTTATAATACTTTGTGTATTTTTCCTGGCACTTATTATACCTAATATTAGAGTTGAGGTATTTTTTTGTTCCCTCTTACCAAACTGAATTATTCTTAGGAACAGAGAACCTTTTATTTCTATTCATCAAATATCATAATATCATAAGAATATACAAGGAACTTAGCATTACCAATATGTCTTTAATTTGAAATGAATAAATAATTTCTAGATATTTTTAACTTTCCTTTTGGAAGTTTTTAAAAAATAACTTTAAGATTTCACAGATTTCTGAATTTAATATTCCCAATAAGATTGGTTCATTTCTCTTGCATCCCACTTAGCAGTTGCTCATTCAAGTTTGAAGTGACTCAACATAAAATTTTACTCCCTCACTACTTAGATGTTATGAGGTTATTTTTTTATTATGATAAAAATTACTGTTAAAAACACCAGACCTGTATAAGGGCTAGTATACCCATCATCCAAACAGCCACATATAATGGAATGGAAAGCAAAGTTTTTCTCCAGGAAGTAGATTAGTCTGAGGTATCTGCAATGACTGCATTGCATTCTCATGTGTATGCTTATTCTTCAACAGAGTCTGGAGATGTTCTTCCGTTCTCCTCTATGCCATTCCATACAGTGCTACAAACATGGTACGCAAAAAACCTGCTTAAGTAGATGTCACCTGCAAACTATTGATATAGAAACTTTCTTTTAACCAATCTAAAATTTCCCCTTTGAAATGAATGTGTAAGTAAGAATAGAAATGGCAATATTCCTCATTTCATCCACCATCTTAAAAGCCAAAGCAAACAAATTCATTCCTTTAAAAATATTTTTGTTTTCATGAAGTATGAGAAATGATTTAGCTAACATAAAAATAGCACCTCATGGTTTAAATATTAATATATGTCACATTATGAACTGACAAAAATTTGCTCTTTTGTCATTTTAATAATAAACATTGCATTTATTTTCATCTCATACCTCTAGTATATTAAATGCATTCACAGTGCTTGCTATTTTTACTTCTTACCATGTTGTCACCATTTGTTTTATATTGAACATCTATCAACTCAAACTTTTTTAAAATACATTTTATTGATTATGCTATTACAGTTGTGCTATTATCTTCCCTTCATTCCCCTCCACCCTGAACACCCTCTCCCACCCACATTCCCCCCCTTTAGTTCATGTTCATGTGTCATAAGTTCTTTAGCTTCTACATTTCCCATACTATTCTTGCCCTCCCCCTGTTTATTTTCTACCTAC
>CM052538.1:56134163-56172293 GCA_028533065.1 Trachops cirrhosus
TTTCTTCCTTCTGGTCCACTCCAATGATGTGAGACCCATCTTTCATTCCATCACTATTGGTTCCCTATGCATTTTTCTTCATTAAACTTATTGTAGCCTGCATTTTTTCATCTAATTCTCCACCAAAATCAACCAATTCTGTGAGTATCCTGATCACCAGTGCTTTGAACTGTGCATCTGATAGGTTGGCTATCTCTTGGTCGCTTAAAAGGATGGGTTCTGGGGCTTTCAATTCTTCTTCTGTTTGAGCCTTCTTTTTGCTGTTTTTTTTTTTGTTTTTTTATTTTTTGGTCTTGTTGAGCTTCTGTAGTGAGGGGTGGAGCCTTAGGAGTCCACCAGGGCAGGGCACCTCAGTCACTGGGTTGTGATGCTGTATGTGGGGGCAGGGTCTAAGAAGGAACAGTGGTGCTTGCTCTGCTCTCAGTAGGACCTCAGACCCTTCTGCCACTTTCCTCAAGCCAACCAGGCCCCTCTGGCACCAATTCCGGTGTGGGTGGGCCTGTGCACCCGATGGGACCCTCCTTTTCAGTCAGTGACCCAAAGCTCTATTTCCCAGTGCTGGGACCCTGAGTTGTGTGCAGTGCCTTCCTTCACAATGGCCGCCTCGCTGGGTCTGCCGGTCGCCACCCCCTGGCCGGGGCCCACCAGCCACTGCCACTTGTGCGCCCACAGTCTGCCTGCTGCGGACTTGCCTGTTGCCCCAGTTGCTTTGTGCTCTGCTCTTAGTCCCTCGCTGGGCCCAACTCCGCCCCTCCTACTGGTCTGGATGAACTTGTCTATTTTTAAATCCTTGGGTGTCCGATTTCCATACACTTCAATTCTCTGTCAGTTCCGGTTGTTATTTTGTTTCTATATTGTTGTTGTCCCTATCTTGGTTGTGCAAGGAGGCACAGTGCATTTACCTATGCCTCCATCTTGGCTGGAAGTCCCCAACTCAAACTTTTAATATAATTCTTTAAACAAATTATTAAAGAGTATATGGACATATTCAATCATCTAAACCATTTAAAGATATCAACCTGCCACTCAAATTGTAACATTTGTTGGCCTAGAAAGAATAAAGAGCATGAGCACAGTGATGTTTAATTAAAATTGAGTAATCATGCCCTCGGCATTCTTTTATTTTATTGAATGAATTGATATTTATTAAAGATTACATTCTGTATCAGATGCAAACAAAGGGTTCTTCTCTTATTTCAATGGTAGAAGAAGAAGCTGACTAAACAGAGGACTTAGGCACTGCTAAATATACTGAAACTAGGAGAAAATTTGGAACAAAATTTAAGAAAAGACTTTAAAGGTAGCTTTTTAGAGTACAAAGGTTTTTTTTTTCATTATGAAAGCAGTAAATGAGTATTCATTTATGTCATACCTTTTCATTTCCATTTTTACTTCCCACCTTCTAACCTGCAAAAACACCAAACAAATTAAAATGTACCTGTTAGAAGAGGTGCTGCTAGGAGTCCTTTCATGTACTCATGGGACGATATACAACGCTTCGTGAGCACAGTGTCATCCAGTGCAATATCACCTGGTGTCCTTTGCCAACTCTGCCTTTAAATTTGAGTTGGATATCCTCATTGCCGGACAGCACTGTTCTTTCCATTGCCAGAAGTCACCTAGTTCTCCAGTCAGGTTAATTGGGAGCTTTGTTTGGTTTAGGACAGATACCTGGGGAGGCCCAAACCATTTCCACAGATGTGATCATGAAAAATTATCTGTGACCAAGAATAAGAATATTATATATCATTAGTACAATTAATCCCATTTTATTTTTAATTATATCATATTAACTTCTTCTTTATCACCAGAGTCCAGAAGGAAAACCAGATCTCTATGTCCTATTTCTCAGCAAGTATCTAACACCCAGGGAAGCTAGGCCAGACTTAACTTTCATGTTGCTATACACGGAAGACAGTGCAGTAGGGATAAAATAGAAATTTAGTTGAAAAAAATGAGAAGAGTTTACTTTCTGTGTTTTCTGAAGGCAGGATTCCTTGATAAACTCTTAACATCCACTATCAAAGAAATAAAATATGATTTAAAAAGTGATGTATTATACTAAAAGATTTTTCATGATTAAGAAATAGCAGGGCCTGAAGATAATCATTTTCAATCTGATGAAACTTAAATAATTTTCTCCAAAATAGTAAAGTACTGTATTGCTTATACCACTACATTCTTGTACTGGAAACACATTTTTAGTTCTACAAGATCCTCCAGGCTCCACTATTTATAGCAAAACCACCAGAACAGCAATTACCCACATTTTACTCAACATGCTAGAAGCATGCTTTAGAATAGCAGCTTTGGGAGGTTTTTTCTAAGTTAAAATTAATAAATATTTCAATGTTTCAAAGATGAATTTGCCCATATTTTTAGTGACTGTTACATAGGAGGGGAGTATAAAAAATTCAGAGAGAAAGAAAAGTACAGGTTAGGAACAATACAAACTCAGAGAATTTTTAAGCATTTTCTTGTCATTTGTGTGAATGAGGGAAAACTATAATGTGGGTTTTCTTCACACAGGAAAAGACATTATTAAAACACTAGCAGTAATGGATGTCATTCTCTAGAGAAAGAAAAATGGATGTGTTAAAAGGGTGAAGAATGTGATAAAACAGTCTATGCGATACATACTTCAAAGAGCATCAAGAATAGGTCAGCCTTGTAAATGACTCTATTCAAATTTCCCAGCTGATGACACTTTCAAGTATCATGCTATGATCCAAACACATTCCTTCTATTTATTAACCAATAATGTTGGGAAAACTGTGCTTTATGACCACGGTGCCTTGTCCAGGGAGGACTGGTGAATCCAGAGTGGCCCCACTCATTAGAGTGTGGAACAAAAGGGGCGGGGGGCCAGACCTTGGGCAGCGTCAGCAGGCAGGAGAGGAAACAGCCTGATGGGCACATGTCTGCCTGGGACCCACCCAGCCATAGGCATGCTCTAATTTGGACAGGGAACATGAGACAAGTGTTTTGCATCACAGTAAATCCTTCCTTATCTTCTCAAGACCACTTTCTGGATGGTGCCATCAGGCTGTCATAGGAACAAACATCTAACCACCACCATTTCTAGGGAGAACGCCTGATGACAGCATCACCTTAACACAGGCACCGTGAGTGAGTGAAAGCCTGCTGAGTACTGAATTCTAAAGGGGCCTTTTCACTGGAAATTCTGGTTACTCAGAGGCTTGATCTCTTTCCTCATCAGTCTCTGTCTGAATCCCTCCTACCACCCATTTCTCAAAAGGAAGAAAACCTCCAATTTGATGTTTTCGACGTGAAGGTGTTCCACAAGGTCAAGTGACAGACCGTTCATGAAAACTGGGGAGGCCACTCCGCTTATCTAATAAACATATTTCATATGTGAGACCTGATCATTCCCAGCATGACCTTTCCTTACTTCTTTGTATTAAATCTATATCATAAATATTCATAAAATAAACCATCCATCATTAATTTCTGACATTTCTTCTAGGCACACTTCATTATTCTCACACAGATGTTTAAAACAGTAGGGACTACAGTTGTGGGACCAGGGAAAAATAGAGATAGATGAAAACCTTGGTCATTACACTATGAAAAGAAAAAAAATCTTTTGAACATCTTCAGAGGAAGTGTCTAAACAGAGAAGCTTAGAGGTCAAAATGGAATTTTACATATTTCATGTTTAATTTTTAATTTGTTCTCTAAGACTAGAATTCATTTCCAGTTTCAGACATATATTTAAAGATACTCAACAAAATAAGCCAGTTAGAGAAAGACAAATACCATGAGATTTCACTCATATGTGGAATTTAATGAGCAAACTGAACAAGCAAAATACAGACAGACTCATAGATGGAGAGCAGGCTGACAGCTTGGGGGTGGTGCGCCGGCGTTCCGGGGTTAGAGGGATGGAGCAAAAAGGAAAAAAGTCTCATGGTCATGGACAACAGGTAATGATTCCGGGGGGAGTTGTAAAGGGGGCAAATAGTAATGGAAAAATACAATAAAAATTCAGATACTCAATGTACATAAAATCTGGTGTGTTTGGGTTTTCTTTTTGAGAAAAGTATCAAATAATCTGGAAGATAGCAAAAACAAAATATATTTGATTAAAAGTTATTTTTTTGGTAAACCAAAAAAAGTTTAATATAATTCTATATGACTTGTTACACTCATTCTGTACTGCTGGATATTTCTCTAAAACCCTGATCCAAGCATGTCGCGTTTTTGAAGAAAAATCTGTGAAACTGGATGGCATAACACCTGCCTGTCAAATGTGCCTGAAGGGATTAAAAGAGATGAGATTACTGTCCCAGAGTTCACCTATGAAACCAACTTAAGCTCAGTGGGAAAAACTCCTAAGACAAACTCAAGGTTTACCACCTATTCGGACTGCGACATGGAGCATGTGCAGGTAGTCGGCAGAAACAAGGAACAAGCACCTGTCCTGGGCAGAGGTACAAGCAGGCTGCCCCTGAGCTAGGATTTAAGAGATTCCTTTCCAGGTCAGGGCTCTCTCTACTGTGGAGAAAGGTACGGGAGAATACTAGGATTTGAAGACAAAAAGGAATTAAATCATGCCATTGTCTGTCTCCCAGCCTGATTCTCTAGTGAGCTAGCAATTTTCTGGATGTAACTGGCTTTTCTTCTAGTACTCACACTTTGGAAACACGCCGGTGAGAATACACATGCATGGATCTTATGAAGACTGCACTTTTCATTGTGACTATAAATTAATGGCTACTTATTTACCTACAAATTCCTCAAAACCAAGATTCTTGTGAAGGGAACTCTGAGGGCTTGATATAATATATGTAAAGCTAAGTTTAGTTTCTAACAACGCTGACCTAAATTTTTGTGGGATAAAAACCATCAGGAAAAGAATAAATAAAGTGGAGGATCCTGTAAATACATAGTCGTTATGTGAGGCTGTTTGGCCCTAAGAGCCATACAACCTTATTTGTAATTTTAACAGTTTATAAACTTTTTCTTCACATTTCCACAGAATAATTACCAAACCATTTTTTTCTGCCTAAAGAAAGTATCCCACATTTTTTTAGGGACAAGTTTAATTTTTCTTTTTCCATGTAGACATCTTCAAACATTTTATTGTAGCTCCAACTATCTCTAATATTAATTTGTGGACATATTTAAATATATACTTGTTGTTTATTTTTTTGATGCTGAAATTCCCATAAGTCCAATATGTACTAAACTTGCTAAGTGAAAACAACTGCTATTTTACTACTCTTGTATTACCTCTGGATAATGACTATGACATTTCCCCATGGTTTCCAAAATTCCAATATTTATAGAATATGTCCACAGAATAAATTTTTCCTACAGTTCCAACAATCCTTCCCTCTCACCCTTCCCTTCTACTCACATATCCTAAGCTGAGTAAATCCATACGCATCTCTGGTCTCCTCCTGACCCTTTTATTTTCCATATTTGACTCTATCAGAAGTTGACTATAATATTTCTGATTTTTCTATACCTTGCAGTTTTTGCTCCTTCTAATTAAGACTGGGCTTGAAATTCTGGCTGCTGTCATGGGATGCTGAAGGAACATGCTCTTTATGAAGATGTAATGACCGGATGAATTTTGCAAGGTGTGATCAGCCTCTGTGCCTGGGGCCAGGAAGCGGCTAGTTTTGAGATCCCAGTCAAAGTCATCATCCTGCTCCTGCTCCCAGGAACAAAGATCAAATTCAAAATCCCAGAGCTCACTGGAGATACCTGGAAAATGCTTCCCAATTTATGGTAGAAAGAAAGAGGAAATCAACTGACTTTAAAGCATCCAACCCCAAATCACAGTGATCTTGCCACATCATATAATATCCAGAACTTTATAATATTATCCTGACAGCAACATTCAAATAGAATATTTTAATTTGCTATACACAGCTATTTCTATGGACTGTGTAAGTTTATTTCTCTGCAAATCTAATCCTCAGTCTCAAAATCAGTGAGAAAAGGTTTTAGCATTACACATATTTTTCCTTCAAACACCTATTTGGTCAATGTAATTTACTTTTCTTTTTAGTTTCATTTTTGTTTCCTTTTTATTGAATTTATTGGGGTGATGCTGGTTAAGAAAATTACACAGGTTTCACATGCACAGTTCTACAGCACATCATCTGTACACTGTACTGTGTGTTCACCACCCCAAGTCACGTACCATCCACCACCATACATTCCACCTACGCCCTCCTCTACCTCCTCCACCTTCACACCTCTCCCCAGCAATGACCACACTGTTGTCTGTGTCCACCAGTTTTTGCTCTTTTTATTTTTGCTTAGTCCCTCCACCTCCCATCCAACCCTCCCCCTCCACTGACAGCTGCCAGCCTGCCCTCCATCTATGAGTCTGTCTCTATTTTGCTTGCTAGTTCATTTTGCCCATTAGATTCCACATATGAGTGAAATCATATGGTACTTGTCTTTCTCTGACCGGCTTATTTCACTTAGCATAATGCTTTCCAGGTCCATCCATGCTGTTACAAATGGTAAGATTTCCATGTTTTTTATGGTAATTTTTTCTCTCCTTTATCTTTGCTTCTCAGGGATTGGTAGGGAATTTAGGAAGTTTATTATAGTGCAAACAATTTGGCTTGGGAAATGCTGCCTAAAGCAAAAGTTATTAACCATTGTAATTATTTTGTAAATATATTCTCATTTTAGAACTGAGAAAATTATGAAACAGAAAAGGTAAAAAGTGTAATAATAAAAATTGATTAATTATAATAAGTATTAGCAATTACTAAGTTGCATTAAATACTAACTGTCTCTCTAATATTTAAAAAATATTTTATTACTAACATTGCTTAAAATTTTTCTTTCATCTCTAAGACACTAAGAATTATTGAGTTTAATCCTTATTGAATTTCTGCTTGAGGGATCTATTTACTTCTGATAGAGAGGTATGAAAATCCCCCAACTATAATAGTGGGTTCATCAATTCTCTTTGCAAATCTATTAGTTTTTGTCACACACAGCTTGACATACTGTTGTTAGGCACTTACACCCCCAAGCCCTTCAAAGACTTCAAACCACGCCCTTCTTGCTTGCATAGTGGAGAAGAAGGAGAAGTCAGATGTAATTCTCACCTCTGTTTCTCTGCAGGGGCTTTTTCCCAATGACTGTTTTCAGGATTTTACTTTATCTTTGATTTTTTCTTTATTTTGAAAATGAAATGCCTAGGCATCGTTCTTTTCTTTTTCTTTTGTTGTGGGAGGGGGGCAGGTGCTATCCTGCTTCATGTTCCCTGAGCTTCCTGAATCTGTGGTACTGTGCTTGACATTAATTTGGGAAAATTCTCAGTCGTTTTTGTTTCAAATAGTTCTTCCATTCTCTTTCTTCTTTTGATATTCCCATTACTCATGTGTTATACTGTTTGTCCTAAGGTCCTTGGGTACTGTTCTGTTTTTCTCAGTCTTTTTGCTTTCCAGTTTTGGAGATTTCTATTGCTATATCCTCTAGCTTGGATATCTTTCTTAGCTATGTCAGGCTCTAAATAAGGCCATCAAAGGCATGCTTCATTTTTGTTACAGTGCTTTTGATCACTAGCATTTCTGTTTTGTTCTTTATTAGGATGGCCATCTTTCTACTTTACATTGCCCACCTGTTACTGTGTGCTATCTGCTTTACCCATTAGAGACATTAGCAGATTAATCAGTTATTTCCAATTCCACATCTGATAATAACAATATCCCTGCCATACCTGCTTCTGATCTTTGTTCTATCTCTTCAAATTTGTTTTGCCTTTTAGTATGTCTTGTAATTTTTTTGTGGATAGCCACACATGATATTCTGAGTAAAAGAGATCACTGTAAATAGGCCTTAGAGTGTGAGGAGAGAGGAATTCTACAGTTTTATGATTAGGTACCAGTTTTTAATGGGCCTATGCCTCTGGACTGGGAACATCACAAGTGTTTTTTTTTTTAAATTTTTCTCCCTTAGGAGGAACAGGGTGACCACAGGGGTTAGCAATGGGTATTTCCCTTCCACCAGTCAGTCTTCGATAACACCGCTTTAACTTAGGCTTTTGGTACTAGTTTCCCTTGATGGCAGACCTTGTTAGAAAAAACAGAGTGCTCTGCTGGAAGCATGAGAGGACTTTTCTCCAATCTTTATTATAAAACCTGGTTGAACTCCTGGAGGTGAATATCACAATACTGTGGAGTTGTCCCTCTAGGTGAATCCCTTGGGTTTTACACTCTCGAACTCATCCACTCTGAGCCTCCAACAACTCATGGTGACAGAGCAGGTTTCCCTCCCCTGGTGCTGGTTCCTATAGCGGCTTCTGCCCTTGAGTCTCTGCTCTGACAAGGTGCTACTCCCTGTGTCCACCTGTCTGTCTCTCCAGTCTTGGAGGCAGCAGTTTGCCCTGTGCCTGTGCCTCTCTTCTGGATCCCACAAAAGTTGTTTACTTTTTCAGTCTGTTCAGCTGTTTGCTTGTTAGGACACAGTTGCAAGCTTCTTGTATACAGAACTAGATAGTTGAGACTATACAAACATTGTTTTATAATCCTGTTCAGGAAATTATAAATCTAACAATGTAAGCTGTTACAAAATCAAGTATTGTGTAATTGAGGGAACATATAAAACTTTATGTTTAGGCTACTTTTTTATAGTCTTTAAGTAAATATGCATGATACAGCATTCAACCAATGCATGATTAATTTAACCATAATTAATAAACTATATTATTTAGAATTCTTTGATAACAGTAATTCTGTATTGTTTTATTTGAATATTATCACTGAAAATGGAAATTTGTAAAATCATAATTATATTTGACATAGTGTTCAAAAACTAAAAATACTTGAGGAGAACATGTCGCAACATGTCGTCTGTATTTAGATAAAGATTTCACTCTTAAAGAAAGCTCATTTGAACAACTGCTCAAATAATTTTTAGGTCATTTTATCTAAATGAGAGTAGGAAGGATTTTGCCATGAAAATTCTCAGGGACATGCTCTCCTATACACAGAGCAAAGGAAGGCTCTGCCTTCCTTTCAGGGAGGGATCCTCGCTGAAGGCTCAGCAATCCCTGGATGAACAATCAACTCTATGTGATTACACGGGACTCTTTGAGAATTTCCAAATTGTGTGAGGCATGAAAACCACATTTTGCTTTGTTTTTATGGATATGTTCTTACACTTGGAACGGATCAGATGAATATGTTTAAATACACAAAATAATTTCTATTCTCCTTGTAGTTAAGAAGGTGGAGAATATGAGAATACATGTGTTTTACCATTGTTTCTGTACCATTTTAAAGTATGTGAGATGACTAAAATGAAAATCAACTCAATCACACCTCCCAGCAAGGAACTTGCCCCACAATGAAGAATGGTTTAATATTATTATTTTTAGCTTTTGAAAGAACAACACATGGGTAAGTTTAAGGAGCATCAGGACTAATATACTTTTAAAAATGGTTTAATTTAACAGTCGGGCTAACACTGACTTAGAATATTTCCAAGGATAGAGAACATTTTTCTGTCATAATTTATGTCACCAAATGAACAAGCTGGCATTTTCTATCCAATTGCTAATTCAGTTTTAAAATTACATTGGAAACTTATTTTGGTAATTTACTCTTTCCTAAAATAGACTGTAATCCTTACAACTTTCCTTATTCCAGGGTACTAAAGTTCTCCTAAGTATTATTTCAAAGGACTGGGATGTAAATCTCATTAAAGTAATAGAGAGTCCAAATTTAGCATCTTGTTTAAATCTGAACTGTTGACTCAAATGAAGAATTGTCAAATGAAGTAAGTAATTCAGTCTCTCTGGTGCTGGAAAATTCAGTAGCCCATGAGGAGTAGATTGCCATGTAGACCAGCATGTAGAAAGGACATTTGTATAAAGAATGATTGTGCTGCTAAAAAAACCAAACCCAAAACCTACATATCATTGTTTTCAAAAATCATACAAATGCTGCTGCATGAATATATACACTGTAAATCTTATTTTTTCTTTTGATATCTACTATAGTTTGGAAGATATGTTTCCTCGGAAATTTTAATTCTAGCATATCACTGGGGAAAATACAACAAGTAGGTATAAGTTCTTTGAACTTCACATCAGTGTGGCGAAAGAGAATAACTTACAATTTCATATTTTATTATTTCCCACAGTTGCCAGGTAAGAAAACAGCCAATAGTCTCTGTCTGTGCAGATGTCAATTCCTGGCATTTCATGGAACAGTTAATGCCAGTGCCACACAGGTGTGTCATCAGGAAGAAATGATCACCTTTGTCTATGAGTGTATCATCAATCAAACGAGTTTCTACCTATCCAAATGCTGTAATTTTTCCATTAATCATTATCTTTATAAGCATGAAATAACTGTTTCATTAAAAAAATAGGCTATGTTCTTTCAAAGTGATCTAAGTCCTTTCAAAATCCTACATCAAATTTGTAATATTAAGATCTCGCCAGTCTACTCATTCAACATAAATTTATTGAGTATATGCTATAAATAAAGTACAATTAGGAAAATGGGAAACTAGCCCTGGCTGATGTGGGTCAGTGGATTGAGTGCTGGCCCGAGAAACGAAGGGTCAGCGGTTTAATTCCCAGTCAGGGCACGTGCCTGGGTTGCAGGCCGGGTCCCCAGTTGAGAGGCAACTACACATTGATGTTTCTCTCCCTCTTTTTCTTATTCCTTCCCCTCTCTCTAAAAAATAAATAAATAAAATCTTCAAAGACCTTTGAAAAAATCTTAAATAAATAAGGAAAACTGGAAACTAAAAAGAGGGCTATTCTGTATTAAATAAGTGTGTGTTACTTCCTGAGCATTCCCTTTACATGTGTTACTTCATTTAAGTCTACATCTTTATGTAATACTTATTATTCACATTTTTGGTTGATGGGAAATCTGAAGTTCAGAGTTAAAGTATTTTGCTTAGTATTACACAGTAAGTAGCAGAGTTAAGAGTTGAAGAATAATATGATGCAGCCCTCTCCTACTATCCGGAAACTACTTTACCTATTATTACTTATTCAACAAACTCCCTATTTATTGTTAGTCATGATCAACACAACACTAAAAGAATAAAAACTAAACTACTAAAAGTCTTACTCCATTATGGGTAATTCTTACCCTGTTACAGTAGGCAGAAAAGGGAAAATGACACAATATTGTGAAGGTCTAATCATAACTGAGTACAGTAGTATTTTTTAAACATTTAATTGCCATGTTTAAGAAAAAAATTGACAACTGAAACCATCCAATGAGAGGGGGACTAGATAATAGAGGCCTAAAACCTTTCATATAAGATGCTATTAAAGGATCCAACAATATTTATACTGACATCAAGATTACAAACATGAGAACTGGCAATGTGAAAAGATGTGCAGAATTGGACTAACTTCTATTAATCTCAGCAACATATAATTCTTTGATATCATGATTTAATTACTTAACATTTACATCATACTTTGACAAATTTTTATATTATGTTAATAAAAGTTAGAGCTATATTATTAATTTTGTTTAAATAATTGGTATTCTTCAATAAACATGAATATCAAAGAAAACATATAGGAGACAAATTATAGCAGCAATAAACATGAAATATAGATCCTGTGTATAACAAAAGGATGATACAAGAATACTATGCACAACTCCACATGCTTACACAATACAAAATAATTGAATAGATTTATAACTACTAAGGAAACTGAACTCAAAGTTTTAACAGTCCTGAAAAACCTCCAGATTCCAATAGTCAAACTGGAGAATTCTACCAAATCTTTAAGACGCATAAATCAGAGAGGAAGACTTAAAACTATCTCAATTTTCAGATGGCATGATTGTCTACATTGAAAAATCTAAGAAATGTATTATAAAATGCTGATGACCAATAAATGAGTCAACAAGGTCAAAGGACACAAGATCGACATACAAAATTAATTGTGTTGATATAAACTAGGAATCAACACAGAAACCAAAATTTAAAATATAATACCATTTATAATCCCTCAAACAATAAAATACATAGTTGTAAATCTTATGAAATATGAACAGTACTTGTGTGTGGAAAACTACAAAACACTAATGAAATAAATCAAAGAAAATCTAGCCCTGGCTGGCGTAGCTCAGTGGATTGAGCGTGGGCTGTGAACCAAAGCATCACAGGTTCAATTCCCAGTCAGGGCACATGCCTGGGTTGCAGGCCAGGTCCCCAGTGGGGACCACATGAGAGGCAACCAAACATTGATGTTTCTCTCTCTCTCCTTCTCCCTCCCTTCCCCTCTCTAAAAATAAATAAATAAAATCTTTAAAAAGAAGAAAATCTAAATAATGGAGAGACATACTGTGCTCATGCATTGTAAGACTCAACATATTAAAGATGTAATTTTTCCCAAATTGCTATACATATTTAATGAAATTATCAGAATTACCTGACTTTTTGTAGATATAAGCATGACTTATCTAAAATTTATGTAGAAAGTCAAGAAACTGGAATAACTAAAACAATTTTGGAAAGAATAAATTAGGAGGAATCACTCTACCTGATTTCAAGATTTGTTATATCCTATAGCTTAAGTTACCAAGACTGTGTGGTTTGGTGGGTAAATAGACACCTGGATCAATAGAACAGAAAATAGAACTCAAAAATTGCTTCACACAAGTACAACCAACTAATTTTGAAGAAAGTTGCAAAGACAGTTCAGTGAAGGGAGGAGAACAATGAATTCCTGAAACTTAGCCTGGTTTATTAGTACGACACTTGACCTACTTTCTACCATAAGCTCCATAAGAAAACAAAAGCCATTCACAGTCCATGGTTCTACTAGACAAGGAACTCTACAGTTTTCAGATAAGATCTTGTGTTTCTTCGTTTCTGCTCCAGGGCTTTGTAGATTAGAGGTGCCTGATGTTTACCAAATTAATAAATGAAGGGCAATGTCAGGAATTCAGTGTTAGTCACAGAATGCTTGCTTAGATTTTATGTGTTTATTAACTAAGAACAAAATAATTGCCTAGGTCAGTGGGTTTTGGTGTTCAGGATGATGTAGCTAGTATACTGTGGCCCTCCCACAGGGGCACTCTGTACTTTTAAGTCCATTTCTGCCACACTAAGCACAAATATGATACTATAAAATGTTTCAGATGGAGCATCAAACTGGATATGATAGACAACATATAATATAATCTTACTGTGAGTAAAAAGTAATATATAGAGATGGGGTCTGTCCAGAAAGTATCCAGCCATGCACTATGGAAAATAGAGACACTTACTGAAGAAAATACAAGACACAAGAAACATTATAAATAAGACAATGACTCCTCAGGCCCCTTGAAAGTAGGCACCTTGGAACCTCACACAGTTCTCCCAGTGCATCTTCCACTGTTCAAAACACTCCACAAAATCCTTCATTGCAATTGCCTACTGCTGCCTCATCATATTTTCCTGAATCTCATCAATGGTCTGAAATGTGTTCTCTTTCAAAGGTGATTTTAGTTTTGGGAAAATCCAGAAGTCACAGGGTGCCAAATCTGGGCTTTAGGGGGCTGAGTCACCCAAGGGATTTGATGTTTACCCAAAATCTCTGCAGGCTGATGTGATGCATGAGTGGGCATGTCTTGTGATAAAGCTGCCAGTCACCAGTTGCCCAGAGCTGTGACCATTTCTGTTATATTGCATCTCTTAACCAAAGAAGAACACTGAGGTAGTACTTCTTATTAATTGGCCTGGAGAGGCAACTTGTGATGGACAGACAACACATTCCCAGTCAAAAACAGTTAACATGGTCTTGATCTTGCTGCTTCTTTGCTGCGCCTTCTTCAGGCATGAAGAAACAGGCAACTTTCATTGGGATTACTGGGCCTTCATTTCTGGATCATAGCCATAGATCCATGATTCACCACCAGTTATGAGCTTTTTGAGGAAATCTGGTTCATTGGTAGTGATTTGAGTGAGTCAAGTCATTAGCAACTGCAGCATAATGTTCCTTTGGCTCTGGTAGCAAAAGCTGTGGAATGAATTTTACCACAACACATTTATGCCAAGACCCTGCGTCAAAATCTTGGACACAGTAGTTTTTGGAATCCCCAGATCAGCCTCTAGCTCTCGCACTGTCAGTCACCAATCTTTGATGACTGTGGCCTTTACACATTCAACATTCTCAGGTGTTCTGCTTGTTGCACGCCTTCCAGAATGTGGATCACTTTCAATAGATTCTTGACCATCTTTGAAGCATTTGTACCACACTTTTTATTTGTGCTGCATTCATTGCATCATCCCTAAAAGTCTTCTGAATCATCTGAATAGTTTCCATGGAGGAATGTTCAAGCGTAACACAAACTTTGTTGCAGATTCATTGCTCTACTTGCTCAGGCATTTTGAATGTAAGGGCAACACAGCACATATGTTCATTCAAAGGTGTCTTCCACCCCCACTGACTAGTGCTGTGAAGTCATCGTTGTTCACGCATGCACATTCCAGTACAATTTCCTTGGCTGACAGTTTACACTGCATGATGTCATGCAGATCTATCTCCTTGTATTAAAGATAGTTAGACTTTTTCCATACAGACCTTGTATGTCACAGCATCAAACCATAGCTCCCCTCCCCATAAAATTTTCTGTTTACTTGAAAAATGAGAGAGGGCATTACTCTAATGAGCGAGAGAGGTCAGTTAGACTGTAAACAAGTCATCTCAAAAAGTTAAGAAGAAGATACCCTGGCTGGTGTGGTGAACTGAAGGAATCGCTGGTTCGATTCCCAGTCAGGGCACATGCCTGGGTTGCAGGCCAGGTCCCCAGTGGGAGTGTTTGAGATGCAACCACACATTGATGTTTCTCTCTGTCTCTTTCTCCCTCCCTTCTCCTTGTCTAGAAATAGATAAATAAATTCTTTAAAAAAAAACATTAAAAGAAAAGTAAGAAAAAGAAAGCCCTGAAGAATAATTAAGTATGTAGCAAAATGTTAGCTGACCATTTATGGAAACCACATAACTAAACTTATGTAATCATTTCACAATATATGTAAGTCAAATCATGTAGTATACTTTAAACTTATACATTGCTGTATGTTAATTATAAATTAATAAAATGGAAAAATAAATTAATTAAATAAAATGTAAAGAATTTAAATGGAGATTTATTATTTTCTTCAGTTTATTCTATATTTTATCATATCACTTGTCACTTTTTAATATGCTCTATAATTTATTTTATATATATATATGTGTGTGTGTGTGTGTAGAGACAGACTACATTTTGTTTCTAACTCAAGAGTCTGAGGAAAAGGATTTCTGTCTGTTCATTTGCTGATGAACAAACACTGCTTGCCACACAGCTCCTCAATGAATATATGTAACGTTAATTTGACATTTCTGTCTTCTCTATTTCTCTTCATCATTCTTGACAGGGTTTTGAACATTCTATTCGTCTTTTCAAATCCTCTCTATCTTACATTTGTTTTCTATTCCATTAATTCGCATTATTAGCTAATTAGTTTCTAACATAAAGATTTAGTCTATAAGTTTTTTTCTAAGTATTCACTTACCTAAATCCCACAGGATTTTATGCCGTATTATTTGTTTAAAACATTTTCTAATTTGATTGTGATTTTTTTTATTGGAAGATGGGAAGCATGAATTACTAATTGTGTCTGTCTATCTCCTACCCAATAGGGATCTTTTAGCTTGTGTCTCATAATTGATACTTGGTTTCCAGTGAAATTCAAAAGAGATCATCTATGTTACTTTAATCCATTAAAATTATTTAAATTTGCTCAATGTTTAAGATATACATTTTTTTTGTAAATGTCTGTAATTGGTAATACAGTGTTACATTTGCCCATTAGGTTCAGATTACTTACCAATTAAGTTGATCAAATATCCAGCATCTTTACTAATCACAGTGAATTAAGTTATTTTGTGTATGCCTGAGACACTCTTAATTGTGTATGAACAGTAGATATACTCATTAGAATGTAAACAAAAACAAAAACACATTTATTTTCCAAAGGAACCTCTATATCAACGGCAAATATATGCTCAAGTTAGATTTTAGGGTTCTCAGATACAGAATTACTATCTTCGTTGACTATGTCCTATATTTTAAACATGGTATTTATATTCTAAAGCAATAAATAACATTCTAATTTTTCTGCTAGATTTTAGTTTGAGTCTACATTGATAAACAGAAAATTAGAGCAGCAGTTACATTTGTTTGTAAAGATTTTCTCTTTCATCAGATATATTCTATGCCTTTAAAATAGTTGAGTTTTTAAATTCTTTCTTCTATTTCTACATGGCACATTTCTACCTAATGATATTTCAGGAGTTTTCTTAGAACTATGATACATGTTTGGTCTTCATTTAGAATTCCCAAGACAAACAAACAAACCCCTCAAACTGCAGAACTTAAGCTTCAATTCACAGTTCATTGTCTGCCAAATTTCTGAAATCAGTTACTATGGTGATTAATTTTCTTTTCTTTTTATATTTCTGGGTCTAATTAGAGATCAACGTTCACAGTATACTCAGAATAAATAATAGCACTCTTAAGTTAGATAGATTTTAGCCCCTTATAACTAAAACATAACATTTAAGACTAATGAAATAAATTTTTAAATACATAATAAAAATAAGCAATGCTATATAAAAAGAACCCATTTTCATGTAATGAGAACCAGGATAAAAACATGGATTATTTTTAGAGAGAGAGGCCAGGAGAGAGAAAGAGAAACATTGATGTGAGAGAGAAACTGGTTGTCTCCTACGTGTGCTCCTATGTGTGTCGATACCAGGGATTGAACCCATAACCTTTTGGTGTATGGTATGATGCTTCGACCAACTGAGGCCACCCAGCCAGGGAAAAAGTTCTCTTTTTCCTGTGTAATATCTGGAACTAATTCTGCTTTCTTATTCCAGCATTACTGACATAAGTAGACCCACTAAAAACTTAAAGTGATTCAGCAATCAGTTCACCATAAAGCATCCCTAGTACAAACTTCCCTTCTAGGACCTAGGATTACTTTTGTCTTTATTTTCCATACAAAAGAACTACCAAGACAGCACATTTCAATACATTTCTGACCCTCTTAATAAATCAGCATACTTTTCCAAACACACAGAGAGGATTCCTAGATATTTTCACATTAGAACCTAAATACAAAAAGTTCAAGAAAAATTTAGAGAGAAAGAAATTAATACTTTAAGTACTAAAAAGATTTCATTAAATTATATCTTAGAAAAGCAATACACTGTCAACATTACTACTTGAGTTTTATTTAAACTCAAAAGCATAATATCTGCTCTGTTTGACCAATAAACTAATACATTTGTATGAAATCTACATGAAAATACCAATGGAAAATACATAAAAACATTTGATGCAAAAACCACAAATACATCAGAAAATACTAATAAGGTACAGATAAATATTAATTAATACAAAATTTGAGACTAGCCATTTTTCCTCTGTTCATATGATAATAATGGATATTGTAAAACAAGAATACATAATTGAAGGAATAAATAGTCATATAAATAGGATTTGTATAACCTTTTTATAAGATTCAGTTTTCTACAGAAGTGGTATGGTAGCCTAGGCAAAGCAGTGGCTCATAAATCAAAGTGCATGGGTCCTGGGATCAACTCAGTAGACGCTAGTTTGATGAACTTTGACAAAACCTTAACCACTGTGGTCCATGACTCCATCTGCGCAATGCACTAATAATATCTGGCCCACTTACCCCTCAGGGCTTCTGTGTATTCACTGCAGATGAACAGATAAAAGGGCTTTGAAGGTTTAGAGTGCTATATAAATGTGATCTCCTCTTATATTGAAGTTATTCTTGATATTCCAGATTTGGTTTCAAGAGAGAAAAAGATCAAACAGTAATATACTAGCTCAGAAATTATTACTAGTATAATGTAATACTTTATCAAACTTTATTTTGACAATTTGTATTCACCTCATTTGCAATGAGATGAGGCAACAACTGGACTGTATTGCATAATTTTACAGACTTACCTGAATGGGCACATATGGCCCATTTAGCTAAGGATATTTTAATGGTACTGTTTATTATGAGTCAATCTCCTACAATAATATTACATAGCTGATATGTGTCTCCTTTAGGAGGTCACTTTGTCTATTTTATGTAATATCTGGGTATTCATTTTTGGTTTTTAAACAACTGATCAAATCTCAAAATTTACACAAAGGAATGGAAACTCCCTGAAATGCATCAAAGCAAAGAGGTATTAACCCTGCAAGAACTGGTTCTGTTGGATGTCTTACTTGTCTTTTTTCCAAAACATTTTTTACATGGAAAATACTTGTTTCCATCCTGTTTGTCTTTGAAGACACCTGTTTTCTAATTTATGTCCAATTACTTCATACACCAAACCATCAACTAGTTTTAAATGAATTCTGGTTCTAAATTAAGCACTGAGAGAGAGAAAGTAATACATTTTAATAGTCAAATAACCCTATGTGCCCCAGAGCTGAGCTATATACATACTGTGTATGTTTCAGCAATTTCCACACCACATTGAGTAAGGCAGTGGGGAATAAAAGAACAAGTAAGGAAACACTTTCACTTACTGCAAATGAAGGTAGTATCATCTGAATCATCAGCACAATCATTCACAAAATCACACAACTTGTCCTGTGCAATACAGTGCTTGTTAGCATATATACGAATTCGAGACATGTCCTGTCTCAGTTGAGAAATGGAGTACAATCTTGAAAGGAAATGTCATCCACTCCTACATCCCGTATGTAATGGACACCATATTTTGCCCTGAAGACAATCTAAAGAGAGAAAGAGCTGATAGAGCTAGAGCTAATGCTAGAGCTAGAGAAGGAAGGAAAGTTGGAAGGGAAGGAGGAAGCAAACAAAGGAGGGAGGGAAGGAAGAAAGGAAGAAGGAAAGAAAACCAGTGTCAGGTGAGCTGTCCATCAAGAATTCAAAACTTGGAGCAACCACTAAATATAGGACATTAGACTTGAATCTGATAAAAAATGCTTCATAATGGAACTGACCCAGGAAGCTTGAGGGTCATTTTGATCTGCACCATCCTCAACATCTAAGAGTATGGGAGTGGCAATGCCACCACCTCTTATCTAGATTTATGGGATAGGTGGCCTAGAAAACTGGCAGGAGTAACCAATCCACCACTGCAGCCTCTGTGGTCCCAAACAAGACCCCTGTATTTCTTTTTTTTTTTTTTTTTTAAAGATTTTATTTATTTATCTTCAGAGGGGAAGGGAAGGAGAGAGGGAGAGAAATATCAATGTATGGTTGCTTCCTGTGCATTCCCTGCTGGGAACTGGCCTGCAACCCAGGCATGTGCCCTGACTGGGAATCGAACTGTGATCTCTTGGTTCACAGGCCCGCACTTAATCCACTAAGCTACACTAGCCAGGGCTAGACCCCTGTATTTCTAGAGCCTCAGCGCACATGGAAGCAGGAGGCCAGTCCAGGGGCAGAATGTACCAAGAGAAAGAAGATGCAAGCACATCCTTGACTCTATTTTGCCCAGTTCTTACCATTCCTCTGTTCTGTCCACCCCAAGTATTTAAAAGCAAAATGTTACCAAACCTCTCAATACCATGAGTTTTTTTTAATTGGTCACATCTTTGGAACTGGTATTATTTTGATTTACCTTTGCTTAATATATGTGATGAACACAACTCTCACATGTGCTGTTGTTAGGCAGTGAGCTCCCACTGATGTGGACTCCCATTGAGTCAGATCTGATGAAAAGGAACAGGAGTCGGTAAAGTCATCGGGAACGTTACCTTCCGCTTGTGACATCACGACTGCCTGGAATAATAATAAACACAGTTTCATAGAACATAAAATGTTACAAATCATTTAGAGTCAGGTTTCTAAGTGAAACTAATTCAGAGTTTCTCTGCAGGCTAAACATGTACTTGTGTGTTAATGTAAGAAATACATTTTAAAGTAGATTTAGAACAATTAGAAATGAGTAACTAGAAATTTCAGAGTTACTTCAGTGATTTCACACAAAATACTTAATGTGATAAACCTCCCAAACATCTTTTGACCAAATTTATAGCACTATTTTTCTTGAAATAAATCATTATAATTTTTTAAATATGTTATGCTTCCATACTACTGTGTGAAAGGCTGGGTGATTTCCTTTAAGATGAGTTGAAAATCATGTGCCACCCATTATAAAAAAAAAACAAAATCAAAACACAATTTGTATGTAAATTCCTATGTCGAATTTACATAACAGGGATAAATTGTTGTTCTTCATAGCAAATGTGCCAAAAATCAATTTAGAAAATTTATTAAGAGTTTGAAAGTGATTAAAAAGAGATGAAACTGGAAAAAATAATAAGGAGTACAACTTTCTTATAAGGTAAATTGAATCCTAGAAAAACGGTGATACACAAACTGAAAAACAGACTATTCTCTGGATACATGTAAACATTTAAATATGAGATGCAATTCATTGTGAATAAGAAATCGGAAACCTCAATGAGTATTACAGTAAGTTAATATTCTTAATAAATCTTATAAATTTATTTTTGCCACATTTGTTATAAAGAATAACAATTTATCCTTGTTATCCAAAGAAGATCATGGGCACGAACAATGGGGGGGCTGACTGTAGGAGTGGGGGTGGGGTAGAGGAGAGCAATGGGGAAAAATGCGGGAGATCTGTAACTGTACAACAATTTAAAAAATAAAATAAAATCAACAAACATTAAAAAATGATTCCACAGACTTTGATATTAAACGTGATTAAACTCTTTAAAAAGAGTGATTATGATATTCTTTTCCTGGAAGAATAAACCCAGCATCAATTATTTTGTAAAATTTGGAAGACAATAGAGCATAGCAGCTGGATTATGGATTTGTAGATGACTCACCTGTGTTAAAGCTGGTAGTTATTCCTGTATTCTAATCTATAAAACGATGATAATAATAGTATGTACCTCCTACTGTTATCATGAAAACTAAAGGAATAAGTATTTTTTAATTCATAGAATAGTACTTAGCACTTAGTAAGCATTATGTATGTGATTGCTGCAGTGATAAAAATTATTATAATTAAAGATTCTATTTAAATTTACAGGTCCCCAAATAAAACTCTGAAAACCACCTAGTACTGATTTAGCATATAATTTCTAAAAATATCTTTTACTCAAGGGCTAGATCCATTCTTTTTCTGAGACTTAAAGGGCATGGTATTGCAAACATGCAAGAATCACAGATGGTGTGCCAGCTCATCACTCTAGCTCCACGGCATAGCACTTTGCTTTGCACATAGTAGGTGCTTAGTAAGTTTTTACTGCAAGAATGAGTGGATCACATTTAAAAAAACATAAGCAACACAGGCACATTTCTCTTCAATCAAACTTCAATATAAAAAATTAAATTTTGGAAGGCTACATTAGTAATTTATTCCTCCTGCTTTAAATCCCTATTTTATGTTATTTTGCAGGATGTTACTACACAAATATTCTATTTACACGTAGTTAAGATTTCATTTCCTCCAGTGAAAGCATATGTGTAGCAGCAGTAAAACCTTCTACCCATTGTTGTTGAGGGTTCTTCCCGCCTCAGGTAGAGATCTTGGAGTTTGAACAGGCAGACTTCTTTTAATAAAAAATTTGGTATTGTGCAAAGCCATTCAAGTCCTGTCCAATATTTACTTCTTCAGGCTGAACTTATTTCTCATTCATTTCCTAAATTATCTACAAATAGCCCATAAGAAAACTGGATTCTAGTGACAGGCCAAAAACATATGACATTTATTACACCTATCATTCCAAAAAAAGTTGGGGATAGTGCTCCCTCAGTGCCTTCCTACAGCTGTGCGTAGCCTGTGCTTCCACTGGAGCTGAGAGGGGCCGGCCCTGCAGACAGAGCACGTGATCGTTACTGAGTAGCACAGGGCACACAGACAGGGTTACGGGAGTATCCACAGCAGAACTGGCTACTTCTGCTGCCTATACAGAGGGCTGGAAATGTAATAATTAGCAAATATATCCTTTTTCTAGAGATAAGTTCTAAATTCATAGAATTAAGCCCTGTAGCGTTAAGACTAATAGATACTTGTCTCATTTTCTAAGAAAATACTCTTTCTGCCAAAAAAAGTTTTAAACCATAAACACATCCACGGAGCTCTTGCTTTCTTGATAATCCACATCAAATATATTAACACATAGCTATATTTTCTTTACACATTTTAATCTATGTTCTCTTTTTTAATTGTTAGATATACATAGACCTTATCCTCCTAATATTATTAAAATCTATGTGAAGACGAATACATCGCACAATGTTCTTTCTCCTCAAAAATGTTTTAGAATTAAGTAAATCTATTATCTCTAGTAAGGTTCAACAATATAATCTGTTTCTTAAAATCGTTGCTTTTAATCAAGTTTTAAATGAATAAATTAATGTGATTACAGTCTCTGGGAATATATTTATGAAATAAAGGGAGGTGTTCTTTACATGTGGGAGAGTGATTGTGGAAGGGAAGATACTCATCATTAAAATTAAATGTGCCTTGAAGCATGGTTGTCTAAATGAAAGAAATTAGAACATTCTGGAATTGTAAATTCCTATGGAAAATTACATATTCATACAACACATCAGAAATGGAATGAGAGGACAAGACTATGATGGAGAAAATAAAGAATAAAGAAAAACCAACAAATATCCTTTATTACCCAAGTGTTTGGATTACAAACCTGTATTTGTGAATGAATAGCCAAAAAAACTTCTTTTTTCCACTGTGCACCTTGCTCTCCACTTTGAGCCCACAAATTAGAAATAACGTTGTCTATCTTGCTGAGTACCTACAGAGAGAAGTCAGGTAAGAAAGTGCTAGAATATTCTGTCTTGATATTTTAAATATGTATAACTTTTCCAGTTTCTTTAAAAATTTTAATATGAACACTAAATCTCTGAGACAAAGTTGAAACATTTTTCATTACCTGTCTTTGTTTTCTACACAGCACTAAGTTTCCAGGGCACCTCACAAGGTGTGCGTAATAAAAGTGAGCATGGATATCTGTCAGCCAAGTTCAGATGTATCATTTAACTAAGAACTCTTTAACTTTTTGAAAATCTGACAGCAGTAGCCCTGGCTGGATACAGCACCATCCTAATACACTAAGGTTGCAGGTTCAATCCCTGGTCAGGATATGTATATAAGAAAAAAAATGAATGCATAAATAAGTAGAACAAAAAATTGATGTTTCTCTCCCTTCCTTCTGCTTCTCTTTAAAAAATCAATAAATAAAGAAAATTTTAAATAAAGTAAAACATGACAGAAGTAACAATTGGAATTTTATATATTGAATAATATCCACTTAGTTGAATAAAAAGCGCAAATTATTCCCTAAAATACTCTGTTGAGAATGATCTTCCTCCTTTGCTTGGGTCCAGTGGGGGCGGTGATGGCGGCATGGAAGGAGTGCCCGTGTGGGTGGTAGGGTCTCCCTACCCAACAGCCTTGAAACTGCAAACTCTCATCGATACTGTGTCCCCGTTCGAAGGGAAATTCAGGTCAGTCTCAGTAGACGGATGACCATGGCTCTTCCCTTAGAACGATATGAAATGAGCCATCAAGAGAGTAACAGAAGAGAATTGGGAAAAGCAGACACTCCGCATTTTAAAATAAAGGACTTAGATGTTTTACTTAATTATTTCACCATATTTTTTAAAAATACAGTGTGTACAAATCAAAGAATTATTCAGCTGAAGGGTTTGTGATGTTTTTGACTTTTTTAAAGTGAAGGTAACTTTTAGTGGTTTCATTACCTATTTTTTTAAAATTAAGTACAAATGACTGCTTTTATAGTGGTAAGTCTTGATGTACTAAATAACGTGTGGCTAGCAAAAACATCACCAAATTCTTCTGGTCTATAAGATTCAGCATGTAATCAAAGTCAAGACAATTTCATTTTTCAAAAAAATAAAAATCATTTTTGATGGATACTAGAAAGAATATATGGGAGTAGACCTTTTTGTATGAATACTACTCTATATACAAATCACTAAGGAAAAATGTGTTTATGCAACATATTCATTCAACCATATTTATTTAGCCATATACAAAAAAATCATGTTTTACTATTTTAACTATTTGATGAATATGAATAAAATTTTAATATTATTTTATAATTTTTAATCTAAATAATACAAAATCTTACCTAAAAAAATTAAGCATATTTTAGATAATTAATCTCAATTACAAGATGTACTTGGTAAACAATTCTCATTTTTCTAACGAAAACACTGCAGTAAATAGTATTGATTGTTTTGCCTAAAGTTATTTTTTGAAAGTCGATGTAAAACAAATGATAAATTGCAACTTCAATCCACATGACTATTGAATGCTTTCAGATTACTAAACACATACACATAAATATACATGGACAGGTTTACTTTTAAATTGTTTTTGGTAAGAAGTTGCATCTGTAATAAAAAAGATAATTCTTCCAAAATTCACTCTACAAATTTAATGTTTCCAATCAAAAACAGCATTTTTCAAATAATATATGTCATCTAAAAATTTATTTGGAAAAATAAGTATTTAACATGGCCAGGAAAATCCTAGATTAAGACAGTAATAAAATTATAATATTTAAAATTACAATCAAGTTACTGGAAAAGTAGTTAAGCAGCTGGCTTACATACATTTCTCTATCTTTACAGGGGAAAAGACAGCAGGTGCCCTGGCCAGTGTGGCTGAGTTGGTTAGGCATTGTCCAGCAAAGCACTAGGTCACCAGTCCAGTTCCTGGTCAGGGCACATGCCAGGGCTGTGGATTCAGTCCTAGGTTGGGGCACATAGCAGAGACAACCAATCGGTGTTTCTCACCCTGTCTTTCTCCCTCCCTTTCCTTCTCTCTAAAAACAAATAAATAAAATCTTTCCTTTAAAGGGCATGGGACTGAGGAATCAGACATACCTAGGGCCTTGTTACCTTGAACAAGTAATTTTTTAAAACGATAGAAAGCAGGAAACCCAAGCATAATCTCTTTGCAAATGTGCTAAACATAGATTTCTTTCTAAATAAATTAATGGTATTTGACAGGGGAACAGTCCTTATCTATGGCTTCTTTTAGTGAGATATCCCTGGTTTCAAACTGCTCATAGTAAACAATTCTGAAATTCTGGAATCTATTTTTTTCTGATGCGGCTTCCTAGAAAATGTTATATAAGCTATGAAACTGAGTATAAACAGAGAAGCTTCAAAAAACTGAGTTGGCTTCTTCTACTTAAATGATATATTTATACATATTACTTACTAGCTATATATTATACAAGCATTTCCAATATGGTAGGATAGGATCTAAAGATGTACATTCAGATTCTAGGACTTCTCTCTGGTTTGTCTGTACAACCCAGTATTCTAAAAGAAACCAGGACCCAGTGGAGAAATACTGAACTCCAAGGATGGAACTAGATAAAAATACAATGAGTCTGGAACATCTTTTTTGGCCAGAAAGAAAGAAAATACATAAAGATTGATGGGGCTGGTCACAGAAACATGCAAGTCAGCTTATAGAGTCTCCTATGACCAAATCTGGGGCAATTGAATGTAATAGGAATGCATGAATCCACACAGATATAGGTCAATAAATGGGTTAGAAATGGATCAGTAAATGGAGAGAAAAATTTTTTACAAAATAACCAGAGGGAAGGTAGGAGGGGATAATGGGGGGGAAGAGAGAAGGGTTTTCAGGAACAAGTATAAAGTACACATGGACAAAACCAAGGGGGGTTGGATCAGGGGATGGAGGGGGGGATGGCTGGGCTGGGGGTAGTGGTGGGGGGAAAAGGACACAATTGTACTTGAACAACAATAAAATAATTAATAAATAAATGAATAAATAAAGGAATTATAAAACTGCCATTAGGTAATCATCCTAGTAAAATTCCATCAAAAGTACAAAAGGATGCAAAAACTAGCAGGTAAAATTGAGTTGAGGTCAGGATTTTACATACTCTCAAAATATCTCTTCACAAAATATTAATTGAGAACAAAGGAAACAAAAGTACAGGGACTGATGACACCATGTCCTAACCAATGGGATGCAATAAAAAAATTCAATATTGGTGATGTTACAGAAAAAGCAAAACTTAACATTCAACCAATCCAAATTTGGGAACATTATAAAATAACTGAATTACAATTTTTTAAATATAGGTGTCATAAAATTCTGGGAACGATTAAGAAATCATTGCAGTTTGGTAAACACCACAATGAAGTAACAGCTAGGTGTGATATATGATTCTGCATTAAACTGACATTTTTATGAAAGGTGCAGCTGTGACAGTGGGCCAAGAATAAGATCTCTGAGGGAGGACATATTGTTGCCTTTGAGATTCTTGCAAGCTTTTGTGAGTTTGCAACAATGTATTTTTACAAAGAAACAATTTGGAAAAGACTGCTGGAGAATGAGCACCACTACCACCAAAACAATGTGCAAAACGCACATTCAGTTTTCACTGAAGTGTGAATGGTCATTTGCGCTATTCTCAGAACATTGATATTGAAACCTACATGAAACATTTCAAGTATAAAACTGTATTACATGGAAGCTATAATTTCAGAATAAAGGTAATAATCATAAATATACTAGTTAAAAATATATATTCTACTAGCCATTCAGATCCAATTCTGCTAAAGCATTTTTCCAATCATACCATATTGAAACTAGCAAAGTGTTGATAGTTGTCCATTTTCATTTATTAGATTATATTTTAACAATACTAAATTATGCACTATGACTTTGATATGAAATTTGTTATAACATTCAGAAAATGCAACATTCTTAGGAGAAGAATACCAGGGGAGGACCAACAAAGGCACCATGGGTCCACATGAGTCCACAAGACCAGGGTGCATTGTGGTCCCGTGCGTGAAATAACAGGAGTGAGGATGTCAGCCATGTCACCAAATTCTCCATTTGAGCTATCAGTGTACAGGTACCAGCCATCTGTGGTATTTCTTGGGAAATTATGAGGTATTTATAAAACAAAAAAACAAAACAATAATAAAATACAGTTTGTCATTGGTCATATCTTATCATCCTATCATTTTTCCTAAAACTATAAAAATGTGTTATAGCATAATGACTCATAACCTTCAGAAGAAATTTTATTTTGATTTTGAATCCATGTATCAATTGGTACAATGTGTACAAATTATTGTGAAGGTTTAAATTATCAGCTCTAATCTGTAATAACTTGGTTGATTTATTTTTATAATGATACTACGAACACTCTGATTAGATTTGCAGACCTTATTTTCATGTGGGTAAAATGAGACCCTGAAGCACTGAATATCTTAGGAAGAAGCATTAAAAAGAATATATGCATATGTATATGAATATACATATGAGTAAATGAAGCATAAAGACAGAAAGGAAACTGGCTGAGGGTTCTGCTCGTAGGTCTAAAAGGATCCAGGTTCAAATTTATTCTCTATTAATTTAGGTTGGGTTTACTTAAACATATTTTAATAAGCTGGTAGATAATTTTTAGTGTCTTTTCTCTCCTAGCTACAAATAAAAGAGGAAAATAATGATGAAAACAATTAAATAGCAATGTAATCTTGCCATATAGGACAGAGTTTTTGCCTCCACTTTAATTACCAATTCAAAAAAAGAAACTAAAATGTTAAAGACATTTTAGGTAACCCACAGCTTTTTAAAATTAAATTTGTTGGGATGGCATTGGTTAATAAGATTATAAGGGTTTCAATTGTACATTTCTATGACACATTCCTCACAATTTGGGCTTTCTGGTACTCTTTCTTTGATTAATTAGATTTTTTACCACTTTCTCATGTAAATATGATATTAGATTGTACAGAGTTTACACTTGCTAGTTATTAAAACTTTTTTATTTTGAAAGTTTTATAATTTGAGCAAAGAAATGTGAATCATTGATAGCAAATGAAGGGAAAGACAGAAGTGTTCATTCAGTCACCACTAATTTACTGGGAGAAGCCTTCCAGTCGTGCCCGTCCAGGGCACTGGGAATAGGACTGTGAGCAAAAGACACACAGGGCTTGGCCTCTGGCCTCGTCATTCACTAGGTGGGCGAAGCTTAGGTAGGTTATCTAACCTCTTAGAACACCTTAGTTTCTTCATTTGTAGAATGGAATAGTTCCGTGTGTGGTCTTAGTAGAAATCAGAAATAAAATAAATGGAACACCTGATACAGCACCGGCCATATCTTATATGTTTAATAAATGGTAGCTGTGATTTGTGGTTATGTTTCTGTATTAGTTACTGCTAATGTAATAAAGGGTTAGTGTCCTGCAAACCATAGAAAGTATAAATTATCACTGTCACTGTTCTGGCAATGATCAAAGCATCTAGTCCATGGTTCAACAGGAGGTAACTATATTGGTTTCCCAGAAAGTACACAATAAAAATAATAGTAATTTTTAATTTTCCCAATCCATTATAACTCAAGAAAATTTAGTCACAAGAATAAATATAAAATAAATTGTTAAAACAAGTCCTTTTAATTATATATCCCTGAAATAGCCCCTCATCTGTAAGGAAAAGAAGGGAGATATAACAAAAGATCAACTTGAAAGCTTCAAACAACAAAACTGCATCTCTGTGTTTACACAGCACTATGAGCACAGTTACCAGTGCAGCAGTATGTCATAAATGACGGGGTACCACCCCCCAAATGGAATTATCTTCTGTAGGGGGGACCCTTGTGGTCAGGCTTCCCCCACTAGGTGAGTTCCTAGGAGCCCATCTGTGTCAGTGTAGCAGCTGATGTTGTTGTGAGAGGTTTCATCTGGCTTCACTGAATTTTTCTGAAGACTGTTTCAAAGCATTTGCCCATTTCATGATGGGTGATTTATGAGCGCACCTGCCCACACTGGGTTGAGTGTTCAGCATGTTTGAACAAAAAACGGCATGACCTCTGTGCCCCACCCTCCCTATTCACTGATCTCACTGTGAAGTGAACAACTTCTCTTTTGTTCCCCTTGATGAAAAAAAGTCTCAAAGGGAAACATTTTGCTGAGGTTGAAGAGGTGAAACAGAAAACAGAAGTGCTAAAAGGCATCAAAATTGACAAATTCAAAAAGTGTTTTTTGAGCAGTGGAAAAAACATCTCGATAGGTGTATGCCATCAAATGGAGAGTACTTTGAAGGTGACTGAAGTTTAAACATGTAAGAATATAAATACACAATTTTTTATAAATAAATCCTGTTTTTATGGCCCCCCCATCTGCATTAACTTGGGGCACATGATGTATGTTTGATTCTTAATGGAAAAATGAGGAATCACAAAAACACTTGCCTGTATCTGGGATGAGATTACTCAACCATGTACCTACAAAGAAAATCAACTCCCATCCTACGCGTAAAATGAGTACAGCTGTAATGATCACACCTAACTGTGCTGTCACCCATAAAATACCAGCATTGCTCTACCAGCCTTCAAACTGGCTTTTGCCACACAAAGCATAAAGTAGGGTGTTTTATAAAAACATTTCTTTTCTAATGAAACATATCGTAAACCACATAGTAAAGGTTTAAAGAAAGTAGTGTTATACACCCAGATGTTGCAAATGTAAAGAGCCCAGGTGATGATGAACAAGTCACTAAAAAGTCATTATAAATAAGAGAATGATTTGAAGTCCATGCTATTTTAAAGAAAATCTAGGTCTCATTGGTAATTGATTTCTAAGTCTTATCATTACACAGATTAAGCAATTAAAACATTATCACTCCCCATTTGAGAATCTCCTGGGTATTTACACTAATTAAAATAATAAGAAAAATATACTTGCATGGAAAAATTAAAATGTTATTAAGTTAGGTCTATTGGCCTTTGATCTTGTAAATATACCAAATGAGAGACATATTCTCCAGGCTTATTCTTTAGGTTGAGATATACCTTTTGATTCATTATAATATTGCAGGCTATTTTAACATAACTGATCAAAATTATCTATAGAGTTGTCGTAAACTTTATTAGCTTCATGAATAGAAGAAAGACAAAGTGTTTAATAGCATAGTTCTAATAGTTTCCACATTCTTACCCTAGCATAGGTAGTGAACCACTCTGGTTATGTGGACGGCTCCCCATCTCTCCCACTGACCTCCACTGTGCGTGGTGAACAAAGTTCCTGACCCACCAACAGTTGGAGTAGGATTCTTGAGCCACATCAAAGTTCTGGTGTGGTGTTTTTAGAATATAAATCAAGGAAAAATAAACTTTCATCTATGGGTGTCAAATCTCCTTCCTAGCTGACTCTCTGAGGTTTGTAACCAGTTCTGTTTGACTCAAAAATTCTATTTGCCTTTATTGATCCTTTCTAAAATGATCTTCTGACTCTGCCATCCTGCTGAGAAATCTTCACTACACTTGTCCTGACTCAAAGTGAGATTCTTGTGCTGAACTACATGTTGATAAATAAGAAGCTTCAGTAAATTCTACATCAATTCACTACATACACTATCCACATCAACTGACTTTTTCAGATCAAGACTTTATTGATAAAGGAAGCAGTGAATTAATTTGCATTCTAGTGCAAACACTTTATCTAGTCATGTATTTGTAACTGACAATCCACATAGTGGCATTTCATTGGTGGATAACTAGGGTCAAAGAATGTTTTCTAAAAAGGCCATACAGCAAATATTTTAGGCTTTGTGGACCACAGGGTCTCTGTTAAAATGATGCAACTCTGTCTTTGTAGTATAAAAGCATCCATGGACTGCTTAAATGAAGGGTTATATCCATGTTCCCATAAAAACTATATTTATAAAAACAGTCATCAGGCCATGGTTTGCTCACCACTGTTCTGTGGATAAAGTCTCACCTCACTGGGATCTGAGGAGTAACTTTCTGTCCAAATATCTGGCTTAAATTTTAATATACTACCTAACTCAGACACCCAGATTTATACTCATTGTGTATGCTCCTGCAATTACTCTAATACATCATCTACTTTCATTTTTTTATTATGTCTCCCCTATACCAATTTTTCTTCTGGGCATACTAATAACCCTATTCTCAGTCTTTCCTCTGCACTATTTGATTTATCCTCCACAACATATTTCAAATATACTCTCACTTCCAAGCCTTCTTAGAATTCCTAGACTCCAAATTCCTTAATTCAAACATCCTCTCTAAAAATTTCATAGAATTTATATAAAATTTTAAAAATATTTTTCATGTTAGCTTTTAATTCATTGAAAATGAGACTATATGCCCCACTAGATTATAAACACATCAAGGCACATATTTTAACTAATAATCATAGTATGTAGTGCACCTTGTAAAGTGGCCTAAACTTCATTGATAATTAACATTTCCTGTATCTGTTGCTAAATAATAGTAGTATAAAATTCCATCTTTGCTACATCAAAATTCTCCTTTACAAATGCAAGGTATCTAATTTTTTTTAAAGGACTTAAAATTTTAGCAGCGTGCTTTTGGAGTTTTCTTTCCTAGCCTCATGAAATAAAAATGAAGTGACGAACATCTGTTGAAATTTTATATAATTACCTGGGGGATTTACCAGCTCAAAATTCAATAACAAAAGTACCAAAGCCAACTATTTTAATTAGGAGCACCCTCAGCTCCTGTTTCAGTATTATATGACATTCACTGGAAAGTGATTTTTTGTGAGGCAAATAGAAAAACATTTTAAAACTAAAAATTTTAAAGTCTAAGAAATTAAATAATGCAGCTGTATTTATGTATCTTCTAATTCCAAAACAGGATTTTAAAAGGCTCACTAACCTAAGTATATTCTTTATAAAATGGATTTTAAGCCAAAAAAGCACTAGCTTTTAAGATGTTTAAAGTAAAATATGTCAGGTTTTTAGATCAGTCTTTAAATTAGTACACCTTTAAATTAGGGAGAATTAACTGTCATTAGAAAGTCACAGCAAATCTGAGAAAGCAGGGTTGTAATCATTACTACTTCATAGATGAGATAGCTAAAATTAAATAGTTCATCAGTGATAGTTCCCTTGAAGAGCACTGAAGCCAGGACTAGACTTAGATCCATCTCCCACGTTTTGTATCTAAACTAGCTGTCCCCTCAGAGTGGTGTCTGAACAGCCACATCACCTGGGAACTTGTTTAAAATGCAAATTCTTGGACCCTATCTCAGTGGGACCTACTGAATAAAACTCTGGGGAAGAGCTCAGCAATTTGTTTAGCAAATTCTCCAGCTCATTCTGTGCAGGCTACATTTTGAAATGCACTGCCCAAAACCACTTACAGTAAAAGTTAAAATGTCATTTACAATTCCAAGTTGCTAAGTCAAAATGCTAATCCAAAAAAAATCTAGAAAATAGATATTCAAGCATTAATTTTTTCATTTCAAAGTGAACACTCTAGGGGAAATAAATAACTGTAAGATTAAAACAAAATTGTGACATGATTTTAAAACAACTCATTTTCTATTACATACTATATAGAAAATAGGTCTGATTTTCTAGGGGAAAAAAACAAAACAGGAAGAAAAAGCTAGTTGGGAAGTGTATAGGTTGGAATTCTTAGTCAAATGTATTTGAGAAACACAATATATGACATTAACACACACACAATTTTTTGTGTAGATAGCTCTTCGGGAGTATTATAAGCAGTATTCTGTCATGTTGTAAGCACTCAATAAATATTTGTCAAGTGAGTGAATAAAACAAAATTAAAGACTTGTTTTTGAGAATCACTAGATAATTAATACCTTCTAACAAAATTTTTTGACCTAGACTTCAAAATATATCAGAAAAAGCTAAAGAGATAAAAGGTATTACAAAATGATGTAGAGGTCAACAGTCCAAGATGACATAACAATCCTTAATGTACGTGGGCCTAACAACAGAGTACCAGACTAAGTGAAGCAAAAACTCATAGAGAAATAGAGTTGCTCACTATCTTAGTTAGAAACTTCAACACTGCTCTATCAGAAACGCACATATACAGCACGCCAAAGATCAGTAAGGACGTGACTGAACAAAGCATTACCAGTCAACTGCATGCAATTGTTTCTGTAGACTACTTCATTCAACCACAGCAGACTACACACTTGTCTCAAGCTTATGTAAAACATTCACATCTAATGAGGACTGTCAGCCAAAATACACAAGGAATTGTTGAAACTCAACAATAAAAAACTCAAATAATTCGGCCCATTTCTCAACCCAATTAAGAAATGGTCCAAAGACTTGATTAGACACCTCACCAAACAATATATGCAGATGGCAAATAAACACATGAAATATGCTCCATATGTTATGTCATCAGGGAAATGCAAACTCAAACAATGAAATACCTACTAACACCTATTAGAGTGATCAAAATCTAATACTGGAGAGAACATGGAGGAACGTCAGTCTCATCCATTGTGGGCGGGAATGCAAATATGGTACCCCCACTGTGGAAGACAGTTACAAAACTAAACATACTCTTACCATGTGATCCAGAAATCACACTCCTTAGTATTTACCTAAAAGAGATGAAAACTTATGTCTACACACAAACCTGCAAATGGATGTTTATAGCAACTTTATTCATAAAATGAATAATCTCCCAGACATTAAAAAGTTGGATATTATTCAATGCTAAAAATACATGAGCTATCAAGCCATGAAAAGACACTTGGGAACTTTAAATGCATATTACTAAGTCAAAGAAGCCAATTTAAAAGGCTATATACTGCATGATTTCAACCACATGACATTTTGGAAAAGACAAAGTTGAAGACAGTAAAAGGTCAGTAGTCACCAGGGTTGTGTGGGTGGAGTGAGGATAAACAGGCAGAGCACAGAAGATTTTTAGAGCAATGGAAATACTCCATATAACACCATAATGATGGATAGATGCCATTATACATTGTCCAAACTCATTGAATGTATTACATCAAGAGTGAGCCATGATGTAAAATATGGGTTTGGGGTGTTCTGATGTGTCATTGCAAGCTCATCAATTGTAACAGATGTCCCAGGATTCATTCTAGAGAATGAAGCAGGGCTCACCTAGACCATAAGGGAAGGATTTATAGACACAGAGGCCGATACACATTACAAATAAAAATAAGGTGAAAACCACAAAAATGTTTAATAAATTTTAATCTGTTACACAAATGATACAGTCATTACTTTATTATTTTCAGAATCAGACAAAAATAAGTTAAATAAGAATTCTTAATATGTCCTGGCACAATATGGGCCAGCCATGTTTGTAGTAAATGCATTTATTTATTAAGACTTTTAATCTTAAACATCATATACATAAATACACCCTCAAATCCCCTCTAATTTGCTTGGTATAGCTTACCAGTATTATTGGCTACTTGGTATAGCTATCATGTCTGTAGTTTCCATGACATGAAACAGATCGAGAAGCACAGCTATATTCAAGCCTCCTTTCCTATTTATTTGCTAGTAAATTGAGTTGTAGGAATATAGGAACAGAAAGGAGACTGGGAGTGAGTAGAAGTCCATTCCTCAGTCTCAAAAACGTAATGTCTGTCATGGAGAGACAACTTCTCTGAGATATCTTCCTTTGAAAAGCAGTTTGCTCATCCTGTATTCTAAAAGAGTAAGACTGCTGCTGTGGGGGGCAAAACAAATCTTCAAGGGAGCAGTCTGTGTAAATGGAAAAGAGGCTCATCAGATGTAAATGACAATTACAAATATGCAAATGAGCCAGGCTTTTCCAAACAGATTCTTACTCCTTTAATATTACCTATTATCAGGGTCTAAAAAAAATTAAGGTGTACTACATTCAAAACTAAAATGATTCCTATTTGATTATTCTTTCCAGATGTTACAGGCAATGCTGCCTTGAGATTTTAAATACTTCCACCTTTGCACCATTTTTTTAAAAGCCACTCTGAACTGAACTAGAAATTAAATTAATAATAGAGCATGAGTACGTATGGGCTATGATGTTTAAAACTATCTACTAAGCTGACCTTCAAATGAATACATTTGAGAGCAGATGAGATGGTTCTAGTTCTTAATCTCCTCACAACCACGTGCGAATGAGGAGATGCATGTCGTGTCACTACTTCCCTGTGCTTTGCCTCCAGAGCTCAGTATCAGCATTTCCACGCCTTGTACACTTGGTTAAGCATGATCACGATGCATTGTTCTTTGACCTTCACATCATTCTACAGCTTTGCTCATCAGCCGTGATTGGTTATTTATAGCATCACTGGTCTCTGATGGGAAGGTCAACTTAAATTCTGAATGTATAAAAAAAGATCATGTTAGAAGTATTTTAAAACATAAACACTACCACAGTGTTTTGTGGCTGTTTGTTTTTCTAATGATATGAGGACATAATGTCAGAACTAGAATATATGTGAAGGCAGTCCTAGTAATGAAATGGAAATGGTGCAAGCTACAACAGTTAAGTACTGTTAAAAGGAAACTCTTTTTTTGATTTGAACATGAACAGTAAAAGGGTCTGGTTCAGGATAATTTAGCAGTAGATTTTTCCATTTCATAAAAAGCCTACCATATCCTTTCATTTTACACCAGGCTTTGAAATATGCTGCTTCTATTGTCTGGAATTACTGGGTGTTCATATATATATATGTCTTAGAAATTTTGTTGGTAAAACTTAAGTTATTGAATTTAAGAGTTTATTTTTTAAATGATGTAATAATAAATATGATAAATATACATTAATTAATTTTTTAAATCTACACTTTCTAATTAACTTGCTATAAGTGTTCACAGATGTCATGAGTTCATTACATCCTAGCTCACAGTACAACTGTGTTTGGTTGGAAAATTTTGTATTTAATTAAAAAGAAATTGAAAAGTAAATCCTCACAAGAAATTTAGATCTCTACTTTAAGGAAAACATAAAAAAAATCACTTTTAAACCTAGTGATTTTCCCTAAAGAAATTCTAGCTCAAGATATTTTTGTACTTTTATTCTTTTTTACAATAAATTCATACATCTCATGTAAAATACATCCAAAGTTAATAAACATATTATATCTGTGCATACACATTAGGAATATAATACATAAGGGAATAATCCACAAAATCATTAAAATTATATCTAAAGAAGCTTAGAAAAGAGAACTAATTTTATCCTCAAAATTTTATTATTGTCACCATCCTCCTTTGGCTTTGTCTTAAGCTTATCTTTATCTTTTGAGGACTTCCTTCCTTTGGTCCAAATATTAAATGTTTTAACTTTTGCTTTCTTATCTTTTCATCATTCATGGTGTCCCTCTTCTCCCATAGCCAGCTGGCATGACACCAGTACTATGCTAGACATTGACTAAAACAGTCAAAGTAGTCAGCCCCCTTTCCCTTGGGAAGCTTACAGTATCATGAAGAAGCAAAACAAGTACATTGTTATTGATGATGTTCTGGGAAATGCGCTATAATACAGAGAATACCCAAAAAAGAAGTAGACTGGAGAGAGAGATCAGGGAGTTTCCCAGGAGAGGTGACTTTTACCTAATTTGGAAGGATGACTTAGGAGGTTGTTGAATGAAGGCACTGTGGAATAAAATAGTCATGTTTGGGGAATTAAAGGATTTGGATGGATAGGAGAGTGAGCTGATGAGGAGGCCAAAATAAGAAGCCTTTGCCAGACAATCAAAGATCTTAATGATGAATGTTATCTAACCTTACTGTAGCAATCATATTGCCATATATTACATATATAGAATCACTATTTTATACACTTTAAACATACACAATGTTATAGTTAAATTATATCTCAATAAATCTTGGGGGGAAAAGATCTTAAGACCAAGTTAAAGAGATGAACAACACCTACATGGGAAGTCTGCTAGTTGTCTGAAACTAAAAAATTCAAAAATAAAATGGGTTACCTTCTGTTTCTACAGAAAATTCCTCATTGGAATTCTGCCATCCTGGATTTCCAAGTTAAAAACTGATGGTCTCTTTTGATGCCCTTTGTTTTTCACCTTGCGTGTCCAATTAATCACCCAAATGTGTTGCGTTCACATCATACATGTATCACTGTTGTTGCCTTCTAGTGAACTTTCCATTTTAGCTATTGAACTTTTCAACTCCAGAATTTCTATTTAGTTCCTTTCAATAATTTCTATATCATTGATATTCCATATTTGGTAAAGCATCTATATACTACTTTCTTTTAATTTTTTAGGCAATTTCTTTAGTTCTTTGAACATATTTATGGTAGTTGGTGTCTAGTCAGTTTTTGTCTAGTAAGTGCAATGTCTAGGCTTCCTAAGAGAAAGTTTCTTTGGACTGCTGCTTTCCCTGTGTGTAAGCCAGACTGTGACTTTCTTGAACTCAGGAAATCATCTCTCTCCCCCCAGGTTTGTTGCTCCTTCTATTTGCTGTCATTTTTGTTGGTATTTTTTTAATCCTTAACCAAGGATATGTTCCATTGATTTTAGAGCCAGAGGAAGGGGAAGAAGAAGAAAGAGAGAGACATCAATGTGAGAAACACCGATTGGTTGCCTGCCATATGTACTCTGGCCTCATATTGAACCTGCACCTAGGTTCCCTGACAGGGGCTGGAACCCTCGGCTGTTTGGTGTACTAGACAGTGCTCCACCAAACTGAGCCACCCGGCCAGGGCTTTGTTCATGTTTCAAACAGAACTCCTATTTTTTGCTATAGCATGGATGAAACTGGAGAATATTATTCTAAGTGAAATAAGCCAGGCAGTGAAATACAAATACCATATGATCTCATTTATAAGAGGAATCTAATGAACAAAGTAAACTAACAAACAAAATAGAATCACAGACATGGAAACATGGAACAACCTGAAAGTGAACAGAGAGGATGTGGGAGGGGGATAATAGTCAAAAGAAGAGGAAGGGACTAGATAAAGAACGTGTATGAATGACCCACAGACATGGACAACAGTGTGGGAATTGACTGTGGGAAGAGGGTGGTGAGATGGGCAGAGGAGGGCAAAGGGGGAAAATTGGGATAACTGTAATAGAATAACAATAAAAAATTATTTTAAAAGAATTATGGTCCAGAAACACATGAAAAGATGCTCAATATCACTAGCTATCAGAGAGATGCAAATTAAAACCACAATGAGGTACCACTTCACACCAGTCAGAATGGCCATCATAAATAAAACAACAGACAAGTGTTGGAGAGGTTGTGGA
>CM052538.1:56179966-56209931 GCA_028533065.1 Trachops cirrhosus
CTTCCCCCATTTTCGTTAATGGCATTCATTTAACTGCTTCAGTATTGTTCTTTGAAATATGCAAATTAAAGGTAGGTTTTAAGTATAAAAATAGACATAATTAATTTTTATTCTATTTAAAGCTTACTTTTGATAAGTAAAACACCTAAAGTCTCTAGAAAAAAATTATTTAAAGAAGAAATCATTGAATTCGTGTAATATCTTTAACTCATACATTTAGATTATACATTTAGATTATGATACACTTAGATTATATTTGTACTGGTATCTAACATATGCAAGACTGTGCATGTTTTTTAATCAATACACTTCATGTATTGTATAGATATATTAAAAATAAACACTATGTTAAGAGATATGTATCCATTTGTGCATGAAAAGATAGTAGTTATTCTATATTCTTCATTATGTTAAACCTTGACCACAATCTTTCATCCTTTGATTATATGACCTTTAAAACAGAATGAAAATATAAACAAACAATTAAAAATGATTTTTAGTCTAATCTGACCATTACCCTTGATAACTAAGGCAAAACTACTTTTCTTGGCTAATACTATAATGAAGAACTTGAAGAATATTAGTTCTAAATAGCAACTTACTGAAAAAAAGAATATGAGATTAAGAAACTATATTCTGAATTTCTTATGACTATAGTTCTAAAAGAGAACTTTGTAAGACCAGTGCATATCATACTTGGGAGGAAAGGTATGTTAGACAGCATTATTAATGAGAACTATCTCTACTCCTACCTTATGATTTAATTTAAATATCATATAAACTCTTGGGAATAATTTTTGTTCTAAGAATCAGAGACATTTGGATAGCTACATTAAAGTCATATCATTCTGTAAATAAATATCTTCTTAAAATGCAAACCACAAGCATCACATTTAAACAAAATCCTTCACATCATAAAGAAATAGCAGTCTTCTCATATGCATATTTCTATGCCTAATGAATAAATAGACAAAAAAATGTAGGAGATAATGAAATTTATTTCTGCTCTATTAAAGCTCACTGTTTATTTTCATACTGAACCTTATGTAGACCTTGTCAATTGTGTTTAATTTATTTTAGGACTTCAGAGTCTACAGAAAAGTTTAAGTGCATGTTAGTGAATTTCTTTTAAATAGATAGAAGTTAAAAACCACCACTTTTATGGTAATCCTTGGTGACTGAAAGTATTAAACTAAATTAATAATGTTTATAATGAAGATTACAATGTCAAATTGAAATAGAACTAAATCAAACAGTTGCAGGTAAAAACATATTTCCATTAGAATACAATGAAAAAGTCTCAATGCGGATTAGAGTAAGATATGCATTTAGCTAACCAAGAAGACACTTTATAAAGCAATCTCAAAAAAAAAAAAAAAAAGCATTTCAAAGCACTTTCCTTAGGGCTGGGATTTAGGAGAGATATGAAAAAAATATTAAGGCCAGTGGATTCTATGAGACTTATAATCTAGTAGGAGAAAGAAAATAACCCAGATGGATATACACAGAGAAAAATTGTTGGAATTAATGCTAAATAACTGAAAAGTGAGGACAGCCATCAAAGCTATTACTGAAACAAATTATAACTCTAAATTCAGAGAAAAAGTTCCTTATATCTCGACCTCCCCTCCCTGCCATGATACATCTTACTTGACAAATATTCTAAAGTGTAATGACTCCATTTCTTTCCTGGCATCTTGATCACAACTAAAGACATTCTCCACCATGCCCAGTAACTTCTGGTCAAGGCTCTCATTGGTTTAATTCTGATATAAACACTCAGTGCCCTTAAACTTTAATATAATGGCATTGCTTTGACGATCTACAATGTTATTTTCCAGACATATTCTGCCCATACCTTGTTACACTACCTTTCACTGTCATCAAAGACATGATGCCAACCTCAGAAACAAGTTACTTTTACTTCTTCCCTAAAGTGATAACTTGTTTTCATCTTTCCTAAAAGGCATCTTTACCTTCTGTGAATTTCTTTACTCCCTTTTAGAGACTCATCCTTTTTCCCTTTATGCCTGATAATAATTCATAGTACATTGGGGGTGAGTGTATGCTACAAACAGAGCAGAAAATTCTTCATTACTACTTAGAGAAGCAACCCTTTGTGATAAATTGTGAAAAATAATGTCATTGCCTCTGTTGACCTGGAGCTTATGGGCCAGGGTAGACACAGAAGGTCTTAACTTTTCAGAGATACTATTTCTCTCTAGATCATGTCAATAAAAACCCCTCACTTACATCAACTAATTTTCCTCCAGATTTCTTTCTTTCTCAATCCTCTCTATACTCATATACCAGATTTAATTTCAATTCACTTATATTATCTTGTGATTTATTTGTATAAAAACCCTGAAATGATTCCTATGTGCCTGAACAGCCACCACCACCACCCGCCTCCCATCAACTGCCAATATTTAACTCCTGAAATGAGTATTTCAGGCTTTCTGCAATTTTATCTGTCATACCCCTCCAATCTTAACCACACTGTAGGAACTACACATTTAAAGTTGCATTATGGGACATGTACCTTGATGATTGTTTTGCATGCATTTTTTTAATGGTGGCTGTTCCTAACTTGTATTACATATGTATTATTATGCCCATTTTTTCAGAGGAGGTAACTAAAATGCAGACAGTTTACACCATCACCTATAAGTTCACACAGCTAGTTTCTGGATCGGGGTTAAATCTAGTGTTACTTTATTTCAAGATTTGCTCTCTATAGTAGGCCAAATAATGGTCCTCTAGTTACCAAGTTTGAATCCCTGGAACCTGTGAAGTCTGTTACCTTATATGGCAAAGCCTATAGAGATGTGATTAAATTGATAATTTGAGATAGAGTGATTAACCTGAATGATCTGGAAGGATGCTAAACAGAATCACAACTGTTCATGTAAGAGAGTTAGAGGGAGATTTGACACAGACAGAAGAGGCAATGTGTCCCGGAGGCAGAGAGAAGTCTGATGTGACCGCAAACCAAGGAATGCGACGATCACTGGAAACTTGACGAGACAAGACAGTTTCTCCCTTACAGTATTCAGAGGGGGAGTTGCCCGCCAATATCTTGATTTTGGCACAGTGATACTGATTTCAGGCTTTCGGCTTCCAGAACTGGGAGAAAATTGATTTCTGTTGTTTAAAGTCACCAACTTTGTGAGAGTCTGGTACAGTCGCCATAACAAACTAACACAGGCACTGAATTCTGCTCTATGCTGCAGCCTTTGGGAAAACCCCTTGGTGGAAACAATCTGAGAAGGAATTTGAGATTGATGGCCAAAGGTCTGGGTTCGAGGACATTATTTCCAGGTCTGTGGTGGACTGAACAGGAAGATCAAACAATCCAAACCTGAAAGAAATGGGTGCCCATAGGCTGAAAATACTCTTCAAAAACAGTGCATGAAATTAGAGTTGGAGAAGAATCAAAGAACACTTAGACTGAAGGAAATACTAAATGCTTATTTTAGCCTCCTTCAGTCTTAAAATACTAAAATAAAAATGGTTGTTGATTATGGCAGGGTTAATCCTATGAGATGAAGATAATTCATTGTGCCTGAAGGGAGAAATGCCCACATAACAGCAAGCTGGTAAGGTAGGATGGGTGACTATAGTCACATGGATTCACACTGGAAGAATTAGTATTGTTATAAAATTCATACTACACAAAGCAACCTACAGATTCAATACAACTCCTATCAAAGTTCCAACGCCATTAATAAAAATAAGAAAAGCAATCATAAATTTCTTTAGAAAAATAAAAGATCCCAAATAGCCAAAGCAATCCTGAGAAAGAACAAAGCTGGAGGCATCATACTTTCTGGTTTCCTACCATATTACAAAGCTGTAGCAATCAAAACAGTATGGTACTAGCATAAAACAGAAACATAGAATAATGGAACAGAACAGAGAGCTCAGAAATAAATCCATGTGTATATGATTAACTAATATTTGACAAGGGAGCCAAGTACTCAATGGGGAAAGAACAGTTTCTTCAATAGATTGTGTTGAGAAAACTGGATATTCACACACAAAAGAATGAAGTCAGATCTTTATCTTACACCACTCACAAATATTAATGCTAAAGGAATTAAAGAGATGAACATAAAAGCTGATTCTGTAAAACTCCTAGAAGTAAACATAGGGCAAAAATCTCCTTGGTATTGACCTTGGTGATGATTATTTGAATGTGACACCAAAAGCACAAGCAACAAAATTAAAAAAATAAAAAAGTGAGTCTACATCAAACTAAAATAGTTTCTTCATAACAAAAGGAAATAGTAACAAAATTAAAGACAACCTATAGAAAAAGAGAATATATTACAGGTTATATCAGTGCCACATAAACTGCTCTCGTTATATTAATAATGACGACATTTTCTGGACAGACTATATGTATATATAATCATATATATGAATATTATTTAACTATAAAACCCCTGCCATTTACAACAAAATGGATGACACTTGAGGGCATTATATTTAGTGAAATATGTTCAACACAAAAAGACAAATGCTGTATGATCTAACTTACATATGGGACTATCAAAGCTGAACTATAGAAATATATAGAAGAATGGTAGTTGCCAGAGGCAGAGGGGTGTGAAAATGGAAGAATAGTTATAAAATGAATGATATCTATATAATATACAGCCTGGTGACTATAGTTAACAATATTATGTATGTGAAAGTTGCTAAGAGAGTCGATCTTAAATGTTCTCACCACACACACACACACACATATGCACACACAAAAGGTAACTATGTGAGGTGATGGATGTGTTAACTAACCTTATTGTAGTAATCATTTTACAATATATACATATGCCAAATCATCATATTATGTACATTAAACTTACACAATGTTATATCTCACTTTTATCAATTAACCTGGGGAAAATATCACTCTGGGAAAAAACTATAAAGGATACAGTTGGCATACATAATTATGTACAACCTAAGAATTTTGTGATGTGCAAATAACTATACGTAGTAACAAAAGGGTAATAAAAATAGAAAAAATCTTTGCAACATTCAAAACAGATTTTAAAAACTTCCTTAATGCTTTAGAAGACCTTATAATTCAAGAAGAAGAAAAAGAAGCACAGGAAACTGAAAACCAAGCCAAAGAGCACAAATAGAAAACATGCCTCCCCCACACACTTATGCCCATAGAGAAATTCACCTGGACAATGCATGAAAGAAAAAGCAAGTTACCTTCCTGAGTATTAAAGAAATGGAAAATATACAATGAGCTGCTACTTTAACCTGTGATATTGGAAAATATAAAAAATAATTAAATACCCAGTGTTTCACAAGCATCCAAAAATATAGACACCATCATATATACTGTTTGCAAAATGGTACATTTTTGGAGGGTAACTCAAAATTATAAATCAGATGTTCTAAAATATAAATATTAATTGATATAAAATCTACTCTGTATGTTTTTTGACTCATAGGATATAATCTATAATGTTACAAAGTTGTATATTATTTAGTGAAGACTGAATAAATTTCTGAATAATCAAAAGCAACTCATAAATCATAGAGTGAGGAGCTGAATTAGTGAATTATTGTGCATCATTTAATAGAATACTATTGATTTATTAAAAAGTACCAGCAAATAGTTGCTTACAAATTGTATATAAAATAAAAGTAGATTAGAAAACAATGTGGTTGCTATGAACCTATTTGCATTAAAAATGTATGTGCATAAATGCACAGTGCTTTTATCATGGTAGGAGAATTATGGTTAATATTGTTTATCTTATCTATATTTAAATATTTTTCTATGATAAAAATTAATTTCTTTTCTGGTAAAATAAAAATATTTTTTTAAAAAATAAGAAAGTTAAAATATTCCTACAGGATGCCCTGGCTGGTGTAGCTCAATGGATTGAGGGGAGGCCTGTGAACCAAAGGGTTACTGGTTTGATTCCCAGTCAGGGCACAGACCTGGGTTGCAGGCCAGGTCCCCAGTAGGGGGCATGTGAGAGGCAACACACACTGATGTTTCTCTTCCTCTCTTTCTCCCACCCTTACCCTCTCTCTGAAAATAAATAAATAAAATCCTAAACAAATACATTACTAAGGGAATCAATATATGGTCCTTTACCCATAGTATTTATTATTTTAGTTTATTTGTATCATCCAAAAAAATCAAAAGACAGAACCCTTTCAGGTACTATTAAAGTCAAATACACAACCGATATAGACATGTAGACCTGATGAATTGTTATGTGACCCTCCACAGTGGACTTTCATCAAGAACACATCACTGGGCTCTACACATCTATTCATGTATGTGCGGTTCCATGTCCTATTAAGCTTTCTCCATTTTTTAAATTTTTATTTATTTATTTACTCATTCATTTATTTTATTTTTTACTGAATTTATTAGGGTGATGTTGGTCAATAAAATTGTATAGGTTTCAGTTGTGCAATTCTGTAACACATCATCTGTACATTGTATTTCTGTTGTGTTTACTACCCCAAGTCAAGTTTCTTCCCATCCCTATTTGTCCCACCTTTACCTTCTTCTACCTCCCTCCAACTTCCCTCTGCCAGTCACCATACCTTTGTCTGTGTCAATGAGTTTGTTCTTTTTTCTTATTAACCTTTCTATTCTCAAGAGTAGGTACTCAGGAAATAAATGCCTAATGTAAACAAATTGTGTGCCTTGTCAGTACTACCTCTGCATCTTCCAGACCACAAAGGTCTTATTTAAGCAGCTGATGTATCTGCATAAATGACTACATCAGAATATCATACTGATGTTGTGAAAATGATTTGTTTGTAATATAGTTGTTGGTATTTTCAAGTTCTTGTCTTAATAGAGGAGTTAAACCTAATTTACCTTTAATTGGTTATAAGAAATACATTTTTCATCCAGATTTTGTATAATAATTCTGTGCAGGAGTTGGAATACAAATGCATTTACTTCATTTTAATGTGGTTATAGAAAAAACAAATTTAAAGCCTGTGTAATGAAAATAAATGTTTAATTTTGAATGCAATTGTAACCATAATATAAAAGTTAGTATTTTATTATTAAACAATGATTTTTGGTAACATAATATAAACTCTTATACCATATTATAAATATACTCTTCTAACTTTACCCTGAATAGCAAATATTCTACCTAAATACATTATAGATATGGTTTACAAGTGTTATTTTCAGCGTTGATTTCTCTTAACTTTCAGGTTTTCAAGATAGTGTTGTTGATTTTTAAAAGTACTTGTTAAACTTAAATACACTGTAATAAAAGTAAAATTAAAGAGATTTCATTCACTTAATCAAAAAATTATTAGTATATATGCAAATATAAAGAATAGGTGCTTAACTCAAGGACAATCTAAAAATAAAGGCAAGTTATCTTGTGCTTTGGAGGTCCAGTTACACTTCACACTCAGTCCTGTGGAAACACTGACAGATGCTGCCTCTCACCCACGGGTACTAAAACACTTAAGATAAAATTGCAACCGTTAACTTAGACTTTGACTGTTTGCACTTTCATTTTTATTTCAGCAAAATTGTTTCTAAAGGCTGGTATTTAACCATTATTCAAGATTTATAAAACTGAATCTTTTAGAAATTATGTCGGAAGAGTAATAAGGCATCTAAATTGGACTATAAAATATTAACTGATCTTACCAGAGAAGGCTTTCAGAAAGCAATAACTCTGGTATTTAATGATAAGAGACTAAAGCTTTGAAAATTGTTACTCTTGCAAAGCAGAAAACATTAAAATATTTTTGGTTTTACTGAAGCTTTCATCCACATTTGTATCCAGCACTTGGCTACATTATTATATGCACAGTTATGTCAAAGAGACAATTTGCATTATCTATGTGACTTTTGGTTTATGATATCAAGCTGGCGATATCATCAACCAAACGATAGCACTGGAATGGAGGTGCACTTGCCACATGAGGACTATAACTCATTTCTACCTGAACGATAATGATCAGTGTTACACATAAAAAGAAAACTCTGAGAAAAATACTTAAGAAATTGTGTTCCATCTAATCAGCATTCTGAATGAGATGATTCATATTCAAATAGTTTCTCAACAATCTGTAATGAAATTCTAAATTCCAGACTGTTTTAAAATATTGGTCTTTTCCAGATAATCATGCTATTGGGACTTTCATTTTGATCCAACAGAAGGGCATGGGTCATTTTGATTAGAATAGGGAAGAGAACACGCAGGCACAAAGGTCTGAGAAATGGTGTTGGGTGTCATACAATGAGTGAGGCAATGGAGAGGGTGCTTTGAAATTTTATGTCTTTTAGAATTACTCAGAGTAAAGAGTTTTCTCCCAAACTATTTCTCAATTTTAATAGTCACTTTATAGCACACAAATTCTATGTTATTTTTAAATACAATTACCTTAGAATAATTTTTAAAATGTCTTTGTTTGTCCTGAGACATTTCAGACAATTTTTTTAAATTAGTCACTAGATTGAAAGAAAAATGAATCTACTCTGATCAACATCTGCATTAGGGGGTAAGAAAGCCACTCTCTGTCTTTCAGTCATACCTTCCTTCCCCACGTGCTGTCATGGAGGACCCTAAACATGGGGTTGTAGACCCACCTAGAAATTACACTACAGTTTCCTAGCTTTATTCCCTGAGCTTTTGACCTAAGTGTTTCAGAATATGCATGTAAATACATTTTATACTTGTATAAACCCTCAGTGACCCTCGATCACATCTTGAGGAAACTTCTCTAAGTCTTCCGTGAGCCCCATTAGAGACGCTAACCTAGCGTTTGCATGCGTGCTCCACTCCACATCAGTCTGCACGAACGATAAAGTGTGGAGATCGTAATGTCGTCGGATGGGAGGATTTCATATTCCTAATAAATCTTAATGTTAAGCTTTATTGAACTGGTAAATGAGCGTTTAGTCAAACAAAATGAATTTGAGGGCCAAGGGCTCATAACATTGCTTGCCTTGTTCTTCACAGTAAAAAATGAATAAACTGGGTCAAAGGCTTTTTCTTTGAGATAAAATAATCATAAAATTTATGTTACTTAGCTGTGAACCAATTTACATGCTATGATACAATTACCTTGGCTCAATGGCCTGCCTGGCCCAGGACACTGACTGCTGAGGTCAGAGTAGAGGATTCAGAGACCAGATGAAATTACAAACCAGGAGGAACCATTACACAGTATTTCCAAATCCACAATATTAGAAACATATTTAAATTTGAATTATCTACAAAGTTCAGATGCTGGGTGATTCAAATATCCTGATTCAAGCATAAGCAATTAATAATTTTTAAAATTCTCAGCTAAGTAAGACTAATGTTTTTCCCAAGTTCCCTAGTAATTCCTGGAGAATGAATGGATATAAACTCATTTTTTTCTTCTGATTTTTTTTTCTTTTTTACAAGATTGGCTTTTCCCAAAATACTAAGATAAAAAATTTTCTACTAAATATTCTTTTTCATTTCATAAGTTAAAGAAAATGCAAATTTCAGCCAATCCCAATCTCAAAAGAACATGCAAATTGCAACTATAATATTTACACTGAATGTACTTTATTTCATTATTTCACTGGATTATAATTTGGAACAACATTTATTTCTGTATGCCTTGATTTCAATCCTAGAAAAAAATTATGCTAGGTGTGCTTAGTTGTCCTTGCTGAGCAGGGTAAAGGGAGGACCCTTTCACTGAGACCTCTGCTGAGGCCATGGCTGCACATGCCCAGTGCGAGAGAAAAAGGGATGACTTTTTCAAAGTCATATAAAAGTATTGAATAAACCATCTGTACAAAGTGTTGTTATTCTACCACAAAAGAAAACACAAAACCAAGATGTAATCCTTATTTTAGACCACACAGTTAACTCCAGATTCTCAGGTACAAAGATTAGACCATTAAAGTGTGAACAGAAAACAGTAGAATATCACTTGACATACCACTTTATTTAGCTTTGATCATTGCATTTTCACGATAAAAAGAAACTGCATGTTAAGACCTTATCTAAGACTGGGCTACCCAATGAGAACTTCTCTACATACTCCTACACCACCATAAGTTTTCTAGACTGTTTATTCCTTCACTGAGTATAAAAAGGGAGAAAATATTTTCAAATATGTTCATGTGCATTTTTTTTCTTTTGTGCTTGCTTATGAATGGTCTTCACCAACCTGAGCAAGGAGCAGTCTTTGCCTTAAGGATCAGGGAACATGCAGAAAAGGAACTCAGTGCATAATTTTTTTATTTGTAAAACTGGTCTTTAAAACAGTTCAGACACTATGGTCTTTAAAACCTGGCTTTAAATTTCTAGCATCAGACACCCATGAAATAAAAGCATTTTCTAAATTAGAATATTTCCATTTAAATACAAAAAATGAAATTTGAAAACTGAACTTTAAGTTTTACTATAAGCCATAGGGTATATGATGCATAAGAACTATTTCTTACCACAAAGTAAAAAATGTCAAACCTTCCGTGAAGCCTGGAGAGAAGGGGAGAAGAAGGCTAGAGGAGATGTAAGCTCAGGGACTGCTTCTCCTGCATGATTCACTGTGTAACTTCATACATGTACACAGCCTTGCAGGCTGCCTAACATAGACTAACTTGTTTTGGATTCATAACTTGGCTTAGGTTAACCTGAAACCCACTCAGATCACCCTCATTGTTAGAAGGTATGCTAACCACATCCTAGGATTGGCTAAGAGTTTAACGGAAAGGCTGAGACTTAGGTAAACTTTCTGATACACCTATGCCCTCCCTAACTTGGGCAATTGTCAGACCTGTTCTTAAGAGAAACCTGGGGATGATTTGTAGAACTACGGGGCTAATCTTGCTCCAACCGCCTACAGCTGACCTCAGTGGCCTGGAGGGCCCTCTACTGACCTCCTCATAAATTTTTCTCATTATATCCTTATTGTAATACTAAAATCTCCTCCCAGGAGTGGAGATTTTCTGCTGTTTTTGAACATGAATATATGCATAGGCATATTTGGTAACTGCTGAGGCACGGGAATGTGCCCACCTGTACATGTGATTTTCCTGAAGAAAGACGAATCTGAGTTTGGGAACGCACCGCTCTGGGAGCAGTCCCCAGTGTGTTCCTTGTGAGCTGACTAGCAATAAAGTTTCTCCTCATAAAATCATCTTGAAGTTGGCTTTGGGCTGGCAATTGCTGAGTAATGGGGTGTGGTTCAGACAGGTAACAATCATCACGCAGAGGACAACTATTAAACATTTTCTGGTTATTAAATAATCCTGATTAAAATGTATTTAATTTTGTACTTTGTAGCCTACAATTATAAAGCATAAATCATCAACTAATTCACTTGACAAATAATCATGGAGACCTATTATATACCAGTCACTCAGAAAAAAATGCAGTACAGTGGGGTATCACAGTCCCTGCGATTATTCAGGGCAGACGCAGTCTCCGGAGGGTGTGGGGGGAGGGGTGAGAAACAAACATTAAAAACTAATTATATTACTGAGCTTATAATATGTGACCATATCTCTAGCTATACTTTTACCACTTAGAAGTGATATTCTAACCTGCCTATTTCTTCATGGAAATACAGATTATTAATGAGGTGTGATTTATTTGCATGAGGGAGAGAAAGTTTCTCAAATTAATGAATGAGAAGCAACCTGATAAAATGTGTATATTGAAATTTCAAAAATTACTTGCCAGCTGCCATATGCAATCAAAACAAATATGTAGTCACTTACTTTGTATGATCCATGGATGGCCTGTGGTTTTCTTCCCCATGAATACTGGTTCCATTACCAGGTCCCCACCTGAGTGTGTTTGAATCTAATTTTCAGGGATTGGCTGGCACCATTTACATAGACTTCTTTTTCCAAAGTTGCAAACTTCCGTTGCTTGAATTGGATGGGACAAAAAAAAAGATCAGCTAATCAAAATGAATGTGTCAATAAATGGGGATTTCTATCTGCATCACCACCTTCTTACTCTTGGGATTTTTAGAAATAGTCTAAGTTTTAGCATAATTAAAATAATTAGGCAAATGATTTGTATAATTATAGAAGAGTTTTAAAGAAATCTAAGTTACATTGAGATAGCTATAGTAACTGAAATATGGGAATAAGGAATCTGCTTTCATAGGAGGTGAGATTTTAATTAGCTCCTAAAGCAGCAGCTGGAGCATTGCCAGCATATTCTACCATAACACTCACACTGCTTGCATGACCTTTAAGTTCTGATACGTCCATTCTTTTTTCACAATAATATTAACAAAGCAAAACTTTAACTCGGTATCTGAAAGAGTTTTTCCAAATTCCAAACTACTTACGTTCAAAACAATAAGATTTACAATAAGTTTTATATTGAAGCTCTTTTTTTGAAAATTTTCAACATTCTTGTAATGATTGTATTTTATTACACTAAATTACAAGTCCATTTTTTTAATACAAAGGTTGTGTGTGAAAATGCTCTGTCTCTCTCTAAATGGTTTCATGAGTCTATCGTCCGCCTTAAATCCTCCACTGCTTTAATAAAAGATTCCATTCAATGAGTTCTTGTATATACTGTAAAAAGCATGGCATGTACCAGCTTTTAAATGGCATAAGCAATGATGATATACCACTACACCATTTAGAAGCTTGGATTCAAGATTTAATGTAAAACCTGAAATGGGGACATTCCTTCAAAAAATTTATTTTTAATAATGGCATTCAGTGTGTTACTTAATCTCTGATATTAGTATTGACCATATAATATTTATCTGGTACAGAGATTTAGGACTCAATAAAATCCTGTTCTTCATATCATTAAAAAGATAAAATTACAGATTTAAAAAAACTATTTGAGGGCACAAAGTTTCAGTCAAGCAAGAAGAAGAAGCTCTAAAGATCTGCTGTTCAGCATTGTATCTCCAACAACAATGTGCTTTACACTTAAAAACATGCTGATGGTAGATCTTGTTATATTCTCCACAATAAAAAATACTTAAAAAGCAGTAAGACTCTATGTGACAGACACATACGTTATATTTCATCTTTCAAAAAAATTGAAGAGGCAAGGTCAGAAATAAAATGGTAATAAATTAAATTTGTTTATTCAAAGTAAATAAATATCTGTGATTTAAAAATAGTTATTTAATGGTAGACATTTATTCATGACATTTAAAAAACTTACCAAAACTTTACATCCAATTATAAATGACATTACTAAAATTGAAAAATTGAACTAAGAGGAAAGTCAGTATGCACTAAAGATGTTCATTAGGCATAATTAATTAGATTTTGTATAAATTTTACAAACACCACAAGTTATGTGTGATCATAAGAGGATTTCAGTGTCTTCCTGTGACAAAGTCTAAATACCATAACCACTTCCATTATGTTATCTTCCATCCATGATGCACAGCATGTACCTCTGGCCACGTGAGTTAATCACTGTCCCATCTCATCCACAGAGTAACTTGGCTTTGATTTTATGGGGTTTTTTAGTTTGGATTAATTAATTAAATATTTCATTAAGAAGCAATCTTTCTGGGCTAAAAGAATTAATATGAATCTTTTTTTATTTTTTAAGTTCTAGAATTTCTTGGCAAGGCTGACATAAGGCAACAAGGTAGGGTTTAACTAGACTCTATATTATCTATATATTCTGAACCTTTACTATTATTAGGACCCTTGAGATATATGGTCATATAGTAAATTCACATATTCAGGATAGCTTTGATTATAAAACAGGTGGAGATTAAGACAAAAATTATTGAAACTCTATTCAGAGCTCAATGAATAAATAGAAACCCTAAGAGCAGGGCTTAGAATATCAGCAGGAACCAAGGGAGCTCCAGATCCTGGCATGAGGAACTAGAGTCACGGTCTGATTAAACCTCCTTGTCCACCAGGTGAATGAACTTTGTTCTTCCACTGCTGCAATGAGTCTAACATCTCCTCGTCTTTGTGTTGCACATCCGCACACAGTCAAGACTGAAGTTTGCAAGAGAAACCCACAGTGGAAGTATTTATTCATCTAGAAGCATTTAAACAACTGAAGAAATCATTTCTGAAATTAAAGGATTTAGAAAAATTTATAGAAGCTAATTCATACAGTAAATTATTTAATAAACATTTACTAATCACATCCCTATGGCATATACATAGTAGGTGAAATGGATTGAAAGCCAAATATGCAATCACTGCAATTAAATAGTTTACAGACTAGTGGAGAAGGCAGTCAGAAGAAAATTTCAGTACAGTTCTATAGCAGAAGTTTATGACAGATTATTATGCATTTTGCTCATTTGCATATATAACAATCTTTTACAGACTTATTTATTACTTATTATTATAGCACTTATCACGGTGTGATTAAATGAGTTAACACTGTGAAATACTTAGAATAGTGACTATATACAGTGAGCACCACATAGGTCCTTTTTAAATAAACTGTTCTTTAGATTTGAACTTGAGACAAATGGACTCATTCTGTATATAATATTCTGCGAATTGATGTTTTACTCAAGATTGTGTGTCAGTCCATCCATGACCATGTGCATTCTTGCGGTTCAGTTATTTGATTGTTTTATGATATTTTACCACATCAATATATTGCATGCTCAGCTATTAATGATTTTTGAGTTGATTCAGTTTGAGGTTAAGTTTATTTGTTTTAGACATTTCTCCTTCTGTATCTAGGAGTGGAAATGCTTGGTTAGAGAGTGTGCACAATTCAGCTTTACTAGATAAGGCCAAACTGTTTTCCAAAGTAACTGCATAAACTTCTATTCTTCTCAGCAGCATATATTCTGATTGCATTACATACTCATCATCCAATGGTCTATCTGGATTTACCCACGTGTTTGCCATTTTCTTTACTCTCTATTCCCTTTCACATATGTGTCTCATTTAGTTCATTCTGTCTCTGTCTGATGTTCACATTTATATATGGTTCATCCGGTAGAATCAAAGAGCCTGGCGCAGTAAAGTCATTTTTTGCTTAGTTTTGGATGTTGTTCTCTGAAAGCCTTTTTTTCCTTCTCATTCTTGAGTTTTGTTTTGCTCTAGACTATGTTATAATTTCTCAGAACCTTAAATATAACACTCATTTCTCTTCTAACCTCCATTCTTGCTGTGGTGGTCCTTATATTATTATATTTTAATCTCTGACTGTTTTTAACATAATCTTCTCTTTTCTTTATTGATTTTCTAATTCATTTCCATGAGCCTAGACCTGGATTTATTCTGGTTATAATATTTGCATGAGGTTCATTCACTAGGCTTATTTTTTAATTTATGCTTTTATTCATGTATGATTGGTATACAATCTCATGTTGATTATATTAGTGTCATGTGTACCATACAGTGACTTTCACATTTTTATACCTTACAATGTGGCCACCCCTCTAAGCTTCTTAAATCCATATGTTAATTTTTTATTGTTATTCGGTACAGTTGTCTCTATTTTCTCCCCACCACTCCCCCAACCCTAGCCATCCCCTCTTCCCACCCTTGATTCTAATCAACAAAACAAACAAGCAAGCAAAATATAACTAGAGACAGTGGAATTAAGAACAAACTGATAGTAGGATCAAGGATGGCATGTGTTAAATTAATTCTTAGTGGTTATACTTTGAAAATTGCTTTTCATCTATTTTCTTTTTCTCTCTCTAGAACTCTATTGGCTTTTATGATCATTCTTTCAAATAAAGCTATTTCTTATTTTCCTTCTCTATGCTATACTCTGAAAGTTCCTCATAGCTGCTTTCCATTTGACTAATTATAACATTGATATTGTCTTTGATCTATTTAATTTAACCACTGAGTTTGTTATTTCATTGATTTTATCTCTCACATCAAGAAGACTAATTTGTTTTTTCAAAATTTTCTTTTTTTTTAACAATGTCATGTTATTTTCTTAAGACTGGGAATCCTTTAACATTTCAAATTACTTGTTTATTAGTTTTCTATTTTTGCATAACAGTCTACACACCGGGAAGTTTAAACTGACAAACACTTACTATCTCACACAATTTCTATGAGTCTGAAATGCAGAAGAAGTTTAACTTCGGGGGTCTGACTGTGAGTCTCAGAAGGTTGTCATTGCAATGTCAGGCAAGGCTGCAGTCCTCAAAGGCTTGACTGGCCCTGGAAGCTGTGCTTCCAAGGAGGCTTGCTCACCTGCGGTGGGGGTTAGAGCTGCTGCTGGCAGGAGGTCTCAGTTCCTGGACTTTCTCCACAGGGCTGCTTAAGCATCCTTTGGACTTGGTGTCTGGCTTCCCTCAGAGTGAATGATCCCAGAGAAGCCAGTAGGAGCCTAGCTTTGAAGGCACACACAGTCATTGCCACGTGGCTGCATAGGTCAGTGCTACTCAGCCTGAGAGGGGAGTGGCACACAGGGCATGCATACCAAGATTAGGGGTTCTTTTTGAAGCTGGCTACCACAATTTTACATGCTTAATTTTTCTGTGAGGATCCTCTACTACCTAGTTAGTAGAAGAGTCCTTCTAGATAAACCTTGAGTTGTTTATTTTGGAACTCCACTGGCACCCCATCCCAAGAGTGTCATATCCCTTCTGGCCCCCCCTTCCCTTTTCCTGCCTCTCATCTATCCATATTTTGTTCCTCCCTAACTCTGAGAGTCACGTTATGATTTCCATTGTATTTTTAAATACTCTCTTTGTTTTTCTCACCTGGAGATTTTTCTTTTCGAAGCTCAGCTTAACATTTAAATACATGAATGTTATATTTGACATTTCTTAGTATGTGTAGTATTGTAGGTTTTAGGCATCTGGTCTTCCGTCTTCTTAAAACCAAGAGTCTTGACTGCATTGTTGGGCCTGATTTCAATGTAAAGTAGCAGACAGGAAGAAATCATGGGCATGAGTGATGTCAGAGGTTGATGAGATAGTATTCAGGAAAAGTAGATATAACTCATTTTCCACCTTAGAAACAATCCAGAGTGATAGATCAAAGACCACTACTCTTAAATAGAAACTGTAACATTCTGAAACTATTTGTATATTCTACCAGAATGTGCAAATCTTAAAAACAAAGTGAGCCCTACATGGTTGTATTTGAGAGTACCAAAGAGAGAAAATTGAGAAAAGTGTTTCTTCCTCTGCAGCCAAACTCTGAAAGTGGTGGTGCTTTAAGTAGGAAGATGGACTTGACACTCATTCCTTAGCATCTGCTGTGTAGAAGTAAAACAGAACCCAGAAAAATGATTTAGTCAAGACATCATTTGAGACTAAGGCATGGCAAGCACCACAAAGTCCCTGACATTCCATAATACTACATACTGGATTAGATACACAACACACACCTTTCCCACATTTCTAGAAGCTGGAAATCCAAATTCAGGTGGCCAGCATGGTTGGGTTCCTGGAGAGGGCTCTAGTCCTAGTATGTCCTCATACGGCCTTCTTTGTTATGTGTACACAGAGACATACCTCTTGTCTCTTCCACTTGTTATTAGGACACTAATTTGATCATGAGGATGACACCTTTATGACCTAACTGAACCTTAATTATCTCCCAGAGGTCTTACCTCCCAGTGTTACCACATTAGAAGTTAGGGCTTCAATACATTAATATTGGGGTGACACAAATATTCAGTTCATAACAGATGATGATGATGATGATAATGATGATGATTTTGCCTAGAATTGCATGGGAAGTTTAAAGTTGGTAGCAAGGATAGAACTGACTCTCTAAACAAGCAAAAAAAAAAATACACTAAAAGCTTTGCAGATGAAACAAAATTGCAAGGGTCAAATGCAAGTGATCGAAGTTCGTATTCACTAAGAAGTGGACATTAATCTGGTTGATGTGATCTTCTTCCACGCTCCCAAGCCATAGGCAAACCAACGTACCTGCACACCTATCATCTTAAGTACATGTCAGGCTCCAGGTGGATCCCGTGTTCCAACTCCTTGCTCTGTGACTTCCTTATGATAAAAATGATGTCCTTCATGCTCCACTAATATAATCTTTCTGATAGAACAGATTTCCAAATTTTATCTTAGACTTCTCCCCTTAGTTATTCCCACCATATTAAGTAAGCAATAAAACTGATATTTTAAAATCCCTGGTGTGGGGGGAGTTTTGTCTGCAGAGACCCCCATCCACCATGGATGATAATAAATCTACCAGGACATGGTCTGCCTAGGGAGGAAAGGTGGCCAATCTCTCAAAGGAGAAGGACCAGAAGCCTGTTCCTCAATGGGCTTTTATTGGGTTCTGTTTGCATAGGAATACAGATAAAGCTCATCAATCATTGTCAAGCAGTAATGATCAAACAATAGATAACATTCAAAGAACTATGAGGGCTTTTTCTGAGTCAGGGTCAGATAGTTAAAGGGCCATAAAACTTTGGGAAAACACTCATTCTGTGCTTGGACCCTTATAATTTAAATTGAGGGTATTCTTAGCAAAGCAGGTTTCACAGGATTTTAGGCATTCTTTTTTAGGCCTGATCACTCTGGGGAACCTGCCCTTTCCAGCACAGGGCAGCACCCACCTCCAGCATTGTTTCAGGCTTAAGGCATTGTTTCAGGCTTAAATTGGGCAGAGGAATTAAGGCAGCCAAGAGATTAGGAGATGTCTCGCAGGCAGAATGAGGACTCAGGCTATGTCAAAGCCGAGGGACGAGGGTCCTTGACCCTCTTTCCTATAGTCCCCCAAGTCCTTCCCTAAGGAAGGATTTCATGACCATGCCTATCTTAGGTCATCCCTCCCTTGAGGAATCTTACCCATCTGGCTAACCAGTCATCCACCCTGGGCCAAGCTGGGTGAAGTGAAAGGGGGCAGAGGCGGCACCCCTACCAGGAAGGTAAGCTTTGTCTCCTTAGTGGCTGATGGTCCCAAGGTCTGTTACTCAGCCTTAGCTGTGGAGTGTTAAAGCTTCTGAAACCAGGAAGGGAGGTTCCCAACACCCTGGTTCTTGATGAATTATTACCAGCTTTAGACATAGCATAACCTGGCGAATTACTTGACTAATACGCTTGTTCTTTATCTATCTCTGGGTAACAATACACATGTTTTTCCTGTAACTTCTTATGTAAAGAAATACATATAATCAAAAAACTACTTGAGCTTTAAACATAATCAATCTTCAGAAAATTGAATAATTTGAAATATGGGTGGCCCCAGAGTAAAGCATACATTTTTCCTATTGTACTTAACAAAATAACTTAGAGTTACAGCAACAAGCTGAAGCAACTATATTTAGCATGATTATACTGACATGTCTGTGTTAAGTCTACTTTAGGGAGAGTAGGTTTCACTAAAACATAGCTATTCTCTGGCTATGATTTATAACAATTGTAATTCAGCCATTTGCAGTGCTTCCCCCACTCCTTTTTCTGTCTCAGCTCTTTCTGAAATACTGATGCTTTCATCATGGATTCAATACAATTTTTCAGATAGTACCATGTATTTGCCATTTTTACAGACATTGTACTAATTTAAAAGTGACTATAAGTAAGCTGAATTATCAGTTAGACAGTTTTCAAGCTAAAATCTAAATATTTTATCAGCTTTCTTCATTATTGGCATTTAGCAATTCCCTCACCTAAAAGTTGATAAAATTGTAAAATTTTAAAATTAGGTTAAGTTAGTCATTTGTCCATTTTTATTTTCTAGAAACAATAGCAACACTAAGTTGGAGGGACCGTTGGCTTTGGGTGATTTTTCCCCTTGGTATATACAACTCACTTTGTGTGACTGCTAAGGATACTAAAACCAGAATATTTAAGATTGCAGTTACTGAATCTCAAATTTCCTGATTTTTGCCTGAAGTCTTTTATTAAGCTTCAAATGTTTCCAAGTATTTTGTATTTTCCTCAAAGTCTATATTTCCTTTAGAAAATATGGAAGAAAAGAGAACCTGAAAATAACATGCTTTGATGTAATTTATTGTTCTGAGGAAAATACAAGACACACACCAAACAACTTAGTACAATACAGTGAAAAGCTGAAGTGACATCTTACAAGTTAAGACAAAAGCACTCATGCTTTTTTCTTTGTCACTTTATTCACACTGAAACAAATGGCTCTCTGTTGAAAAAACGGAAACTTGAACAAGCATTTAAACATAAAACTGATGAGATTGTAAGACTAATGAAGAGGGATGCCAATATCCCAGTCAACTCAGTTCGAAAACAAAAACAGTGAAAAAACATTCATCAGGTATAGGTATGGGAGGGCATCATAAAAATTGTTGTTAAGCATCAATATTTACCATATTTACTATAAATATTTACCATACTTTCCCAATTTCAAGGCATCATCAATTGCAAGATAGGCACTGACTTAATAACAACTATCCTGAGAAAAGTAAAGCATTAAATACCTTGAATAGTGAAAGGCTCTCTATTATTAATACTTCCGGCAATTAAATTCTAATATGCACACTGAATTCTGAAAATTTAAATTCAATGAAAAATGAAATCTGCAAGCAGTATGTTGGGATATCATATAGCCATGGCTTTATTTTTTGAAATGAAGCAGCTACCTCGGCAGTAATGCCTGATGTAAGACCGTGAACAGTTGTGGGTGTGCTGCTGAAAGGAATACACTTTTTGCTTTCCTTGTGTCAGGTGAAAAAATAATGTGAAACAGATACTTCCTTTGGGATAATTATTTTTAAATCTGAATGTCTGGCAACAATTCTTACTTAATTATGTATTCTGGAGGCCTGATTCAAAGTGAGGGGAAAGCGATTTAACTTTGCTGTCACCCATCCTTACCTACTCTGGGAAGGGCCAGCGTCACCATACATGGATGCAAAGAAGAATTAAGATCTTATCACATGGTTAAGCTTGCCTACTTCCCCTAGAAATGTAATTAATCTTGCCTTTTCTCTGGTATCCTCCTAGACCAGTTTTTAAATAAGAATCTATGTCATAATAGTATTGAAATGAAAAAAGTATGATTCCTAAATGGGAATGAATTTGAAAATGGAGTTAGAAACAACCAGACATTAGAAGATAAGAAAGACGTGACATGGAAGAGCAAAAAACAATGTTCTAGGACAGAGTGAAAAGAAACTAAGTTTATGACATAAACATTATTGGGGAAAATCAATGCAAGTTTACAGTTCAAAACCTTACTATTTGAGTCAAAACTTGGGAAGCCGGGACACGGCAAAGGTAGTGGAAAAAGCAGAACAAATGTGAGAAATATTTTGGAACTGGAGTCAGCTAGATTTGCAGGTGAGCCAATCCAAGGGGAAGTCAAAGAAAGTCAACCCAGGCCTGGGTTACTACAGAATACTAATGTCATTAAAAGAAACAAGGAAGGCATGGGAGAAAGAGGTTGATTTTGAGAAAATAGGTAAAAATAAAATAAACTATTTTTTATCACTTTTAGTATATATAAAATAAAAGTTATAGGTGATGTACAAATCCATACTTTGGAGATCAGGTCAAAATTTTGTGTTTTTGTGTGTTTTTCAGTTTTTATTTGGTTTGTTTTATTAACCAAGGAGAAAAAATGCTGTAGATATTCAGTTTATATTGAAAGCAAATCATTTCTGTCCATAAAGCTACATGCACTGGCTCAGCAAACGTGTTGACAAGAAAAAAACTGTTAATCAAGAACAATATTTTTATTGAGAGCCTAATTTTTATTTTCATTTTCATCTTATGGCAAGATTACATCAAATTCCTTTGTGAAACCTGTGGCTACAATAGGCTTTGTGGTTTCAACCCAAAGTTCCTTTTGTTATGAAGCCAACATTAAAACCACACAGTTCAGACAGTTTTTAAAATTGCATATTTTCTCCCAAAACTTGAACTAGAAAATCAGGACTAAGGGTCTGTAACTGATATTTCACATCTCGGCCTTTGTTTCAGGCAGCGCTTCTCTCTCCACTGTGGAACTATAAGCCGCAGAATGCACTTAACAGGATAATTGCAACAGCAACAGTGTGGACGGTGCTCGTTCGTTTCTGTTCTTTGTTGCTCTCTGTTGCTCTGGCCAGGGACTCTCCCCAAGCTGACAGCGCGAGGTGATGTGGGAAGAATCTCTGGCCTTTGACATCAGACAAGCTTAGGTGAAAATTTTATCCTGCCCTGTGTATTCTCCTCCAGGTCACTTATGCTCCTTAAGTTTAATTTTTCACATCCTTAAAATGGAAATACTACTCTTGTCTTTTCTAGGTTAGTAGATTCACTGAGCATTATAATAATAGTGGTTAACATAATGGTCCAAGGAAGTAGACATCACATTTTGCCACTACACAGTAAGTAGCAGGTTATCTCCTCAGTTTGCTCCATAAGATTGAGATAACAAAGCCAGCAATTCTATTTAGCATTCAATATCTATTCATCAAAGATGAACCAGGCACTATTCTAGACCCTTAAAAAGTTATGAAATCATGTGAGATGACACATCTGAGTGGTAGGTTGTATTGTTGTGCCCATTTCTGTATTTCCTAACCCTGCCAAGCTCCCTGCCACTGGAGAATACTTCCCTGCTCCATTTTCAGGCTCGATCGCATAACTTGCTCTGACCAACAGATGGGAGCCTATGTCCCAGCAGAAGCTTTAAGTGCGCTCTCTTTTCCCTCCCTCTACTTTGACAGCAGAGTGTGTCACATAGGGACTTGGTCCTTCAGCCTTGGACCCATGTAGATAGGGCACATGGAGCAGAAATACATAGCTTAGAGCTACACAGAATTATGCAGAACTACAAACAAGAAATATTTTTGCTGTTATCATGCTATACTAACCAATACTTAAGAACATGGAATAAATGCTTATATTTGTAAGAAACTGAGATTTCACTTTCAAAATAAAATCAACCTGACACATTATATCATATCTTACATGTAGAAATACATAATATTTTAGCAATAAAGTAAAATATATAACAAAAGTTTATAAACACTTAAAAAGAAATTGAGATCTCTCTATCCAACCATCTAAATAACAAACATTTACTATGTGCCAGAGGCCATTTGAGCTGCTGCTAAGCCAGTGAACAGGTAAAATTTGTGCTCTCATGCAGCTCACGTTATAGTGGGGAAAAACAGAAATTTAACTGTAAGAGGGATAGGTGTTGTAAAGTAATGATAACAGGTCAAGGAGATGGAAAGTATCAGACAAGGAAAAGACTGTGTGTATGTCTCTCTCTGTGTGTGATTGTGTAGTGTTCGGAGAAGGCTTCATTAAGGGAGAAACCTTTGAGCAGAGATTAGAAAGAAGTAAAGAGTCAAGTGGGTATCTGGGGGAAGCATATTCCAGGAAGAGGGAAGAGTAGGTATAAGAGCCCTGAGGCATAATGAGTTGGAGTGGTCAGGGCTTAGTCAAGATGCCTTATAGTTGAGAGAAGTCAACCAGAGGCACCCTTCTGGAAGATGAAGTCAGAGAGGAATGAAGGAGCCAGTCATTTATTCCTTGGAAGCTATTAGAAGAAGTTTGGCTTCTTTTGCTCTAAATGAGATATGATGGTTGTAGGAAAACTCTTAATGACAGGGTGACATGATCTTATCTAATTTTGAAAATGACCATTCTAGCTGCTATTTTGAAGACAGATGATATGGTTTAAGGGTAAAAGCAGATGGATCACTTAAAAAGCAATTGTAGTAATTCATTCAGAGACAACGTGGCATGGACCAAGGGGAGGATATTGAGAGAGATAAGATGCAGTGAACTCTGGATATATCTGAAGCTAGTGACTGACCAAACGTATAATTAAGAATAAATAACTAGAAATAAACTATCATTTACTTAGACAAGGAGGCATAGAAGAATGATAAAATTGAGGGACAACTGGTAATCAAGAATTTACTTTTAGACATTGAGAGTTAGGGCAAACTTGTTCGATTCTGATTTTCTTCTTGCTGGTGATCCAGAAAGGGATTTGGCTTCCTGTCAAGTTCTCTGGGCACCACTGCACAAAGTGGTTATGGTAGTTAGTCCTGCCAGAACTATGAGGTAGAAGATCAAAGTTGTGTCACATTGCTACAAGGGAAAGAACTGGAATCCAGCCCTCTGATTATGTCTGGGGAGGGGCTCTGACCAATAACGCTACTGAAGTTAAGCTTTGAGTACATGACAGTGCTTTCTACATAGATTATTGCAAATGATTTTTAAATACCCAGCCTCTTATCACTCTAGGAAGAAGACTATGCCCTCCTTGTCATGTTTTTTAAGAGCCTCCAGTCTCACTGCCAGAATCAATCCCCAAGACCTTGATATCCCGTCCTACTGAATCATTAAGCACAGACTGGAATGCTTCCACCGGGATGTATTTGCTTTGGGTTATTTTCCCTATCTATAATTGAGGTTCCTATTAGAAATCTAAGTTGAGATGTTGAGTAGGTGGTTAGTATACGTCTTCAGTTCAGGGAAAATTTTGAGAATAGAAATATATAAAACATGCATGAGCTTTTTAATGAAAATCTATAACGTGGAGAGAAAATGGTTACAACCATTTTTAAGACTATATATACATATATATGTATACATATGTGTGCATGTAGTGTAAGCTGAGAATAAAACACCACTGAAGGTAACTGAGAGGTTAACAAAGTCTCCAAAACAATGTAATTACAAGACAAACAATTTGGTTATTAAAACCCCTCAAATATAATGGAATTACAGTTTAACTTCAGACATGATTTCCTAATATTTTGCATGTGATAAGAAACAAACACAACTGATCCAGACCTTTTTATCATCTTTGCAAAGATTTTAAGGTTAAGTACGAGCAAAGATTTATAATAATCTCTTCCAGGGTTAATATATTTGAGAGAATAGAATTGAGTATATTTTAGAATATTTGTTGAAGTGAAATGCTGATTTCCTTGATAAGTTTTTTAACTAAACACATTTGAAAATAGTCATATATTGAAATATGCTTTCTTGCCAGGATAGAAGATACAGTCCATTAATGACAGATCACCAATTGCAATCCCTCCTGTGAAGTTATCTCCCACTGAAACCTCCAACAAAATCTAAGAAAAATGTAAGAAATTTGTTGTCATTATAAAGAAGCTAATTTATAGAATTTCATTGTTGAAAAAGAATTTGGAATTTACCTAAAAAACTCTCTTCAGAACCATTAAAAGTACATCTTGCAATAGTCTCCCTAAGTAGGCACCTTGTTTCTCTGTCTGAATACTACTAGTCACAAGCCCATATACGATTGATATCTACTTCCCTCTACCTTCAACTATTATTTCTACACTTGCCTAGTTTTCTTCTAATCCCTTAAGCATTCTAAGGAAAATTATTGTTCCCTTTTCCCACCTTTGCCTTAGTAGTTCTTCTGTTTCCAAGTTAAACTTCTTCATCCTTTGAGAAATCTAATTTACTGTCAGTGGTACTTGCTAGAATGTACATATCGAAGAGCTTTAAAATTTCTCTCACACCAACCTTATTCTGTAACACTTTATGAAGCTGGCTAATCGCTTTAAATCTCCTTCAGAACCACATTAATCACAGTGAACTCAGATGACATCTGTGCTGTTACAGGAGCTGCAATGCCACCAAAACTCTATTAAAATATGAAATACTGACAAACCACTGCAGTATATGGCAGATTGTGATTAGGGCTGAGATTTACTATAACAGAATTAATCATGATGAATTATTTTAATACTTATGCAAATAAGTTGCATACTTACTAGGAATCCTGCTATAATTTAATAATGAACTTCAAGTAAATTCAAACTTGAGAAACAGGTTCTCTTTTTCCACTGTTAGATGCATGTATGTTTCTATTTCATTTATTTCTCATAAATGATGGATGTGGGAGTTGCAATTTTATTTCATTTTCAAAAATCTATCTTCTATTAAATGTTGTCTCATATATTATTTATTGATGTCTTAGTTAAGGGGAACTTTTAAAAGGTCAAATTAATGACATCAAGCCTTTTGACATTTTCTTCCAACTTTCTAGTCTTTCTTGAGAATTACCAGATTTTCTCCCTGATTTGTCACTAAAGGAATTAAGCAACATGGGAAAGGTTTATGCATCTAACTAATGGGCAAATACAGTCCATCTAATACAACCCAAGGAACACTTAATGGTGCTACAGGAAGTGTCCTGCAGCTGCTTTACAAAGGACCTCTCCAAATATAAAGTGCATGGTTCTTTTTACCACCAGCAGGATTTAAAGAAACATGATAGGCAGAGAAACAAAAATGCAGAAAGAATACTCTATACAAAATCATATAATAATTCTAATAAACAAAAAGAATTTGGCACAATTGCTTTAGCTTATAGGGAAAAAAGACTGCAGTTGAGTGAACAACAGGAAAAAGTCATAAGACCAATTAATTACTAATACATTTCTTGGATCATGATGTATCAATCTCACTGCAATACCATACAGGGTATGCTAACAGCAGGTTCACAAGATGGAAGGAAAAGGAAAAACTAAGATATATAAGAATAAACATCATTGGACTTCTGGTCAAGATGGAGACATAGGTGAACATTAAGGCTCCACCCCATCCAACTTACTGGTGCACTTTTGTACAATAGGGCACACAACTAATAGAGGGAGTCAACTCAGTTCTACTTAATACATAGAAACAAACACAGGGAGGCTGCCAAAATGAGGAGACAAAGAAATATGGCCCAAATGAAAGAACACAACAAAACTCCAGAAAAAGAACTAAATGAAATGGAGATAAGCAATTGGTCAGATGCAGAGTTCAAAACACTGGTTATTAGGATGTTCAAGGAACTCATTGGGTACTTCAACAGCATAAAAAAGACGCAGGCAGAAATGAAGTGTACACTAAGTGAAAGAAAGAACAATTTACAGGGAACCAACAGTGGAGTGAATGAAATCAAGAATCAAATCAATGATTTGGAACATAATGAAGAAAAAACATTCCATCAGAACAGCAAGAAGAAAAAAGAATCCAAAAAAGGAGGAGAGACTAAGGAGTACTCCTTTTTTTTTCTATAGAAAACTGGGACATCTTCAAAGGTACCAATATTTAAATCATAGAGGTGCTGAAAGAAGAAGAGAAAGAGCAAGAAATTGAAAACTTATTTCAAAAACTAATGAAAGAAAAATTCCCTAACTTGGTGAAGGAAATAGACATACTAGTCTAGAAAGCACAGATGATCCCAAACAAGATGGACCCAAAGAGGCCCACTCCAAGATACATCTTAATTAAAATGGCAAAGGTTAAAGACAAAGAGAGAATCTTAAAAGCAGCAACAGAAAAGCAGAGAGTTACCTACAAAGGAGTTCCCATAAGGCTGTCAGCTGATTTCTCAAAAGATACTTTGCAGGCTAGAAGGGACTGGCAGGAAGTATTCAAAGTGATGAAAAGCAAGGACCTACAACCTAGATTACTCTATCCATCAAACCTTTCATTTAGAATGGAAGGGCAGATAAAAGTGCTTCCCAGATAAGGTAAAGTTAAAGGAATTCATCATCACCAGGCTATTATTATATGAAATATTAAAGGGACTCATTTAAGAAAAAGAAGATGAAAACTATGAACATTAAAATGGTAAAAACTTCACAACTATCAACAACCGAATCTAAAAAACAAACTAAGCAAACAAGCAGAACAGAAAGAGAATCATAGCTGTGGAGATCATTTGGAGGGTTATCAGTTGGGAAGAGGAAGGGTGAGAATAGGGGAAATGGTGCAGGGATTAAGAAGTACAAAGTGGCCCTGGCCGGTGTAGCTTAGTGGATTGAGCGCGGGCCTGTGAACCAAGAGATCACGGTTCGATTCCCAATCAGGGCACATGCCTGGGTTGCAGGCCAGTTCCCAGCAGGGAATGCACAGGAAGCAACCATACATTGATATTTCTCTCCCTCTCTCCTTCCCTTCCCCTCTGAAGATAAATAAATAAAATCTTTAAAAAAAAAAAAAAGAAGTACAAAGTGGTAGGTACAGAACAGGCAGGGGATGCTAAGAATATTATAGGAAATGGAGTAGATGAAGAACTTACATGCATGACCCATGGACATGAACTAGGGGCAGGGATTGCTGGAGTGAATGTGGGCCCAGTATGAGGTGGAGATGGGCAAAGGCGGGGCAGGGGGAAACCAGGAAAACTGTACTAAAATAACCAATAATTTTAAAAAAGAAAAAAGGAGAACAAACATCATTGACTTGGCTACACTACTGATAACTGTCTTAATTATGAGGAAAGATAGAATATTGATATCAGAATCCCAAATTAATTTTTAATTAAAATTTATTGGGGTGACATTGGTTACTAAAATTATATAGGTTTCTAGTGTAAAATTTTGTGATACAGTGTATGTTATTGTATTGGTATTCACCACCCAAATTCAAATCTTCTTCCATCCCCATATATTTGACCCTCTTTGCCCTTTACTAACCTTCTACCCCCTTCCTTTGGCAGCCACCATACTGTTGTCTACATATGTGAGTTTTTGTTTGCTTTTCTTGTGTATTCATTTGTTCCAAAGTTTATATACTTATTGTAATATAAATGTCTGTAAGAGGATTTTAGCATATATACACATATTGAATTCCATTCAAGACTGTGGGATCAACTGTTCCAAATTATTCCTTTTGTTAAAAAATTGGCCACTTATAAAAAATTACAAATTTTCCCCTTTGTGGGTTATTCCAGGTAGCTACAGAAGCTTTTCTGAGTGGATGCTGTCTACACAGGCATATTTGTATTAGGGTTTACTTCATATTATATGATACACATTTTGATACTGTTTCTATCAGCATTCAATGCCAATGGGAAGACACAGAAATAGTCCAAGGCAGAGGACAGTTGGGTCATAGAGCTCTAAGACATAATTTAATTATAATTTTTACCAAAATATCTTCAACTTCTTAACCCTTTAAATGTTAGCATTCTTGAGAAATAATGAACAAAGTTTCAAGTTGAGATATTAAAAATGTTAATTTGTAAATATAATTGATGTTTCAGTCTTTTTACTGAATTTATTGGGGTGACATTGGTTAATAAAATTACAGCTTTCCAGGGTACTGTAATACATCATCTGTATATTGTATTGTTTGTTCACCACCGTAAGTAGAGTCCTCTTCCATCACCATTTATTCCCTCTACACCCTGGTCTACCTCCTCCCATCCCCTTTCCCCTCTGGTAATCATCGCACTGTTGTTTGTCTATGAGGTTAGTTTTTTTTCATTTGTTTGTTTTTGGGTTTTGCCTAATCTCTTCATCGTTTTTACCCATTCACCCTCCACCTTCTCTCTAACAGCTGTCAGCCATTTTTTAAAAAGCTTACTTGATAATAAATCACATCTTGATAAAAAGCTATGAATGTTGAGGTTCAATTTTATTTTTGTCTTGTATTTAATTTTGTCTTACAGAAAGTTTTGCAAAGTATCCTGAGAAACTTGCCCTAAAACATAATCACACACACAAAAAAGAGCAAAACCAAATGTCTTATTTTGGAAAACTTACTTTCACTTCTAGTGATTTTCCCAGAATAAATAGAAGGATAGTCAATATAAACATTATTGTATGTGAGACAGTATTGCCCATGGTGAAATTAGGAGAGCCAAATTTTACTCCTAAATTCCATAATACTTACTGAATGACTTAAAGGGCAATTGAAAATTCCAGTTTGGTCTAAATGACCTGCTATATCTCTAAAGGCCAATTCTACTTACACTAGAACTATTATTGGCTTGGAAATTTTATTAAACAATGTAGCTCTTCTAAATTGTTCTTTTCATGGGCTGCTGCACACTCAAATAAAGATGGAGTAGCCTTGTCAACTGCACTGAAACTTTTGTTCTACTATAACTAAGACTCAAATATTAATAGCGCTGTAGAGATGTACCTGAACTCATCCTTTAAGGAAACTCTGAATTATTGGCCAAAATTGTTTTCTTTTTTTTTTTTTTTTAATTTTTTCTTTTAGATTATTCAGTACAGTTTCTATCTTTTATTCCCATTCCAGCCCACCCACCCATCCCTCCCCACCTCCCTTCCATTTCCAAGCCCCATAGTTTTGTCCATGTGTCCTCTATATTTGTTCC
>CM052538.1:56210431-56261530 GCA_028533065.1 Trachops cirrhosus
CTTTGAACTCAGAGTCTGATAGTTGAGTTGCCTCTATTTCATTTATCATTATTTCTGGGGCTTCCTCCTTTCCCTTCATTTGGGGATTGTTCCTTTGTCTTCTCATTGTTCGTGAGACTCTTCTCGATAGCCTCAGCTTCTTAAATTGATCTGATTGGCTCCCTGGATTTATGTTGTGAACTTCTGTGGAAGAGTACCTCTGAGCTTCAGTGGTATAATCTCCTTCTGGTATCCAGGTGTTCTCAGCTTCCACCTACTCGTCTGGTCTTTCCGTGTCCGCTACAATTTTGATTTCTCATTTTCATGTAAGCTGCAATGTCCTCTTTAGTATGGTTAGGTTTTTCTGTCTTTTGAAACGGGAGGCGGCGTGTGCTCCCTCCTACCACGTCGCCATCTTCTCCTCCTCCACCCAAAATTGTTTTCTTTTTTTTTTTTTTTATTGTTGTTCAAGCACCGTTGTCTCCATTTTCCCGCCACCACTTTCTCCCACCCAACCCACCCCCATCTCCCACCTTTGATCCTTCCCCACTTTGGCTTTGTCCATGGATCTTTCATACACAAAAAGTTTTAAATGATATGGAAACTATTGTTATAATATATATGTAACACACTGTATAATCATAATTTTTTGTCAACTATTTTCAATTTCCTATCTATATGATATATATGTGTATATGTGTGTTCTTTATAGGTTTTAACAACTAATAAGATAGAAAAAATGGAATTAATTCAACCACCCATCTACTTTAGCCATCATGTATTTGGAAAAGAATTTAAAAAATTAAACCTAATATATCAATATTTAATATAATACATCTTTAGAATGACTCAAAAAAAGGAATTCTTGTTGAAAATTATAAAAGCACTGAATGGATCAAAAAACTATGGTACATTTACACAATGAAATACTACACAGCAGAAAGAAAGAAGGAGCTCCTACCCTTTGCAACAGCATGGATGGAACTGGACAGCATTATGCTAAGTGAAGCAAGCCAGGTGGTGAAAAACAAATACCTATGATCTCACTATTAATAGGAACCTAAACAACAAAACGAACAAGCAAGCAAAGTGTACCCAAAGACACTGAAATTGAAAACAGGCTGACAGTGATCAGAGGGGAGAGGGAAGGGGATAATGGGGGAAAAGGGTGAAGCGTTTACAGGAACAATTATAAAGGACATATGGACAATAACAAGGAGGGGTGGAAACTGGGTAGGGAGGCGGGGAGGGCTGGGGTGGTGGGGAGGATTGGGGGGAAAAGGCAGAAAACTGTACTTGAACAACAACAAAAAAAAGAAAAAGAAAGCACATATATGTAGAGCAACTGGAACTCCTATACATTGCTAATGACAATTCAAAATGGTATAGCCACCTTGGAAAATGATTTGACAATTTCTTATAAAATTAAACACATACTTCTATATGATGTGGCAATTTCACATTAAGAATTTGATTACTCAAGAGAAATAATGACATATCTAAACAAAAACCTATTCACAAGGTTTACATAAGTTTTATTCATGATGTCCAAAATTTGGAAAGAATTCAAATATCCCTTAATTGGTAAATAAGTAAGTAAATTGTGGTAGATCTTGACAATGCAATAAAAAGGAACAAACATGATAAATCAACAACTCTGATACAACAACTTCTGTAAATCTCAAAAAGCATTATACTAAGTCAAAGAAGCTGGACCTATGGACAAAATCAAAGCAGGGTAGGATCGAGGGTGGGAAATGGAGATGGCTGGATATGGGGGGAATGGAGACAACTGTACTTGAACAATAATAAAAAAATAAACTTAAAAAAAGAAGTTGGACTCAAAAAGCTATATATTTTTATCAACCCATTTATATAGCACCTAGAAAAGACAGAATTACAGGAAAAGAAATCAGGTTAGTGCTGCCAGGGCTCGAGGGAGAGGGAGGGAAATGACTACAAAGAAAAATGGAGAATGTGGGGAGAAGATGAAAGTATTTTCTGTCTTGGTTGTGTCAGTAGTCACACAACTGTATGTTTGTTGAAATTTATAGAGCTGCTCCCTTACACATGATGGATTTTACTTATATAAATTATACCTCAATAAATAAGAAACATTTATCCTATACTTATTGTCACAAGTCACCAATACTCAACTATTATTTTTTAACTGCTAATTTAATGCATGGCATTTGATAGTTAGCATACAGTAATCTGAAGTATCTCAATCTATTTTTCAATTCAACTATGAAAAATCTTCTCTTGATATCCACTAACAATTTCCTAGAGAATAAATATTTATGTTTTCTCCCAGGGTGTCCACTTGTTTTCATTTGGTATTTCCATAACTAAAAATGCAGAAACAATGAAAATGAAAGACATAAAAACTCTCTTTAGCTTGTTTTGACAACTGAGTAAAAGCTGAAGTTAACAAATTCCTATACATTCATACAGCTATACTATATTTTATTATAAACCTATAGTTTGGAATGTTCATAGAAAGTCAGCTTAGAATCAGACTTTCTAGGCTAATACTCAAGGAAATATCAACATAAAAAGTTTTCATCATCTTTGGATTTTTTAATGTAACTCTGAGGCCAATAACTTTGAAGTAAAACTCAGAATTTTGTCTGACAAATTTTGTTTCTCTCTTTCTCCAGACATATCACACACATAACAAAGTGTAGAATACACTTTTTATTTATTATACTTCACATATGAACATCATCTATTATTAAACATGAGCCATAAGAACACACTAACCTGTGCATACACTGAGTACAGAAATGTATAATAAAATTAAAAATTGTGGTACAAGTAGAGATGAAATAAAATGCTGGAACAGATAAATAGTTAAAGTACTATAAAAGGATTACTTTAAAACAAACTGATGTCTACCTCATCTGACTAACATCCTATTTTGGAAAAAATCATAGCAAAAATTTTGTTGATTTTTTGGCATAATACTATATTTCTTCTTAGTTAATGTATGTGGACTGATAAGAATTTTTAAAAAGATTTATCTATTTATTTTTAGAGGGGAAGGGAGGGAAAAACAGAGGGAGAGAAACATCAATGTGTGGTTGCCTCTTGCTTGCCCCCCACTGGGGGCCTGGCGTGCAACCCAAGCATGTGCTCTGACTAGGAATCGAACTGGCGACCCTTTGGTTCACAGACCTGCACTTAATCCACTGAGCCACACTAGCCAGAGTTGATAAGAATTTTTGATTCCTTAAGGAGTTCCTACATTGTCATTGTGCCAAGTTCTTCCATGGTTATTAAGGAGAAAAAAAGTTTGTCCCTGTCCTCAAGTATCTCACCATGTAGGACAGAAAAAACCCCAATAACAACAACAACTAAGCGGTAACACCCTGACGCTCAGGAGCTTAGTTTTTCCCAGATAGTGCTTTCAAATCAAATAGATTGCCAATATTTTAAAAGTAGAATGTTTCACAAGAAGATATTGTTGCAACCATCCCTGTGACTCCCTCCTGCACACCTAATTCTCAGGCTAAGTGTCACTTACCATTTATTATTTTATACATGACCTAGTTCTCTCAATTCATGTCCCTTGCCTGGTTCCCACAGGCGTTTGGGTTTGCTATTCCTTGTGTGTGTTCAGACAGAAATTGTAAATGGTCTGAGATTTACCCTACCCACAAGCTCACAAGTCAGCCTACCACAGTTTCCTAGACATATACTGGCAGAGACAGCATATATTTTTTATTTCGAGAGAGAGTAGAAAGCATTGGCTCGAAATAATAATAATGCTGTATGAACATAGGGGTGCATATAATCTTTTGAACTATATCAGTATTTGTGCAGCTCAATGTTTATCTGCCTCTTCTAGGAGACTTTCAGGACAAGCCATGTGAGGCTCACTGAGGGTCCTAACACTGTATACACAGCACCTAGCACAGTGATGAGCACACAGTAAGGCCATGCATATTTTAGGGGAAAATGAAACTTCCAATTCCAACCAAAACTTCTGATGTTACTTTCGATGTCACACCATATTGCCCACATGGTTATATATGGTACATGGTTATCAAAGATAGAAAAATGAATAAAATATACTGATTGTCCCAGTATTTGATACCACACATCCCAACTGTCAACGAGCCCTGTTTCTTTTTTCTTTTACAACTCCTTGTGTCTATTGCTCACTCAGCCTTGTTCCTGGATTCCATTTCGGTGTCTGCCTGTATTTATATGGTGCTGCTGTCCTCGTCCCCCTTTTCCACTCCTAAATTTATGATGTCTGCCTTTCCAGATCCTTCCTTCAATCTCCAGCTATTTCTCAAGCACCATTTTCTATCTGGGTAAATATAAACTTCATTTATTATGCTAAGTGAAATCAGCCAGGCTGCAAAAGACAAATACCATATGATCTCACCTATAAGTGGAAGCTAATCAACAAAACAAACAAACAAGCAAAATAGAACCAGAGGCAGGGAAACAAGGAACAGACTGACAGGGACCGGAGGGGAGGAGGGAAGGGGATAAGGGAGGAAAGAAGGGAACGGCGTAGTAAAAGAACATGTATGAATGACCCATGGGCAGGAACTACAGGGTGGGGACTGACTGTGGGAGCCGGGGGTGGGCAGGGCAGGGGAGTACAATGGGGGAAAATTGGGACAACTGTAATAGAATAACAAATTAAAAAAGATTTCTTTTAAATAATCTGCATGTATTAGATAGCTATATTAGTTTCAGGTGGGCTTCAACAATTTTTTAAAATATTATTTGAAAAATAATTTATGCACAAAATGGGACTTAAGATAGCATTTAGAATCCAAAATCTTTATTTTCTGTTTGAATAAATGAGAGCCAGAAAGTTTAAATAACTTACCCATAGGTCTATAAGTGGACTCTGTTGGCAAAAAGATAACCAAGCATTCAAAAAATGGTCTAGATTTGACTGGTTTAACAAGTCCAAATGCTTTAATCAAATTTTTACTTCTTGTTTGTCTTTTAATTTTTATTATGCTTCTAAGCTTGCATGCTAATGTGATAGTGACTGATAGGAGTTAAATGAAAAGGGAAGCTATGCAAATAATACAAGACAAATTTAAATAGTTCTTTGTGTTTAGATACTTATTAATTCTGATAACAAGTAGCATCTACTAAGTGTTTAGCACTGTAATATTATCAATAATATAATACAGGGTGGGGCAAAAGTAGGTTCACAAATGTCCATATGGAAATTGATGCAAAAATCAATAAATAGTAATATAAGAACAAACTCACATACTCACAACTGTAAGCCTACTTTACCTACTTTTACCCCACCCTGTGTTATATCACACACACCCCACCCTGTATTCATCACACACACTTTAATTTTTTTCATGCATGTAATTGTACTCTAAATTCTTAACACAGATAAACATATCTTACATACTAAATATTTTTCTAAAGTAAACACTGTTTCAGCTAAGATTTTAAAATATCAATTTAGTTATAATAATTGTTTTTGAAGCCAATACTTGTAACAATGATTTGTTCTTTAAAAAGTTATGACATTTGAAGTTTTTATTTTAAGTTTTTGCTATTGTCAGGTGCATGTGCACTTTGCAATTGCTCTTCAAATTCGACTTTCTTGAAATAAAAATCAGATTTTTAAGTTATCTTTGTTGTTGCTTACATGTGGAAATGTAAGTAGTCACTTAAACTATTATTACCAAAATGCTGTTTGAAGGTATATTTGGTTGTTAACTTTAATATCATAAGCATTATAATGTAGCTTAAGAGGGAAAAAATCTAGCTCATCAAAATCTGTGATTTCACATATATTTATGCTTAGGTTAAGGCTAAAGTATATAACAGGCCTTACCAAACCACAGAATTACAAGAACAGCACACATAAATATCCATAAATGTTTCAAAACCTTTCAGATAGTAATTAAATGTCCCTCCCTAATTGCTTGTAAAAGTGGACACTTTTAATTTTAAAGATGCAGAGTAAAATCTACATAGAAGTTCTTGTAACTAAATTTATGCTTGAATCATTAAGAGACACTTTATTGTTACATTATTTCTTACTGTAAAAATATTGAAAACATTTTAAGGGAGCTATTACATTTTCAGTCATGCTAGGATTCATTAACTTCTGCAGGTTGTTTATTTTCTTTCAGTTTGTGAAGATGTGACAGTTACTATGATCAGCTATGTTTTTACATGAGAGCTCTTTGGCTTGTCTACTGATAAAAACATTTATTCGTCAGTCTATTTTCAGGAAGAACTTTCTAGATCTTGAGTCTGAAAGATTGGATGCATTTTCCAGGCTGGCTGGGCAAATTCAATTTTCTTGCACATATACATATATATTTGCTCAAAGTTTTGCCAGAAATCATTTATAAAAATTTCATCAAACCAGGTGACAACCCTTCTTGCTACAACTATTTGTATAATAGGATTCCTGATGTTGGTCAATAGCAAAAAAAAAAAAAATGCATTTTATGTCAAACTAAATGATAAAGAACAACCCTTTATTTCTAACTGATGATTTTCTTACTTACTTTTCTTATTTTTCCCAAACTTATCAAGCATCACATTTTTTGTTCAAGCAAGAATAAAAATCAAATATCAATTTCTAATAGCTTACTATATATCTTCCCCTTAAAAACAAGAAATTAATTATCAAAACTTCTCTCGTTGCACTCTCTGGTGGCTGGGCAGGACAGCCCTTGACCCAGTTCTGAGGAAAATGCCCAAGCACTGCCACCTCAGCGTCACCTAATGGGAGAGAAGGCCGAGTTCTCTCTTTCACTCCAGCCCTCTGCTGTCAAGTCTTTGCCCAGGGGGCTTCTTTTCAAGAGAAGGTGAGTCTCCAGCAGTGCCTCAAACCAGAACTCACTTTAGAGCACTAGGTAAGATCACACTGAACAATTACCATCTGGGACTTTCCCTTCCTGCCGAGCCATTCCACAGCAGAGTAAGCTCTAGGGTCTCACACTCCTCCGTGCAGTCATCTTGTGTCCTGGTCTTCAGTGACCCAGACAGTTTCCCCCAAAACTGAACATAAACCCAAAATTCCACTTTATTCATTTAAAATGAAAATAAAACTGGAAATGTGTCTGAATATCTCTGCCAGCTGGTTATCAAATTTTGGTTCTCAAGAAAGGAAATCTTGAAAAGGAGCAAGATCAGAAGTATAACTGATGAGTAGATAGAGGAAGGTGATGTGAAATATTCTAGAGAGACACTATCAGCAAGAAAATATAGTCAGTGGTCAATCACATAGAAAGGGATAGCATCCTTTCACAGAACTAAAAATGCAGATACAGTGTTCACCAGGAACAAATGCTGGTATTAAGAGTATAAAACATCACTATTTATTATAATTATAAAGCTATCTTCCATCAACTACATTTAAGTTGGTGTCTTTTTAAGACAATGTAAGAGAGAATATAGGACTTCTTGATGCTACTCAGAAGCTAGAATGACTAGTAACATTTACAATTCATTGCCAGGTATTTTTAAAATAAATTCAAACATTCAATGACTGTGAAACCTAATGTAGATAACACTTAATCTAATATTTCCAAAACTTATCTTACCATCAGAATCACCCAGGATTTTTTTTCAGAATGGAGACATATATTTCTTTGTTTTGCTTGTTTGTTTAGTTTTTAATTCTATCTTTTTATTGTTGTCCAAGTATAGTTGTCTCCATTTCCCCACCACAGAAGCTTTGTAGGAGAGTCCAAAGAATCTTAACATTAAGAAAAACCCTGGTTGAAGAATCATCTGATATAGTTCATGAAAATCTATATTTAAAAAAAAATACTCCAGATTTTCTGAAAATTAGGAAAATTTGAGAACTACCAGCTAATTCTAATTCTGTCTTTAAAAGAACAAATTGAAATCCTAAAGAAGTTGTCTGTTGATAACTGAGATATTTTACACACACACGCAAATGCCTTAGACATGTAAAGCATTTTGCCTGATGATTAATATAAGACATACTATAAGATAGAGAACAGACTGACAGTTGTCAGAGGGGAGGGGAGTTGCAGGGCTGGGTATAAAGGTGAAGGGATTAAGAAAAAAAAAAGAAAGAAAGCCTCACAGACACAGACAACAATATGGTGATTACCAAAGGGAAAGGGCATGTGGGAAGGTGGAAGAGGGTAAAGGGGGGATAAATGGTGATGAAACAAGAATTGACTTGGGGTGGTGAACACATAATACAATACACAAATGAAGTATTATAGAATTGTACACCTGAAACCTTTATAATTTTATTAATCAATGTAACCCCAATAAATTCAGTAAAAATTTTTTAAAAGACATAGTATATGAATGCCTCTTAAATTTCTATTTAATCTTGCTACCAGGAAAATATACGTTATGTACAAATTTATTTATTTTATTGCTCAAAAAATATTTGCTTTCTGTTTCCTAAACTCTGGAGGATGTCTGTTTGTGTCTTATAGCCTCCTTTATACCATCTAAGACTTGAGAGAAAATTACTTCCAATTTTTATGAGCTCCCTGTAAATTTCTACTCCCTAAAAACCTATTCTGTTTTCTCTAGTTCTCCACCTTTACCTAAACTACACCTAAAATAACACTGCATCTCATAATGAGCTCTCAGTAAATAGCTTGTGTGAAATACGAATATTCTTGAATGACAACATTTCAAAGTTGAAATAAAATTAAAATTAGAACAATATGGAGGCCACTTGGTATAGAATTTACTGAAATTTGCTCTTCATCCTTGGGATTTTAAAAGATGTACTTGTGCAATGCTGTAGGCGCACTGACAGAAATCATGAGAGGCCATAATGCAATTTAAAGTCAGTTGACATACTATTCTCACTGCTCTTTTCCTGATTGTCCAGTTCACTGCTCCCTGTGGGACATACAGATAGGCACCCACCTGACAGGGACACTTGTCCTTGCTATGAACTCATACCCAAGGTTGTGCCATTTTCATATATGTTACAGAGACCAAGATACAGAACCACTAGGCAACATTTTATCTGGCAGATGAACTCTGCAGTAACCAAGTCTCAGTGTAACCTACAATCTAAGCACACATAGAAAACAGCCAGGTTGCTGAGTTGCATGTTGACATGTCTGTTTATTCTACAGAAAATGTAGGTAAGCGATGGTCTTTTAAAAAGAAATCACTAGCCCTAGAAGTCTCCTAATTTTTAATCACATGGAAATCAAAGCTTTACCTCTAACCTCTTAAAAATTAACTTTACATAAAATTATCTAAGCATACAGGAAAAAGTAAGACCCCTGAGAAAAAAGTCAGTGGGGGAATAAGTCTAGGAAATCATGTATACTATAAGGAGCATGATGTGATGTGCTAATAAAAGAGAATGTCACCTAACATGTTTTCAAGTATGGGTAAAGGACTATTCTTAGAAAACTAGATATTCATGTATGATACATTTTTAGATAGAAGAATGAATAGCAATAATATACACATCATTAGAAGTGTTTCCTTTGTCTTAGTTTAAGGGTAGGACACTCACTTCCATAGATTTCATAAGAATCTGAGAGTTAAAAGTAAGGCTTTCCTTCTGAAAGCTTCACTTTCACACTCCTTTGCATCTCCTTCATCCTTATGTCACTGACCTTTTTCCAAACTATTCTACTAAATTTTCTGAAAACGTATATTTTGTCTTCAACCTCATCAGAGAACCATTACTCTATGTCCTGACCTTCTGAGGTACAAGAAGACAGGTTCTACCCCAAGCTTGTTTTTAGTGTATATTTAAAAAAACAGATGATTAATTCCCAATATACCATTCAGTTAGTAATCAGTGTGTCCTGTCTCCATGGTAAGGGAGAAAAGGACAGTTAGTGTTGGTTGTTTAATTATACAACCATTTAAACAAATCTAAGCAAATTATAATGCTTGGGAATATTTAAAAGTTATGTTCAGATTGGTAATCTGAACATTGGTAATCAGGAAAAAACAACAATAAAGTATTATAATGAAGGATAACATACAATTTCTAAGATCAACAAAACATCTGCTTCTATTCCAATATTAAATGTATATAAGTCCTTGTGGAACCTGCAGTGGATTGTTGTAAGGATCAGGGGTCAGCAAACTTGTAAATAAAGGGTTTTTTTTCTCCTTTAATTGGAAGGCTTATGAGAAAGAAAGGCTGTGTTTTGTTTTTAATTGGGAGAGAGCCACACCAATTTGTTTTTATTCTCCAGGCTGTTTTCATACTACAGGGGCTTTGTTGAGTCGGCATGGCAGTGACCCTGTGTCCCGTGAAGTCCAAAATATTTACTTAGCTCTTGAGGGTAAAAGTTTGCAAATGCCTAGTATACAAGGAAACTGGCTGTCAGATTCAATAACACAATTAAAAAGTCCTTTCATAATCCTTAATTTTAAGTAAATAATTTAAAAATATAAAACTATCTTAACAACAAATCCCTTAATGTTGACTAATTGAGATTAACCTGTTTAAAGCTGCCTTATTATAAACCATATATCCTTTCTATGAAAGTAAAGTTTAAGAGCTTTGTATTCACTGAAGTTCTAAAACTGGGGAAAAATGTGTTAGGAGTATTTATAGATCCTCTCAATTTTAAGAGAGTCCTAGATAAACTTTTGAAATGCAAAATATATTTTATATAATATACTCTGAGGTATACTCTTAAGTGAACTCTACCATTAGATGAGGCTTATATAAAGAAAAGTCATAGCTACAATAAAATTTTAAAATATTTTGGAAAATTACAGCTTCATCTGCAAAGCCAAATTTTCTATATAATGACCTTCCTTTTTATGTGGTTTTGGTGGTTTTGTAGGTATGCGTCTAGGTTTTAGGTACATGGAACATCAAATGTTTTTTATCAAATGGGATACCAAATGGAATATCGAAATATTTTTCTAATGTGAGAGAAAATACCGAAAGCAGGCAATTACTTTGAGAGTTAACTCAGGAAGAAAGAGTGAGGGGCAGAGTGATACAGGGAAGGAAGGGAGGCTCATTACAAGGATGGTTTATCAACCTGGCTATTGCTGTGTTGGAACCTAATAGACCTTCTCTACCAAAGTAAACTAAAGGTTGTCAAACTGGAAGGAGAAAAGGGCTCCATCCTTTATTGGTCATGGGTGGCATAAACTCTCCTGGACTCCTGGTTTGCCCTTGCATGAATATCCCACCTCCTGAAGTGACACCTGCATGATACTCCATCTGCTTAAGCCACGAGTTGTGGTTCAGTCCAGGCAACTATAGTTCGATCACACCTGCACCAATGGGTCATAGTCTGAGATTGAAACTTGTGCTTGAAGAGTTACCTATCTGCTATCTGCTCATTGCTCTTCATACTTTAAATATTCTCCCTACATGATCCGATCTTAAATCTCTCATCTCACTCTACAGTTCTGCCCTAAACTTCAGATCCCCGCCCCCAGCCACTAAGACATTTCCACTTTGCTGTCCTACAGAAATTTCAAAGTTTTAGAATGTCTTAAATGAACTCATCATTCTCTCTAAAACTTTCTTCTATCTCTTCCTTTCCCCATCTATTCAACATTTCAACATATAGCTTCTGTTGAGATGGTCCTGCTGTTTCCACCAGAATCCTGAATTATCCTTAATTGATTATATATATATGATATATATCATATATATTATGTATATATATATACACACACACATGTATTTTAATGGTAGCCCTACTTCAACATTTTCTCTTCCCAGTGAACACACTAATCTATCTAATAGTCCCTTCTGATTGGCTGAATTAACTGATTAAATCCCTCAGTGGCTCCCCATCTCCTGCAGATCAATGCACTCATTCTTGACCAAGATATTTGAGACACTCCCTAATCTGGTTTCTATCTACCTCTCCCTGGCTTAAACTTCATGTCATAAATTCCAAAACTGCTAGTGGTTTTTCACATCAGGATATTGCTCCTCATCTGTACATATTTACATAGGCCTCCTTGTTACCTTAATTCCTGACCCCAACCCCAACACAGCCTATCTCCTACTGATGGCTTAAGATGGATGCCATACATCTTCCTAGATACCACCACACTGAGTCAGATGTTTCTCCCTTTTATTGTAACCATTTGCTTCTGTGTCTCTGTCTCACTTTGTTCCCTTTAGAACATGTGCTACATGAGGACAATGATCGTCTACTATTCATATTCACACCCTGATCCAGCGACATAGTGCCTAGGTACTTGTAGGACCTAATATTAATAAACAAATGAATATATCAGTAGACATGAATTAGCACTTAAATAAAAGCGTTCCTTTTGACCTAAGTTAATATTTATGTGGGTAGATTATATACAAATGTTCAATTTTGCTGTTCATGTTCCATCTATTTTGAGTAATTAATTCATTATTTAGTTTCAGTATATCAATCCTTTATGCTGATATAAAAAAATGTAGAGGAGCCCTGGCTGGTGTGGCTCAGTGGATTGAGTGTTGGCTTGTGAACCAAAGAGTCGTGGGTTTGATTCCCAGTCAGGGCACATGCCTGGGCTGTGGGTCAGGTACCCAGTTGGGGGCACATAAGAGGCAACCACACATTGTTGTTTCTCTCCCTCTCTTTCTCCTTCCCTTCCCCTCTAACAATAAATAAATATTTTTTTTTAAGAAAAAGGTAGAGGAACTAATGGCCACCTCTAAAATATATAACAGAAATGTTGATATCTATCAGTAAAATTTGAATTATTGGAAAGAAATTAAAAACATAAACTGTGGTCTTAAATGCATTTAGGGGCTGAAAAATAATAAAATTCATAGTAGCTTATACTAAAATTTAAGGAAAGCTTTTGTTAAGATATGATGAAGCTAAATTTTAGTTTCTTAATAAGGATTTTTATGACTCTTAAAACACAAAATGAATTGTGGAGTTCAATTAATTGTGGATATATAAAACTGAATTTGTAGAATTTTATAATTAGAAACAATTCATAACTTATCTCATTATTCTGATGAGGAATTTGGTCATTAGAAGATTAAGTAACATCTATAAGGTCATTGGGTCCCTTAGTGGAAAATTTGAACTTTAGAATCCAGGGATGCTAACTCCTGACTTGATATTATCAACTTTATCATGTTGTTTACCAGCACTTTTGAACATAAATGTTGGAATATTACATTTGCTTTAGATACACAGCACCAAATATCAAACTCATCATAGTAGCATAATTAATGTATATCTATCAAAACAAAACAAGAAAATTCCATATTAAAGTCATTTTTAAATAATTTAATATACCTAATAGGTTAGTCTAACAGGATAACCTTTAACAAAGTTATTAACCCCCCATAAAAGAACAAATTGAAAAAATATAAAGTATTTGTATACATGATGGAATATAAGCTAATTCATTTTATTCCAATGCTTCAAACTAAAGCAAGTTGACTTCAGAATTATTGTCATTTTTCATTACAATCTTGTTTTTTATTACATTATACTATGCTTCATACTGAATATAAAATCAATTTTTCATCTTAACACATGCTAAAAATACAAAGGATCACCATGTCAAAAATCAGTAGGAAGAATACACATTTCCAATTATGCTCTTTAAAGCTTCTTGGGAAGCTTTTTAAATTGAACAGTCTTATTCAAACACAATGATTCTTCTACATTGTAAGAATTGGGTCTGTGAGGAAAGATAAGAGGTGTCTTAAAGATGACAAAGTGTGAAAAATAAGATGCTATTAACTAAAAGCGTGGGGAACAAGCTGACTGTCTGAACCATCACATTCTATCTTTGAAAGAGTGAAAAAGCAAGCAGTAAGAGGCTGGGAGTCATGTATTCATTTATTTGGGCATTGTCACCACTAGATTCATTGAAATTCATCTGCATGCTTGCTATGCCCTTTCGATTTAGCTGATACAGTGAAAAACATAAGGAATAGGTCCTTGTTTTTTTAGGTAATTATAATAAAAGTGCTAATATTAGGCTGATAACTTACACAAAATGTATATCCATAACAGTATGTTTCCAGTGACTATTCAGAGGATTAACACCTCATTTTAATCTGTGCAAAAAAGCACACACTGGTGTCACTTTGCCCTGGTTAAAGTTTGAGAGAAGTTCTGTTTTTTTTTAAATCATTTTTTATTAATGTTCAAATACATTTGTCTCCATTTCCCCACCACCACTTTCCCCCACCCCACCTACCCTCACCTCCCACCCTCAATCCTAACCCCCTTTGGCTTTGTCCATGGGTCCTTTATACATGTTCCTTGATGATCCTTTTCCTTCTTCCCCCCTTATTTCCCTCCCTCTCCCCTCTGCTTACTGTCAGTTTGTTTTTAATTTCAGTGTCTCTGGTTATATTTTGCTTCCTTGTTTGTTTTGTTGATTAGGTTCCACTTATAGGTGAGATCATATGGTCTTTGCCTTTCACTGGCTGGATTATTTCACTTAGCATAATCCTCTCCAGTTCCATCCATGCTGTCAGGAAGGGTAGGAGCTGCTTCTTTCTGATGCATAGTATTCCATTGTATAAATGTACCAGTTTCTTGATCCCCTCATTTACTGATGAGCACTTAGGCTGTTTCCAGCTTTTGGCTATTGTTAATAACATTGCTATGAACATTGGGATACATAGGTTCTTTTGAATCAAGTTCTTAATTACTAACCTACATTGCCTTTAAAAGAGAACTACTCCATTCAGAGGAATGGAGAGCACAATGGACAGCATGGATGGAACTGGAGAGCCTTATGCTAAGTGAAATAAGCCAGGTAGTGAAAGACAAAGACCATATAATCTCACCTATAAGTGGAAGCTAATCAACAAAACAAACAAATGAGCAAAATAGAACCAGAGACTCGGAAATAAAGAACAAATAGACAGTGACCAGAAGGGAGTGAGGGGGGATAATGGGGAGGTGGCAGTAAGAAGGGGAAGGGGCAAGCAAAAGATCATGAAGAGAGGACTCTTGGACACAGACAATGGGGCAGGATTGACCATGGGAGTGGGGGACGGGATAGGGATGAGCAATGGGGAAAGGGGCAGGACAACTGTAACTCAACAATAAATTAAAAACAAAAAACAAAAACTTGAACTCTGAACTGATGCTGCAAATCTTAAAATCCTAGTTCCACTACTCAATGTTTTTAAAACTTTTTATTTTGACCTAATTTTACACTTACATGAAAAGGTACAAAAAAAAAAAAAAGTCCCCTCATATCCTTCAGCCTAATTCCTCTAATGTTAACATTTTACAGAATAATCCTCATTTTCTACAAGAGTAGAACCTCTTCTTAGTGTTTTGGGGAGATTATAAAATGATAATGTACAAAATACCTCACCTGGCATATAGAAATTATTAAACAAATATTATCTGTAGTTGTTCATTTGGTTTTATGTATACATGAGTAAAAATAGAGGCTACAAGGTAAATAGTATGTAAAAGCTCCATGATCTGGCTTTGGGCTTCCATGACTAATTAGGAACCTAATGGAAATATGTCTCAGGCCGGATTCCCTGTGAAACAGATTTGAGATAAGAGATTTGGGTGCAGAACTTTTACCGGGGAATTCCCCTTGAACCAACAGCCTAGGGGAGTGAAAACAGTATGACTGAGTAGAGGAGGCAGTTGAGCTATTCAATATGATGCAGTCACAACAAAGGCCTCAGAGAACTCGATGGTCCTTCCAAGTTGTATGTTATTGAGGCAAGAATACTGAGCTTTTAAACCTCCATTGACTGTTCTTCTAATATGAGCTGTCTCCAAAGAGGGGCATCACATCTTGGCAAGATGGATCTCTGGAGGACAATTTCTAAAGAGAGAATCAGCTAGAAGCCATTGGCTGCCAACACTCCCAGCAGATGGCGGTGGGAGGTCCTTCAGTCTTGAGGGAGCACTGGGGTCATGCACAACAGTATTCATGACAAACTATTTTTGAGAAACTCTGTGCTCAAATCTAATTCATGGCCAGTGAATCAAAACTATATGCTGTATTCTGTTAGGTGACAAAAATTAAAAAGATAATTAAAATCAATATACTGACTCTCAAAGCCTATTGAAACATTGGTCTTTTGTAATTTTTTTATCTGCACACAAGGATATGTTTATTGATTTGAGAGACAGAGAGAGAAAGAGAAAAAGAGAGAGAGAAACATCAATGTGAGAGAAAAACATCGATCGGTTGTCTCCCACACGTTCCCTGACCAGGGACTGAACATGCAGGCTAGGTATGTCCCATGACTGGGATAGAGTCCACAACCTTCTGGTGCATGGGATGATGTTCCAACCCAGTGGGCCACCCTAGCTGGGACTGTCTTTTGCTATGTTTTCCCTTGCTTTTGTTTCTTTAAGAACCTCTAGAGAGCAATAATTAGTAATACATGTTTTGGACAGTACCAAATTTCAAGGACCTTTTGTCATGGACCAAATGTTTCCATTGATATTTTGGGTAGAACCAAATGTCCTGCTATGATCAAGTTTCAATAAAAGTTTTCCTGTGTTTTCTTCATTAAGTTCTATAATTTTTCATTTATATTATAAATGATATGGACCTTGAGTTTCTTTGAAAGCATGGTGTGAGGTAAGTGCTGAATTTCATATTTTCCATTTAATATCCAGTTTTAACAGCAACATTTTAAAAAAGACTTTTATTTCCCTATTGAGTTACAACTGGCTATAAAAGCATGGGTCTCTTTCTACAGTGAATATGCCAAGCTTTTGATTAAGAGAATGAAGGTGGGCAAAGAAAAACGCCAGAGACAGACTGCCAAGAGATATAGGCCATCCACTCTGAGTCTGAATCCAGTCAAAAATTAGATTTTCTAAAAGTAATAAATAAGACTAACATAAAAAAAAGAGTGGGTCTCTTTTCTAACTTTTTATTCTGTTAAAAGCAGCTTTATAATCTCTCTTGAAATCTGGAATGTTAAGTCTTCCAACTTCATTCTTTTAAAAAAATGCTTTGGCTATTCTAAGATCTCTGCATTTTCATAAAAATTTTAGAGTAAGTTTTGTAATTTCTCCAAAAAGGCCATAGGGTTGATTGGAATTAAATTGAATCAGATCATTTCAGGGATAATTATCATCTAATAAGTATTAAACCTTTAATTGTGAAGTTCATATGTATAGTTCCATTTTGGGGGGGTTTCTTTAATTTCACACATTAATGTTTTGTACATTTCAGATCTGTGCATTTTTATATAATTTATTCCTAAGTATTTTATTATATTTAATGTATTTTAAGTTGAGTTTTTATGTAATATGATTTTTTAATTGCTTGTTAATTATATATAGAAATACAATCATATTATTTATTGACCTTTTACCCTACAACTTGGCTTAAAGTACTTATTAGTTTTAGCACTTTTCTTCATGTTCCTAGGGATTTACCATGTACACATTCATGCCATCCGAGACTAAATATAGTGCCTTTCTTCTTTCCTTCCTTCCTTCCTACCTTCCTTTCTTCCTGCCTGCCTTCCTTCCTTTCATTCTTCCTTCCCTACCTCCTTTCCCCCTTCTTTCTCTCCTTCTCTCTCTTTCTTCCTTCTCTCTTTTCTTTCTCCCTTTTGCATTCACTAGATTGGACACATAGTACAATATTTAAAAGAAGTGAGGAGAGTCAATATCCTTACATTCTTCCCAACCCTATTAAGTATTTCACCATAAATATGATGGTAGCTGTAGATTTTTTTTGTAAACATACTTACCTGGTAATCAGTTTGAAAAAGTTGCTGAGAGTTTTTATTGTAAAAGGGTGTTAGATTTTGTAAATTTTTTTATGCCTCTATTGAGGTGATCACATAATTTTTCTTTTATGTTGGGTTGGCCAAAAGGTTCATTCATTTTTTTCCCCCGTAAGATGACTCTAGTAGCACTTAGTTGTCTTTAATGTCATTCAAAACAATTTTGTTAGTTGTATTGTGACAGCTGTCATATCAAAATTGGTGAATTTTTGTGTAGCCATTTTAATATTGAAAAGGAAGAAAATGCACAACATTTTCAGGATATTATTCTTTAATTATTTCAAGAAAGGTAAAAAAGCAACTGAAATGCAAGAAAAGATTTCTATAGTGTATGGAGAAGATGCTGTGACTGATCAAATGTGTCAAAAGTGGTTTGCAAAGTTTTGTGCCGGAGATTTCTTGCTGGACAATGCTCCATGGTCAGGTAGACCAGCTGAGGTTGATAGTGATCAAATTAAGACATTAACTGAGAACAATCAACATTCTACCATGCGGGAGGTAGCCAACATACTCAAAATATCCAATTAATAAAGCTATTGGTGAAAAATGAAAATCTGTCTTTTATTTATGGAAAAAACTAAACAGACTTTTTGACCAACCAAATATTTAGGACCATTATGCATTAACCTTTTGTTATTCTATTACATGATAAGAAGAAGAAAAAGCACTTTACACTGGCCACCATCAGAGAAAATGCTGCTTTTCTTTTTTCTTTAAAATAAGGAGGCATGAATATAGAGCAAATAAATGGCTTTTGTGTACCCAGCCATGTAGAAAGAGGTTAGATATTTTGTTTATTCCAGTTCAATGACAGCTTTCAATTTTTTATTTTTAAATTTAATAACAGTGACTAGTACATTTATTATTATTATTAGATATTTATTGTCATTGTTATTGCTAAATTTGAGTAATTACTGTATGCCTCAATCTTTTCTAAGAATTATATATTTATACAGATACTTGTATATACAGAATATATAATTCTGTGTATACACAGGATATATAATACACATACATACCTATAATCTTTCTATACACATATATACATATAATCTTTGCAAAAGTTATGTGAGGTAGGTACCATTATTATATTCAATTATAGGCAAAGAAACTGTGGCACACAGAAGTTACATAATTTTCCTAAGGTTACACAGCTAGTAAATGATAGAGTCAGGTTTGAACTTAAAAAACAGTTTTACTCTGAAGTTCATATTGTATTTTATTCAATAGCTTGAATACACTCTATGATACAGTGAAGAGTTAAATTTATTGTACCAAAAATAAAACTTTAACCTGACTTACTTAAAATGTATAATAAAATAAACTCACATTTTATATCAAACAATAGCTCCAGGTTGATGTAAAATTATAGCACTGCATAAATTATAGTAGTAGTATAACGTTATAATTGGCAATGTAAGCATAACAGTACAAATTGCAGTCCTACGATGCACAGAGCTGGCTTAGATAGAGTGACACATGAAACACCTACCTCCGTTATTGGCAGTTATCTGAGCAGGAATAATGCCAAGAGTTGCAGAGCAAGCTGTCATTACCTATGAGAGCAGGGAGATCAGAGAAGCTGAGAAAGAAGCTAGAAAAAAATCTTAAAATGTAATCATATCTAAGATCAGAGAGCCAGTGACAACAGCATTGAAGGAGCAATAGAGTCCTGGAGGTCAAAACAAGTAATTACAGAATGCATTTAATAAAGAAAAATACATCCTATCCTAAGACAGAGCCTTGGTGCTCTTTAGTGGATTTTGATGGCTTTTGACTATTTCTTAATTTAGATGAAAATGCAGGGACATTGTGGGCAAAGGTCTGCTCTGTAGTGATTGAAGCAGTAAGAACACTGCAGTTAAAAGAATAATCATACTACTAACACATATAAATAAATATCACTTAATGTATTTGTACATGTACACATGTGCATAAAATAGTGAATTTAGAGACATAGAAGTATAGAAATAGTCCATACCTAATAAGGACATGCTTATACACGAGGATACCCATTCCAAATTTTCTACAATAGTCCTCATTTCAAATCACCTAAGCAGGTTCTATAAACCTTTGACATTTCCTGGGAATTTCAGTTGCTTCAAGTGCAAATAAAACTTCCATAGGCAGCAACTCACACAGAAATTGGGAGGAAAAGTTTTTGTCAGATATTCAGTATAAATAAAGGCTTTAGGTACATTGTAAAATTCTCCAATAGATGGTAAGTTTGGGGTTATATGGACTGATGTATATTGTTATCATTTTTTAGGACTTTTATCCACCTTCATCCTCTACTCTTCACCCTCCTGAAGACTGGTTCAGGGATCAATAAACATCTTTAAACATTTCAGAATTGCATTCACTCATATTTTCCCCTTGGCAGGGAGATTTATATCATAAAATGTAATTTTATAAAATATTATAAAATATTTTCTACATGAGTACAAAGGAGACTTAAAATTTTTTAAGTTCAATAAAAAGGTTCAAAATGGCAACAATAAAATATTGTTTCCAACATAAATGGTGACATAATAAAGCAAACTAGAATGTGTGTTTCAGTAAAAAAAAAAATTACATGGAAGATAATACCTTGATTTCTATTTCAATAAAATTGTTTTCAAAAGTTTGTTATCGGATTCCACTTTGAAAATAGCTGACAATGCTGTTCTGAAAACAATTTCAGAATAGCTCCTAAAGCAGTTCCAAATGGCAATCCTGCTATAAGGACAATTCCATGAAGACCAAGAACCTTGACTTTCTTTTTAGATCCTGAAATTCTAGGAAGCACTAGAAAAAAAATATGTATCACCTACAATCTCCTTTTATCTTATGAAGAAATATTTTTACTAAAAATTTTAATATAAAAGGTTGGATATAAACTAAAACCATCAGTCTGACAAGTTTAAGAAAAAATAAAGTACTGTGTCTCTAATCTATTGTGAGTTAATATATTCCATAAACAGCCCTGAAGGAGGATGCATTCAGAGCATAATTGGTATAGATTGCTTTGCTCTCACTGATAGCAATACAATATTTTCTGCTGAATGAGAAAAAGTTTAAAGGCATAAATCAAGATAAAGCAATCACCTGACAAAGAATGACAAAAGGTCCCATCCCTTTTTCTTAGTGAATGCTGCGACACATTGATTTTCTACTGAAGATAACAAGCAAAATCATGTGTCATCAGTATCAGCCAGCAAAACTAGTTGGTTCAATATTTTATACTGTTAAAAAAAACAACTTACAGAGAAAAGGCAAATCTGAAGTGTTCGATATGACCAAAACAAGTTTGGATCAGCAGAGAAAAACACATTTGAAAGACATCTCATAGAGTTTATTCCTAGCGAATAAACAACATACATCAGAAAGAAATAAACTGTTGCTTTTATTTATCTAGCTAGATACAGAGCTACTGCTAAATAAGAAGATTCTTATCCAGTGTGTTACTTAAAAGTATAGTTTTCAGCAAAATTATCCACCGTTGGTAACTTAATATACATCTTCATATGGCAGCTTCACACAAGTATAATTAAATACTTCTTTACGCAGAAGAGACAGGCAGGGCAGCTGTTAGCATATCCCACACTTTTCATGCAAATTCCAAAATGGCAAATAAATCCCACAGCTGAGATTTCAACCCTGCTCAGAGCCCCTTGACTGACAGCCTTGCTGTGACAAATTTGGAACATCAGACATGGCCAACCCCCCTGCAATGGGTCTACATTTTCTCGCTCCATCCTACCAAACCTAGACAGAAGGCAGGGTGAAGTGATTTGGAAGCATCCATGAGTAGAAAGGGCCCAAATGGCTTATATAGGCAGCAACAGGGGAAAAAGAAACAAATAAACAAAAACAGTTACATAAAGCTTCAAAATAGGACATTGGCCATGAAGGGATATGGGACACACTGAAATTAAAGCATTCATTTTTACTTAATAATTTTCTACCTTTTTTTAACCAACCAACTGGCAATTTTGAAAAATTCAATCCCCCAACTAAATCTTTCTTTGTCTTTCTCTTTGTCTTTGTTGCTTTCCAACATGGATTATTGAAATATTTGAATATTACCATTGCTTATATTACTTTTATGATTTTGCAATGTTCAATGATCCAAAATAATATATATTACTACTAATACAAGGTTGGCCCTTGACCAGTGTGGCTCAGTTGGTTGAGTGTCATTCTACAAAGCAAAAGGTTGCCAGTTCCATTCCCAATAAGAACACATACCTAGGTTGCCAGTTTGGTCCTGGTAGGGGCGCATGTGAGTTGCAACCAACTGATGTTTCTCTCCTTCTCTTTCTTTCTTCCTTCTGTTCTCTCTAAAATAAACAAATATGTTTTTAATAATAATAATAATAATAATAATAATACAGGGGTAGGCAAAAGTAGGTTTACAGTTTTAATGCAAATAAATAATACAGTAATTAATAATAATAATACAAGAATAAACTGTTTCATGCATTCACAACTGTAACCTACTTTTGCCCACCTCTGTGAATATAAAGTATATTTCTAATGCTTTATGATCCATAATTACATTTTCCTCTAATATTGGATATTCAAAATATTAGAAAAAATTAGTGCTACAGAAGTCATAACAAGTAGAGTAGGATTGAAATAATAGATTTATTAAGAAATAAAAATTGTTTTCTGGTACATACACTCTTGTAGTAATGTCCACCTAATCTTTTCTTCCCCCCTTCTCTAGTCACCTGTTCTTCAGCCTGGAAACCAGGTTCATCACTTTGTATGAGGACTGCATGGAGAGTTCACATAGTAAGATGTGGTTATACTGGAATTCAACCGAAGAAGACAGTGTATGAGAAACTTAACATTGTGAAAAAAGATTTATTGTGCTGCTCAGTAAGCAACAAATCTGTGAGTGTTGCTACAGAGGCTACAAGTCAGTCATCCAAAACATTTCAGTACAAATTCTAGCAACTACACATACCCTGAAGAAAAATGTTATATGAGGCTGCATATATAATTTAGATTTTTAGCATTTTTGTACATAATTTCATGGACTGTGGGACCGACCTAACATTATTAAATCTGTTCCTGTTTTATTTAGAATATCACTTCAGAAACATTTTTTCCCTAGGAGCACTGAAACATGATGCACCTTTTAGATTTAAAGGCATATTCCACAAATGAAAAAAATAAATTATGGATATGAATAATATTTTCTAAAAATATTTCACCACAAAATTCACCTGGGAAAAATCATTTTTTTAATACCTAATGGTATTACCAGAACACAACAGAATTCTTTCAGAGTAAGTCAGAAAGTTCTGTGGTATTAAGAGATCTAGTTTAACAATCTTTTCTTTGAAAGGGCATGTCCCCTCCTCATGCCTTCCTCATACATAAGCATACATTTTAGAAAAAGAGGTCATGTTAGAAATGAGTGAGCTGAAGATGGTAAGTTCTGGTTCCAAGAATCAATAACTTGCATTAAACTAGGTTGTTTTTTTTTAACACTTATCAGTGACTATGGATGACACTGAAACCATACCAAGAAACTCAATCTTCTACATGAGAAAACGTTTTCTGACAGTTTGTCCAGAGGTAGGATGGAAAACCTCATGACTAATAAATGCTTACATTTGGCTTCAAATACGTGGTGAGAAGATGCTGGAACTAATTTTAATGTTAAATAATTCAAATTTGTATTCAAATATAATAATTCTGATACAACATTTGGGTACATCACCAATAAAACAGGCATCTGAAAGCATCAGGCAGTGGGCACTGTGTGAAATAGTTATCACTCATTATGTAGCTAGGGTCTCATTCGGGTATGAATAAAATGTGACATGTAGGTGAGACCAGAAATAATAAAGAATCTCACTGTGTTTCCTTTGTTAGAAACTGTCCCTTTGGAAGGTCAGTAGTATGCTCAGTTTTTGAGTTGAAAGCTCTTTAGAAGCTGTGATATAAAATTGTCTTCAAATAGTTATGATAAAGTAACTGCTCTCTTACTTTCATTCAACAGCCTCTGTGACTGAATGTGGCTAACATCCTTTCCCTTGTTGGCCTGTCAATGTGACCCTCCACATAGGATGTTCTATAAAAAGTTATTTTGCTGTATTGATTTTTTCATGGAAATTTTGTGCTAGTAGTATATACTTAGGGGAAAGAGAGGTGTCTCCTATCCAAAAAGCATGCTGGGAACAAGAATCAGCAGTGAGTTCTAAGAAACTCTAAATAACTTTTTAAAAAATGAAGCAGTCTTATTAAACATGTTAAATAAAGCAGCTTAGATTAAAGCAATAAGAACTCAAAAGGAAAAAACAAACAGTCTAGGACTTAAAATTTTAAAATTTTAATCCACAAATGATCTCAGATAACAAGCACAGTAATATGCATTGAATTGAAAATTTTAAATATAGAGTTCAAACACTATACTGGTGGTGGCGTTCTGGAATAAATGGAATAAACACCTTGTCATATATGAATGTACCCTACAATAGGAACACCCAGGATCACAGATTTGCAGACACTCTCACCCTCAGATTCATGTTTACAAAAATACACCACCTAAAATGTAAAATATCCAAGAAAACACTTTTGGGAAAAGGAAACATTATATTGACATACTGTATCATGTCCATATATAAGCCATTTCTCTGCAGCATCTCTATGATTTCATTAACACCAATGTAACATTTAATGAGTACAGAATATTACTAGTATTAGAACAGTAAATTATTATATAGTTAGTATAAATGACCAGCACTGCAACCACCAAACACATTCCAAGTACTGGGATCTCCAGAAATGACAATATCTAAAGGTCATTATGCTTCTTCATAAGACTATTACGCCATACTTTCTTCTGCATCATCAAAATCTGGAAATGCTTTCTAAAATGGATTTAGAAAAAATGTGGGAAAAAAAGGTATAATTTTACAGGATTCATATATTTTGAAAATCAGCCACATTTTTTCTGAGTTTTTTATTCATATTTATGAAACTGACGAAAGGGATCTCTAACTATCCACTTCAGGGGATTGCTAAGAAACCAAACAGATAATATTTGTAAAAGTCACTTGCAAATGCCACGGATAAAAGCCACATAAGTATTTGACCTTGCCGTTGTAAATTTGACTTTTAGGGGTAGGAAGGTGAAATTTAAGGTAAAGAGTATTCCACCCGGAGTAAGGAAACCTAGACCCAAATGCTAGCTCTGCCTGGGAGTAGCTGTGAGATCTTCCCACAAAGCATGCACTCTTCCTGGACTTCCATTGCTTACCTATAAAATGTGAAATATTCAAATGAACTATTCAAAATAACATAATTAGCAGTTTGAGCTTTTTTTCAACATATGAGAGATGGTGCCAAACTCTTTTTCCCCTCAAGACTTTTTTCAGTAGAGCAAGTACTTAAAATCAAAGGGACCAGCAGCTATTTCTAGTGCCATGTGTCCATCTTTAATGATTTTAATCACACATGATTGGGGGCAGTCAAGGAGGAAAACAACTTAACATGCTTTAGTACACCCTTAATTAAATGATAAATGGTATCGAAGTTAACTTTGATCAAATTCTAGTTCATTTAAATTAAAAAATATAGCAATGCTTAGATATTATTTAGCAATCTTCCTTAGACATTAAGATACATTTCCAATGCACATTATGAAACCCATTATCTAGCCCTGGCTGGTGTGGCTCAGTGGATTGAGTACCAGCCTGCGAACCAAAGGGTCTCCGGTTCTGTTCCCAGTCAGGGCAAAAGCCTAGGTTGCGGGCCAGGTCCCCAGTAGGAGTGTGTGAGAGGCAACCAAATATTGATGTTTCTCTCTCTCTTTCTGCCCCGCTTCCCCTTTGTCTAAAATAAACAAATTTAAAAATCTTTAAAAAAAAGAAAGAAAGAAACCCATCATCCATACCTGAAAAGGCTGCCTGCTGGAAAGGTGGAGGTGTTTCTTCATCCATCTGTTGCCTTGATTCCCAAATATCTGCCACAGCACCTTCCCCCTTGTGTTGCTCTGGATTCTCTGGTAGATGTGAATGTGCTTCCCAAACATGTGGTGATAGAAGCAGAAGGTGCAGCAGTCTCTAACAGTGGCTTTAAGGATTGGGCTGAGTAAAGCAGCTGTGTCTTGGAAAACCTGTGGCTCTGAAGATTCTATGTAGAATCAGTGTCCTTGAGCTGTGCCCAAAGTATTATCCTTCACTGGCCCTGTATTAAGTGTTGAAGTTGGAACCTGGTTCCTGGTACAATCAAAATCATTTTCTGTATTTTGTTCCCAGTTACAAACTCCATTTTCAAAATAAACTGTAGTTCAAGTGCTGAAACTGGCAGTAAATAATAGCAGAAGATAATTAATGACAAAAATAACTATAATTAATAATACTCATATTTTACTCCTCCTGCCAAGGTAAGCAATTTTAATCTAAAAAATTGTAAAGTTTTCAAAAGAGTAAATAAATCCTAGATGATACATCAAGTGATAATATTTTATGGACTGAAGGTGGAATTACTTTGCCCATTATTTTTCAAACAGCTGTTGTGCTTTATGCCCATCGCTTATCCGTTTCTTTTACCATAACTCTAGGCAAATGATCACAGCCCAACATCTGGCTCACTGCGACATACTTCTGACTCAGTGGATTTCAACTTTAGCTGCAAGTTCCAATCCAGTGAACATTTAAAACAAACAAACAAACAATGCAACAAAGCCCAGACTTCATCTCCCAAAATATGGTCCAGATGATACAGCCAATCATCAGGATATGTTATCAGCTCCCTTGGTGAGCTAAGAAGAGTCATGTTTTAATAGATCTCAGTCTTTTGGAATCATCTGGGGTACATGGTAAAATTGCTTCCATGGTAAAACCAACATGAGTACTAGTTTGATACATGGCTGGTGAAGCCCAGGAATCCATTTTCAGTAAGAACTCAAGGTGAAGGGTTTACAGGAACAAATATAGAGGACACATGGACAAAACTAGGGGGGGTGGAAATGGGAGGGATGGGTGGGTGGGCTGGAATGGGAATAAAGGATAGAAACTGTACTGAATAAACTAAAATAAAACAAAGTTAAAAATAAATAAATAAATAAATAAATAAATAAATAAATAAATAAATGGAAGGATCGTCAGGGGGGAAAAAAAAGAACTCAAGGTGATTATAAAGCAGGTGTTTTCTAGGTCTCACTCTAAGAAACTATTCTCTTCATCTCCACCCTGCCCTTGTGCATCTGTGCCAGAATACCACCCTTTAATGACAGTTTATCGTTTTCCTTCTCCATTCAAAAACCTTGAACATATATAATCATTTAACCTAAAGTTAAATCTAAACTCCTCTACCCTTCAAGCTTCACCTTCCCAAACTCAATCAACTTCATGTTTGTTCTTCCCCTTAGCAAGCATCATCTTCCCAACATTCCCTGAACATTTCATCTCTTCCCCATCTCTATGTCGAATATTTCACTGTGTGTCTTGCTGATTCTTAGCTGTGTCTCCTCAGTGGTAGTCTTGTCTTCTCACTGGATTGTAGCTCCTTGGATCTGGAGCTTTTAACCTCCTAATGCCCTCAGTCACTAGAAGAATTCAATGCACTTAAAGAAAACTGACTAGTCCCTGATCAATTACTCTTCCCAAATGTCTAGGGTAACACAAGAATATATTGATTTTTTAAGGGGTGAGAATTTTGTCAACACCAAGTATTTGTATGCAATAAATGGGGCAGAATGTATATTTGACATTATTTGGGCAGAAGGGATAGGATTAAGAATTAATGATGAGTTCCGTATTTTGGATTCATTTATATAATTTAATAATTTTGTAAAATAAGTATCAGCTGTCCTTTAGTCATCTTAGTGTAACTGTATTTGACACAAAGGTGAACAAATACTCAAACAATAAATAAAACTATATGTGACTAAATGCAGCCAGGCAAGAACAAATCATCTGTATCTGAAACCAGAGAACAGGAGCTTAGGCCTAACGAAGGGAGCCCAGTAAGCAAATGTCAAATGGAAGATGAGCTTTCATCTGGTATTTCCTCACTTGTGACTAATCAAGCCCAGCTGTAATGTGAACTGGGGACCCATGGCGTACTCTCCAGGTGTCAGTCTTTGGCTGTAGAGCAGAAGGAGAAGGTCAAGCTGCTGAGTTTTCTGACATAAAGCCAACAGATTTGTATATTACGTCTTCATATTGAGTACATGCTCAAACTTCATTTCAAAAGGGAATGTGTGTAGCTCTGCGCTTAAAAAAAGACCATGACCCTAAACATACTTCAGGTTACACAGGGAGGACTTGGGATGTCTCTTGTATTCTGTATAATAAATTCATATGTCTAGATGGAAAGCAGTGAGACTGACCATCTAGTGCCACTACTTTCTTTCATTAGTATCTAGTCAGAAGAAGTATATTGCTATTATCCTTGTAATGCCATAATCCCATTTATGAAGTTAATACTAACAAGTTTGAGGACAATTTGCTTACTTTTAGCAACAGATCAACAGTTTTTAAAGAATGATATCTGGAGAGCTTGAAAAAGATGAAAAAGCTTTCTGAATTTGCAAAAAATGAATGAGATGTAGGACAAGCAAGACTTCTCAAAACAGCCATTGTTAAAATCATCAATTTTGTTGATATCCACACAAATATTAGTTATGTGATGGAATTTTGGACTATATCAAAATTATATATGTGTAAAACTCTCTACAATGATTTATGAGGAAATTTCCTAATGTAATGTTTCTATGATGTACCCAGCATTTTATGGCTTCATTTTGGTTTAGAATTGGCCTTCTAACTTAATAGATGCATGGCTTGAATTTTAAGTGTTGTTACTATTTCTGGGAAAGGAAAAATACAAAATTTTTTCAATTAAAAAATAAAACCAAACTATTAGTTTCTGATTACTTTCAGAAGCAAGTGCATTAAGTTCTATCTGCAGCTAAGTTTATTAAATTACAAAACCTACACAATCATCAGATACACAAACATTTTGGTTTAAACCATAAACTTATACTCATCTTTGACACCTTACTCTCTGCTTCCTATAGCCAAAGCATCATCAAATGTCCCTCCTAAATATTTCCCCAAACTTCGGTCCCTCTGTCTCCATAGTTAGCACTGTGACAGCTGCCAACCCCTGTACTGCTGACTACTGCAATGGATCTCCTGATTCCAGTCTTCTCTAATCCATTCATTACCCACATGTCCACAGTGATGTTTTCAAGTGCACCGATTTTATTACATTAGCTTCCTTCTTAACAACCTTCAAATGAGAAACAACTTCCTTAATATGAACTAAAAAGACCTGCAAATCTGGCCTCCCCTTACATTTCTACGCTCATGTGGCAGCATAGTTCTCCCTTCTCCTCTCCCCTTGCACCAGCCTCACGTGAGCTACCCCCCATCTGCCACGCAGTCACACAGTGGGGTGTTTGCATGTATGCTTTGACCTACTAGTTCTCAGATCTTGGCTAATTCATCACCTCTAGAAAGTCCAAAGCCATTATGATGTAAAGTCACATCACCCCTAGCTATAAGTCCTGTCAAAGCTGCCATTTTCTATTTATTTATTAAATATTTTAGTAATCTCTCTCCTCAATTAGGCTTTAAGCTTTATGAGGACAGGGACTCTGCGTAGTTGTAATCAACACTGTATCCCTAGTATTTAGTTAATAAATACTAATGGCTTGACTAATTGATTAATGAAGTCACACAAAACATTCATCAACCCTGGAACAATGGTTAATGTCTTTGGCTTGCCTGGGTAGAAAACTGTAAACTTAAGATCACCACTATCAACATAAGTAAGAACAAAAAAAAAAATTACCACAGTCAACCTCATCAGTAGCATCACTGCAATCATCCACCCGATCACATAACTGAAATTTTCCATGCAAGCCTTAGTGTGTCCACACCAGAAATGATCTGGCCCTTCACAGCATTCCATGGGGAGGGGAAGGGCTTGGTTTTTTTCAAAACTGATGTCATTAATAGCTGAGACCCCATTATAAATGCCAAGACTGACTTTTTCTAATGACACATGGAAGAGTCAAGTAAGGCACCCAAACTGAACGGTTGCCTGTGACCACCAGTTGCCCTGGTTATGTACCACTCTCAGAGCACTGAGTCATCAGAGTTTTCCACACAGAGCTGGAGCACGGCTGCTCCCACTGACAGCCATAGGTATAAAACTTGAAGGAGAGTACACACAAGAAATGAAAATGATTGATGGGATAGACTACATATTTAACTTTTAAACTCTTTCACTCAGTCAACAATTAATAATTACTCAGCATAATGGCCACCTTTATTTCTTGCAGTAATCGTGGCTACACACTTGTCAAGCTTATCTGCTAAGGTGCATACTCTGCCTCTCAGGACCCCAGGGGCCTTTCTCAAGGAGTTCAGTTCACAACAGAAGAAGAATTATAATCCATTGTTGAAGGGAAAGAGTTCCTTTCAGTTTAAACAAGATGGCAACAAACACTGATAATGACCTGCTCATAAGTAAAATGCTAACTGGGTGGATCTAATGCAACAGCTATTTTTTAAACAAAACTGGGGCAAATCATAATGTTCGCTAACTGCAGGAATATACCTGCAGCCACCAGGCTGCTAGGGTAATTGACCATTGTTTTTGATCTGCACCTGAGAGAAAGCGTGCATCCTGCTCCCCTCTGGCTGAAAGTGGGCTCTGGAGTTTAGCAGCTTGTAACAAGCTGTTGCTCTTCTTCAGAATGAACATAAAATGCCCTATTGATGTATAAAAGCAAATCATAAATAAACCTATTGGATTATAAAGAGAGACACCTGTCTCTTAACATTATGCTAAATAACTTCCATGTCCAACTAAAATTAAGACCATACAATTAAAAAATCAATAAAAGTGATTGTTAGTAAAATTTGTTCTTATAAATATTAAACTATGATCTACACTGAGGTCTAACTGATACCAAAAACCACTGGTAATTTTAGTTTTAGTTAATTTAGCTCAAAATATAGCCATATGCCATCCCCACCACCCATAAAGGAATAATTCCACGCAGACAATGTAATTGACGATGTTCAAATGCCCTACTATTTCTTGCAGTAACACAGAATGTTATCTGCTTCTCTTTTTCTGCACAGGCCTGACCAAAGGTAAACTGAAGTCATTAGGAAGAGCCTCTGCTTACTTTTTACCTTGAGCAGTATTGTGAGTGTGATCACTGGCTGGGGCCTGTTGCTCAAAATTGGCAAAAAGTTTACTTTTAGAGCTCCACACCCGGTCAAAATGGTCACCACTAATTGCTTCAAACCAACCACAGGTATTTGCTTCAATGTCACTTCTGGAAACTGAAGAACAAGAATGTGGCTTTTAGGTCAGCTCTCCAAAGTGTTTGTATAGGTTACAAAGTGTAGAGTTCAGTGAAAATCAACTTGTTAGGCTTCTCTAAGTATACCAAAGAACACACTTGAGGGGGAAACAAAAGGATCTATTCTGATCTGAAAAAAACCTGGAGTTGTACTTATCATACTGGAAATTAAGGCAGAGTTATCAATTTTTAAAATTCAATATTTTTTCAAATATTCCTTCTAAAAAGCAGCATCATTCTGCCATATTGCTTACATAATTTCCAAGGTCTGCCTAATTTACTCTGATATTCATGCTTGTTTCTCTACTGCAATTATAGTCCTGGAAGGCTGAATTATTCCTACAGAATATTTTACACTAAACCATGAAGGAGCTACTTCTAAAAAAATTTTGTATTTGAAAAATGTAGATCTGTTATGTTTAATTACTGTTCACCTCACGTTTTTGTAGAACACAGCATTTCCTGAAGCATCATATGCGTTGCTTAATTCATGCAGGGCAGAATAATTTGACCCACTTTCCAGGTAAATATGCTGAAAAGTCAATTAAATTCCAGGAGGAAGAGAAGGGAAAGAAGAGAAAAGGAAAGAAAGGGAAGTTATAATAATTGTGGTATAGTATTACAGCTAATGTTCAGTGACTACCCTGTGTAAGAGTTCCTGTACTGCCAACTGCTTTATCTAGAGCTAACTCTCACAACAGCCCTGTGGGGGAAGGTGTTGTTGTTATTATTATTATCACTATTTTACAAGGGAAGAAAGGGAGATTTAGCGAAGTTATTAACTTAAACAACGTCATATATTTAGGAACTTGTAGAGAGGGGTTGTAATACAAATATTCTGACTCCTACTCTAATATTCTTTCTGCAACTGCTCACAATATCTGAAAATATCATTAGAGGGTAAAAAGGATAAACCAAAAAGCCATCATATAAATTTGCTTAGTGTGGACATTCAGCTGTTACTATATCTTATAATATAAAATGAGGTTCACTCCCATTGATGATTATTATACTGGAATTCTACTTCACTGGTTATTTTTATGTAAGCATATAATGATAAACTACACAGATGTTCCCATGTAAAAGAAGTTAGGAAGTAAGTAGTAAGTTTAAGTGATAAAAGTATAAAGTAAATCATTTGACTAGATTATAAAATTTAAAATTGTCAAGGCATTTTAGCATAATTATAAATCAATTTTAAAAATGCTACTTCTACTCAAGGAATAATATGAAATAACTTCTACTCAAGGAGTAATATGAAATAAAGGGCACTATTACAAATACTTTCTAATCTTTTAATAGTTCCTATATGATATCTTATTCCTAGTCTATACTTGTTTTCTGTCAAGTTTCCTGGCTGGAAATATGGCCCAGCAGAGTACTTTCAAATTTTATCAAAAGTCAACGGGAGGGGACTACTCTGTAAAGTATGTGATTATGTAATCACTATGGTGTCCACCTGAAGCTAATACAAGGAAATACGGAGGTGCAAACTGCAATTGAAAAAGCAAGTCAATGGAAATGTGTGGACACATTTAGAAATAAATACTTTAAAAATGTTACATCAACTTTAATAAGCAAGGGCTGATAATTTTAGTATATATAGGAAGACAATTAGAAATTGGCAAAGTGAAGAAAGTCTGCTATACTTAGAATGCAAGTTGCTCAAGTAAAGTTTAGAAATCTATGAAGCAAAATTAAATGTCACTTGAAGTGAAAAATAATGATACATGTAATGTTTGAAAGAAATGCTAAGAATGTTTAAGATCACATTTTTAAGGGCCATCCCTATTTGTAAATACATAATATACCAATAACCCATAAATGTACATAAATCCCAGGGGTTTCAAAGTATGTGGGTGGCATTTTAAACCCTGAGGAAGCAAATGTTTTTGTTTACTACTTTAGACAATCTTAACAACAGGATCTGGAGGTCCTGTTACATAAATGTAGAAAGAAAACAAAGCATTGCTACTGTATAACAGCTATCCCTCATAGCCACATGAAAAGGTAACCTTGTCATCTGCTGTCCAGGGAAATAGTGCTGTGGAAATAAATAAATATTCAAATCATGATAAAACTTAGAAACTACAGCAGTAATTTTATAGTTCTATTACATAAAACCTTTCAAAGATAGTAATTTCAATAGATGATTATGTTGTTAAATTTCAAATATGCTACAATATACTTTGTTTCTATACATTTAGATTTCTATACACATTTAAAACTTCACCCAAAGTGATTACATATGTAATAATCAGATGAAATTAACCTTTAGTTAGCGTTAATCAAACAGACCTCATTAGAACAGCTTTTGAAAGTTATGTATATATTTTTCTGACAGAAATACAATAACCTGGGTGTATTTTAATAATTGAAATTCAAGGATTTTTCACTGTTTTGGGAGCATCATTATTGACTTTCTCAATCATCATCATCATCATCAGAATCATCATAATTTGCAAGAACAGTTGCCGTTACCATTTAGTCAGGGGTATAGTGTGCTGAGATTGGGGCTGGGGCTGCTACATTTATAACGGGTGCCAACATAGAATTTTCAGACATTACAAGTCTGTGTTACAGCTACGGGTAGAAAAGCAAATGAGTCTCTACAGCAGCTTTGCATCATTTTATGTAAAGTTACCCTTGCGATCTCAATTAGTTATGTAAATATAATTACAGCCTAGGGAAAAGATGTTAGGGCATATTTGATGGATAACAAACAGGTCCATCACCCAACAATATCATTGCCATTTTTAAAGCTTTTTCACTCAGGCAAAAGAAGATTAATGTGTGTAAGGAGCCAAGGAACACTGTGAGGGAAAAACATCCAGAATCACATTCTGTCTCATTTCACACTCACTGTTTTAGAACTTTTCTGATGGTTTCAGATGAACCCTACAGGGGTTTGTTTGTAAGGAATAAACACAAAGTGTAGAAAGGGGAAGTCTGGACTGATCTTTGGACCTCGCAAAAAGAGAAAATTTACAAAAGGGTGCTTCTTAACATTTATCCAATATAGTTGAAAACAGGTTTGCACAAAAATCTGTGCATGAATGTTTATAGCAGCTTTATTCATAATTGCCAAAACTTGGAGGCAACCAAGATGTCCTTCAGTAAAAGAGTGGATAAATAAATGGTGGTACATCCAGAGAATGGAATGTTATTCAGTGCTAAAAAGAAATAGTCTATTAAGCCATGAAAAGACACAGAGGAAACTTAAATGCATATTACTAAGTGAAAGGAGCCGATCTGAAAAGGATATGATTCCAATTATGACATTCTGGAAAAAAGCAGGACTATGAAGAACGTCAAAAATTTGTGGTTGTCAGCTGTTGTGTGTAGGGGAGGGGTGAATAGGTGAAGCACACAGAGTTTTTATGGCATTGAGAATACTCTGCATGGAACCATAATGATGATACATGTCATTATGTGTTTGACCAAACCCATAAAACACATAACACCAAGAATGAACCCTAATGTAAGTTATGGACTATGGGTGATTATGACATGTCAGTATAGATTTATGAATTGTAACAAATGTCCCCCTTAGTGGGTGGAGACTGTTGATAATGGGGAAGGCTATGTATATTTGGGGATTGGGGGAACATGAAAAAACTCTTTACTTTTCCCTCAACTTTTCTGTGAAAATAAAACTGTTCTTAAAACATCTCAGTAATTAAGTCATATAAGTCCCTGTAATGAAAAAATAGAAACTAAATTGGCTGGATACATTATGCGCTTTAACTTCAAATTCCCTCTGGTCTTAGCCACATAGACAAAAGATGCCCAGGTTTAGAGGAAGGCAGAAAAATGGTTAAATAAGCAAGTAGTACATGCTTGTAAAAAGTAAGAAGCCGAGTCAAGGTCCACCACTTTAGATCACAGAGAAATCTGAACCACCAAAGATAGAATGTGGTGCAGAAGACATCCATTCAATATGTGTATATGTCATCTTATTTGATACTCATGCAATATAGAAAATATTGTTGTCTCACTTTAGAGATTAGAAACAAAGTTAAAATAGTAATATATAATTTCTCAGTGTTTATTATTACTGACACAATTCCAACCTAGATCTGAAGTCAAAGCCAGTGTTCAACAATTAGCCTCGGCACCTAGTAGTTAAAAAGTAATAACAATAATTTTTAAACAGCTATTATGTGCCAGGCACTGTGCCATATGTTTTAATACAAGATCACATATAACCTAAACATTTATGATTAGAGGACATACTAAGAAAGTAGATTTTAAACAATACAATCACTATAAGTCCACTAGATTGACTCTCCTTTTTTCTTTTAACCTTTATTTTTTCTCTAGATTTTATGACACTCATTGCATGGAGAACAAAAGTTAATGGAGTATTCTAGTATATTGGCTTAAGTTCATTGAGGTTGTGATTCCTTTGATTAAGCAGAGGTTACTACAACCTTCAAATGTATTAATACTGTACATCCTATTGTGGAACTTGCTCTCTACTAATTGCACATCTTTGAAGTTTAGCCTTTTCCATGCATTCAAAAGGTTATATGTTTGGATTTATTATAAGGTTGAAGTAAAAGAACTCTAGATTTTATTAGTAGTTAATATTCATTAATTATTTAAAACATAATATACAATAGTAAGAGAGTATTTGCCAAAGTACCATGCAATTAAAAGATGTCTGTATAAATAGAAGTAAAGAAACCTTTAAAAAATATCAATGCATAAATAACTAAATATTATTTTGCATTCAAAATGAGTAAGTTTGAAATAAGAATGATTAATTATATTATGCCACATATGGTTTTAAGGGTCTCCTGTGATCTGCCTAATGAAGATACTGCTGAAAGACAATTCTACACGAGTTTCTCATGTCTTCACACGTCTTGTAAGTTGAGCTATTAATTGCTCCTTTGTTCTAGACTATTCCTTCGAGGATACTTAAACAGCAAAGAGTCATGAATCTGAAGAGAGTGACTCCATCTATATCCAAGGATGTTATTATACTGTATAATAAAAATAATTTCTTCTTTTAAAGCAAAGTTCATACAAGTCTGTGTGAAGCCCATTATCAAAGATTTGGGGTCCATAACTCAGGCTTTCTTTGCTGTTATGCAAACCTATTTCATATATACATCAGCCTGGGTGCCTTTATGTTGCCCCTGGGACTTACAGTGTGAGAAGAACCAAGGCAAATGTGACGTTCATGCTGTTTGCTGAGTCATTTGTAATACAGTCCTTTGTCTCTGATCCAGGAGACTCACTCCTTCTGCCAGCATTCATAAAACAATGACAAGCTAACTTGTTTGCTTATAAATAAAGTTTAAGGAACTTCACAGTTCTGACACACACACACACACACACACACTACCTTAAATATCATGTGTATAGTACTCACCATTAAGGAATTTAAATCTCATGTGGGAAATGTATAAGCAAACAGGTAATTGTGGTAGAGTATAAGCATGTACTTATTCATTTATTTTTTCTTCATTCATTTAGCAAATATTTATTGAGTAAAGGTATATGCTTGGTGTGGGTCTAAGAACATAGCAGTATAGAAAAAAGGGAAAGAAAACAAAAATTTATCTCTGCCCTCATGGAGTTTCATTAATAGGAATGAGGAAGGTGGGGACATTAGTGGAAATAGTGGACAAAATAAGATAAATAAGTATAATATGTAACATTTTAATGATATTAAGGTTAAAAAGAAAAAATAATATAAAGAAGAAAATAGAGTGCTAAAGGGCTAAAAATTTATACAGGCAATCAATAAAGGTCTTCATCAAAATGCTGGTCATTAGATAAACTCTTGAACGAAGTAGGTGAGGAAGCAAGGAATGTGGCTCTGTGGGTAAAGAATACATAACACAAAAGGAAGAGTGAGGGCAAGATCCCTGTGGAAACAGTATGCCTCTCATGTTCCAGAAATACTAGAGATCAGGATGTCTCCAGGATAGTGAATAAGGGAGTAATAGATTAAATGACAGAGGTCATTTTATGTTTTTGGCCTCAATTTTGAGTGATATTAGAAACAATTGGGATGTTTCAAGCAAAGAAATGACAAAATCTAACTTAATATGATCACTGTTATATTGAGAAAATGCAGATTTGGGGGAGAGTGGGCAAGAAAAGATGCAGGAGGATATTGCAACAATCCAGACAAAAAAATGATAATGATGTGGGCAAAGGTAGCAACAAAGATATGGATGAGATATTCTGGATATATGTTTAAGATAGATAGGATATGATTAACTAACTGACATGAGAAAAAAATGAATCAATGTGATTCCAAAATCTTAACCTGAGCATTTGAAACAATGGAGGTGCTATGAAATGGGGAGCACTGTGAAAAAGCAGATTTGGGTGCAGTAGGGAATCAGGACTTCAGTTTTGGGCATGTTATACTTAAGATTCCTTTCGGGTAGGTATTCAAGTGATCATGTCAAGGAGAGAGCTGGATATATGAGTCTGAAGTTCAAGTGAGAAGTCCAGGCTGAACTTAAACCAGAAAATACCCAGAGTGGCAAGAATAAGACATAAGAATAGGAAAATATCAATAGAGTAGCTCCTGGTGTCATAGAAACCAAATCAAATAAGTATTTTAAGGAGCAGGGTAATACTTTCTGTGTCAAATGCTGTTGATGGGTCAGAGGAAGATTGAGAAATCACCACTGGTGACTTTGAAGAGACTATTTCTATTGACCAGTGATAGCAAGGCCCTGATTAAATTGAGTTAAGAAGAAACTCAGAAAAGTTAAAGACAGTGAATATAGCTAATTATTTAGAGGACTATGCTTTGTAAAGGAAAGGAGGAAAATGCTGTGGTAGCTGAAGAAGTGGAACCAAGGGAAGTTTTGTTTAAGATGTAAAAAATAAAAACATGTTTTTATGCTGACAAAGATCTGCTAGAAAGGGAACATTTCTGTAGCAATGTTGTTGAGAAAGCAAACAGAGGTGGGTGGCGAGAAAAGGAAAGATCTGAACATTGTTAGGAGCATAACAATTTATCCATGGTAAAGGAGAAAAGGTGCAGTTTACAAGTAGAAGAGGTGTCAGAGCTTATGAAAGTCTTTTTCACATCATCTCTATTTCCCAGTGAAATTGGATGTAGAATAATTAGTTCAGAATGGGGATACAATAGTAGAAGATGGATGTTGAAGAAGACAGATGTTGAAAAAGACAGGAGAAAAAAATATGTGTTGTTTATTGAAGACAGTGGATGGTGGAATGAAATAGAGAAATATAATGTGTTTCCTGGACAATACTAGGGACCCATTTAGGGCAGTGATCATCAATTTATAACGTGAATAGATTATACAGTTTTGTTGTTTGCCAGCTACATGCAGCTGCACAGATTCTGACTCTGAGTGGGCTGAGAGCCATATTTAATCAGCTTGTGCTTTAGTGACTATGGCATGTCAAAAACAGCAAGGGGTTAAAGGTCAGCATAAGGTACTCATTACAATATTAGACCATGGAATTTAAACTGCATAATAATACAAGTGAATATATGATGGAATGAGGAATATTGGAGTATTGGTATGATCTATATTATAGATATCGGTAGTTCTGATACATTGTTGAAATTATGGGATTAGAGGAAGAGAACTAGAAAAATAGGGAATGGTGATTAGACAATCAGATATTAGAACTAGAGAGGTTCCAGTTATTTCTTGAAGAAAAACCATGCCCCCTTTCATGAAAAAGGAAGGATTATTCATAAGGTAGAACCATGAAGCCAGATGGCAGAATCAGTTGTCCAGATGGAAGATGCAAGAACCCAAGTCTTGCAACCTAATCAAGAAATTCCCGCTGAAGTTTGCTCGGTTGCATTTCAAAACTGCTTTGGGCCAGTAACTCCATTTTACCTTTCATTTTCCTTCCCCCTTTTAACCAAAAAGTCAATTGTTATACTATGGCTGTCTTATTATTGTAAGTTAAGAATGTTGGAGGAAGATAACTTTAATTTCACAAGTCAGCAGATGTAAGGAACTGTACACAGGAAGTGTACTTTACCTAAATATGATTAGATAATTTGGATCATTATTCTAGACTCCTGAACGAAAGAAATTTAGTTGAGCATTTAAACTTTTTATCATGACTACAGTACAATGAGATCCTTGGAAACCTTTGGAGAAGGTAAATGCATTTTTGCATATTAGAGAAATCTTGGAGACCACAGATTGAAAGGTAGTAGGAAGAATTTTAACATAGTGCTTATGATCTCCATCCCCTCCTGTTAAAACTGTGTTATGTCATATTACATGGCAAATGGACTTTGCAGATGTAACCAAGGCTGCTAATCAGGTAATCTTAAGATATGGTGATATTTGGGTAAGCCAAACCTAATCAATAAATCCTTTAGAAGAAGAAATTATTCTCCAAGTCATTGTAGAAGAATTCAGAGAGATTAAAAATGTAAGAAGGATGTGGTATTCCATTACTGGCCTAAAATAGCAAAGTTCCCCCCCCCATTATTCCCCCATTGCCTTTGTCTTCCTTTATTTTTTTTCTACAACCTATATCCCCTTCTAAAAGAGTATGTGATCTGTTCATTTATTATAGTTTCAGTCTCCCACTTATGTGAAGTAAGCTCCAAGAAGAGAGGGATATCTATCTGTTCTATATATTGTGAAATATTAGATAATGCCTGGCCCACAAAAGGCACTCAAAACACACTTTTTGCAAGCATCTGTGAACATTTACTTTCCAAAATAAAATTTTTTATTTCTCAGTTTTCCTCAAATTTTTGGTTCTCTTACTGAGTTGGGACCCCAATACAATCCTATTTATCAGTCCATCCACTTTTAATCTTTAAATAGGTTGCTTTTTTGTCACAGTTTACTGATTGTGAGAATCTTCTTAGGTTCAATATTTGACCTTTATAATTTCTTATTTATAATTATATACTAATTACCTCAAAGGAGGGTTAATCAAGTATGTATACTTCATCTGGAATGGGAAACTTCAAGTGGTATCATGAGAGTTTTAGTCAGAAACACTGTATCTTATTCTACACTTTCACCCTGGTAAACCATACCCAGTATCAAAGATTCAATCACTTTATTTCTGTCAATGAATCCAACAATTACTTCTGTAACCCACTGCTCTCTTGTTAGTGTCACGACTGTCTAAAATATAGATAATAATGATTCCTCCCTCACCCTTGCTCCCCCTTCTCACCCACTCTATATCCTGTAACTCAGGATAAAAACTGAGAAATATTACTAAAAACATCCCTTTGCCCTTTCTTCCAAATACATCAGTAATTTTTTATACTTTATGTCCGATTTTTTAAATTTTTATTATCATGAATCTCTACATGTCAGTTCAGTCCATGACAATCTCTCATCTTCACGCTAAAATTCTCCTAACCAAAATCATTACTTCCATATTCTCCACTTCAATACATTCTACACACTACAACCAGGGTGTAAAAATTTAAACTACTTAAAAATCCAAACTTGATTTTGCCACTGCTTAAAAATCCTTAAATGGCCTCCCCATTGTTCAGTATAATGTCCAAGGTCCTTAACATAGTTAAGCTTATCTCCAACAATCTCCGTGTCTCTCTTGCCTTTATGCTCATGTTACCTTTATTATTTCAGTTTCTTTAATAAATCAAGAATACTACACCCCTCACCCATTTTAATGCCTTACCACAGTCCATTTCTTCTCTTCAAATACACCATTTACTTTGACAAAGCTATTCAAATTCATTCTATCAGTTTCCTTTTAAAAGTCAATGTGACCCACATCAGTATAGTGAATTGATCCTGACAAAGGAGCAAAGGCAATAGAATGAAGAAAAGAGACACTTTTCAACAAGTAATGTTGGAACAACTGGATAATAACATGCAAAAAATTTAATCTAGACACAGACTTGTACCTTCACTAAAATGAACTAAAAATGAATCACAGGCCTAAATATAAAATGAAAAACTATAAAATTCCTATAAGATAACAGGAGAAATCCTAGGTGACCTTGGATATGGCGATAACTTTTTAGATACAACACCAAAAGCATCATCTATAAAATAAATAATTAATGAACTTCACTTCATTAAAATTAAAAAAATTCTGCTCTGTTAAAGACAGTGTCAAAAGAATGAGAAGACAAGCCCCAGATTGGGAGAAAATGCTCACAAAAGATACATCTGATAAAGGATTGTTTTCTAAAATATACCCCCCAAAAATGCTTAAAACTCAACTATTATTGTAATGAGTACCTTATGCTGACCTTCAAAAAAACAAATTAACTGATTAAAAAATAGATCAAGGATCTGAACAGATACCTCACCAAAGAAGATATACATTGGTAAATAAGCATATAAAAAGATGTTCCACAGTATATTTCACCAAAGAAATGCAATAATAAGATACCACTATATCCTATTAGAATGGTCAAAATCCAGAATACTGACAACACTAAATGTTGGTGAGGATATGAAATAACAAGAACTCTCATTCCTCACTGGTGAGAATTCAAAGTGATACTACTGTTCTGGGAGACAGTTTGGCAGTTTCTCACAAAACTAAACTTGCTCCTACCATATGTTATAGAAATTGTGTTCCTTGGTATTTATCCTAAAAAGTTGAAAACTTATATCAACACAAAATCTGCACATGGATGTTATAGAAGCTTTATTAATACGGAATATTAAGCAATGGAATATTATTTAGCCCTAAAAAGAAATTGATCTATCAAGCCATAAAAAGACATGTAGGAACCATAGATTCATATTACTAAGTGAAAGAAGACAATCAGAAAAAGCTGTATACTTCATGATTTCAATTATTTAACATTCTGGAAAAAAACAAAACTATGGAGACAATAAAAGGATTATGACTGCATGCAGTTTGGGTAGGGGGAGGGATGAACATGCAGAGCACAGAAGGTTTTTAGGGAAGTGAAAATACTCTGTATGACACCATGTGATGCATAAATTTTTCCGAACCCATAGAATGTACCACATCAAGAGTGAACACTGAGGTAAAGTAGGGCTTTGGTTGGTTATGATGTGTCAGTGTAGGTTCAACAATTGTAAGGAATGTCCTATTTTGGTGAGCCATGTTGGCAATGAGGAAGGCTATGCATGTGTGGGGACAGGGGTAATATGGGAGATCTCTGTACCTTCCACTCAATTTTTCTTTGAACCTAAAATTGCTCTAAAAAATTAAGTCTTGATTTTAAAAATACATTTGAAAAAAGGCCAATCACCTTAAATGTAAATGGCTTAAATGCTCCAAAAAAAAGACAGAGGGTAGCTCAATGGATAAGAAAACATGACCCATATATGTTGCCTCCAAGAGACCCATCTCAGATCAAAAGATACACACAGACTAAATGTAAAGTACTGGGAAAAGATATTTCATGCAAATGGAAAGAAAAAAAAGCTGGGGTAGCAATACCTATATCTGAGAATATAGACTTTAAAACCAAGGCTATAGAAGAGACAAAGAAGGATACTACATAATGAAAAAGAGAATAATCCAACAAGAGGACATAGCTCTAGTAAGCATTTATGCTACCAACATAGGAGCACCTAAATATGTGGGACAAACTTGATGGACATAAAAGGAGAGATCTACAGAAACACATTCATAGTTGGGGATTTTAACACCTCATTGACTTCAATGGATAGATCTTCGAGACAGAAAATCAACAAAGAGAAAGCAGCCTTAAATGATACACTAGAGCAAATGGATTCAATTGATACCTTCAGAGCATTTTACCCAAAAGAAGCAGAATATATGTACTTTTCAGGTGTAGATGGAAGCTTTTTTAGGATAGACCACATGTTAGGACATAAAACAAATCTCAATAAATTTAAGAAGATTGAAATCATATTAAGTGTCTTCTCTGAAGACAATAGTATAAAAGGAGAAGTAACTCACAAGAAGAACACTGAAAAACACTCAATGACTTGGAAGCTAAATAACATATTATTAAACAATGAATGAGTCAACAACGAGAACAAGATAGAAATCAAAAAATTCTTTGAAACATATGAAAATGAAACACAACAATCCAAAATCTGTGGGCCTCTGGGAAAACAATTCTAAGAGGGAAATTTACAGCATTACAAGCCAGTCTCAAAAAAAAAAGAATACATACAAACTAACAAACAAAAAAAAACAAGAAAAAGCTCAAATGAACATAAATGAAATAGACTCTAAAAAAATGATACAAAAGATCAATGAATCCGAGAGCTGTTTTTTTGAAAAGATAAACAAAATTGACAAACCTTTAACCAGACTCATCAAGAGTAAAAGAGTAAGAACCCAAATAAATAATCAGAAATGAAAGAGAAGAAATAACAACTGATACCAAAGAAATACAAAGATTGTTAGAAAATATTATGAAAAACTATATGCCAATGAACAGGACAATCTGGAAAAATGGATGAATTCCTAAAAAGATATAATCTTCCAAAACTAAATCAGGAAGAATCAGAAAATCTGAATAAACAGATTATACCTAGTGAAATTGAAGCAGCAATCAAAAAACTACCAACAAACAAAAGCCCTGGACCAGATGGCTGGCTTCACAGATGAATTTTACCAAACATTCCAAGATGAACTAACACTTCTCCTTCTCAAACTATTTCATAAAATTCAAGAGGAGAGAGGGCTCCCAAACTCATTTTATAAGGCCAGCATTATCCTAATTTGAAAACCAGATAAAGATGCTACAAATAAAAATATTATAGGTCAATATCCCTGATGAACGTAGATGCTAAAATCCTCAACAAAATATTAGCAAACCGAATGCAGCAATGCATCCAAAAAGATCATACACCATGATCAAGTGGGATTTATTCCATGAATGCAAGGTTTGTAAAACATTTGCAAATCAATAAATGTGATTCACCACAAAAGCAAAATGAAGGATAAGAACCATGTGATCATATCAATAGATGCAGAAAAAGCATTTGATAAAATCAAGCACTCATTTATGAGAAAAACTCACAGCAAAGTGGGAATAGAGGGAATATACCTAAACATAGTAAAGGCCATATATAACAAACCTACTGCCAGCATCATACTCAATGGGCAAAAACTACAAGTGTTCCCCTTAAGATCGGGAACAAAAAAGTACAGGAAGTTCTAGCCTTCAGACATGAAGAAGAAATAAAAGTCATCCAAATTGGAAAGGAAGAAGTAAAATTGTCATGATAGATTTGCAGATGACATGATATTGTACATATAGAAGCCCAAAGATTCCACCAAGAAACTCCTAGAACTGATAAATGAATTCAGCAAAGTAGCAGGATATGAAATTAATATGGAGAAATCAATTGCGTTTGTACATGTCAATAACAAACTAATAGAAAATGAATTAAGAAAATAATCACATTCACAATTGATACAAAAAGAATAAAATACCTAGGAATAAACCTAACCAGGGATGTAAAAGAACTGTATTCAGAAAATTATAACACTGAAGAAAGAAATTGAAGGCGATACAAATAAGTTGAAGCACATACCATGTACATGGATAGGAATAGTTAACATCATTAAAATGTCCATACTACCCAAAGCAATCTATAGATTTAACATAATTCCTATCAAGATTCCATTGATGTATTTCACAGAACTAGAACAAATACTACAAAAATGTGTATGGAACCACAAAAAGCCCCACATATCAATAGCAATTCTGAGAAAGAAAAACAAAGATGGAGGAATCATGCTACCTCATATTAAACTATACTAGAAGGCCATAATAATCAAAACAGCATAGTCCTGGCATAAAAACAGACACATAGATCAGGGGTCACCAAGCACCCAGTCCATTGGCTATTAGCAACTGGGCTGCACAGCAGAAGGTGAGCAGTGGGTGAGTGAGCAAAGCTTCATCCTGCTCCCCATCACTCATAGTAACACCCAAACTCCATCCCCTCCCCCAGTCTGTGGAAAAATTATCTTTTAAGAATCCAATCACTGATGTTGAAAAGGTTAGGGACTGCTGACATAGAACAATGGAACAGAATAGAGAGGCCAGAAATAAACCAACACTATTATAGTCAATTAATATTTGACAAAGGAGGCAAAAACTTATAATGGGCTAAAGATAGTCGATTAAAATTGGTGTTGGGAACATTGGACACATACCTGCAAATAATAAAACTAGACCACCTTCTTATACCATGTACAAGAATAAATCCAAATGGATCTAAGACTTACATATTAGACCTGGAACCATAAAAGTCCTAGAAGAAAACATAGGCAGCAAAATCTCGGACATAGCTCATAGCAATTTTTTATCAGATATATCTCCCCAGGCAATGAAAACTGAAAAAAATAAATAAACAAATGGAACTACATCAAACTAAAACTTTTTGCACAGTAAAGGAAATGAACAACAAAATAAAAAGACAGCCCAAAGAATGGAAGAACATATTCATCAATAATGGGGTTAATATCCAAAATTTATAAAGAACTTGTAAAACTCAACACCAAAAAAACAAACAACCCAATTAAAAATGGGCAATGTACCTGAACTGAGCCTTTTCTAAAGAGGACATATCAATGGCCAATAAACTTGTGAAAAGACATCACTAGTCATGAGAGAAATGCAAATTAAAAACTCAATGAAATACCATTTCACACATGTCAGATAGTTATTATCAATAAATCACAACAAACAATAAGTGTTGGTGAGGATGTGAAGAAAGAGGAACCTTTTTGCACTGTTGGTGGGAATACAGACTGGTGCAGGCACTGTAGAAAGCAGTATTGAGATACCTCAAAAAACTAAAAATGGATCTGCCTTTTGACCCAGCATCCTACTTCTGGGAATATATCTGAAGGAACCCAAAACACTAATTCTAAAGAACATAAACACTCCTATGGTCAATGCAGCATTATTTACAATCCCCAAGATATGGAAGCAGTCCGAGTGTCTATCAGTAGATGAGTGGATAAAACAACTATGGGACATTTGCACAATGGAATACTACTTGGCCATTAAATAAGAAGAAATATTTACCCTTTAAGAGAGTATGGACAGACCTGGAGAACATTATGCTAAGTGAAATAAGCCAGTCAGAGAAAGACGTATACCATATGATTTCACTCATTATGTGGAATCTAATGAACAAACTGAGCTAACAAAGAAAATGGGGACAGACTTATAGATGGAGAACAGGATGACAGCTAGTGGGGTGGCAGAGGTGAGGGTGTGGAGAGATTGAGTGAAAAGGAAAAAGGACTCATGGACAGACAACACAGAATCACACAGCAATGTGGTGATTGCTGGGTGGACGGAGGTATAAGGAGACTAAATGGTAATGGAAAATAATACAACACATATTAAATCAAAAAAATTTTAAATAAAAAAATTTAAAAAGGTCAATCATAGAATGAATCCATGCTGTAACTCCTATGTACTTCTCATCAAACTTGGAATTATGTCCCTCCCAAAATATCCCCTCTTTTACCCCAGTGATACAGAATTAACTTCCAGGTAAAAACTTTTCTAGCAAGTTGCTTCACTCTTACTTTTACCAGCAGTTCAATTCTGCAATTCACACTCTGCTCCTATCCACCTCTCTTTGTGCCTTAGGGAATTTCTAATTCATGTCAAGAAATATCTTTATTCTCAAACTTCATTAGGCCCCCTCTTTCTGTTTATCTCAGAGTCTTATCCATACCTGTCCTAGATGCTCCTTATTGCCAAGGAAGCAAAACTAGCTCATTCCATTAGTTATATTTTTATGTATATTTTCTATCTCATCTAAATTGTAAACTACTCCACAGCACCACACAGTAAACATCTTTGTGCACACTATGCACTTTTGTTTTAGCAGATGTTAAATAGTTATTTTTAATAGCATTTCTTCTAAATGCCCATAGGTGTGAAAACATTCACATTACTTGACAATCTTACAAATTTAATTATCCTGGAAAATTAGTGGCAAAATTAAAGTCAACCCTGCAAATTCACTTTGTACTCTCACCTCTACCATGAAATCATCTTTTTTTAAAGTATATTTTATTGATTATGCTATTTCAGTTTTCCCAACTAATCTTGTGACTACAGGAAGAGCTGTGCATTTCACTCTCTTTGAGCCTCACTTTTCTTAGCTATAAATTAGTTAATACATAAAAATACTTTTCAAACAATGTTAGATACAAAATAAGTATGTTATAAGTGTGTGGTAGTATTTATATTATTATCATATGGTCTTTCTGGTATCTTTAAATCTATATTTCAAAAAGAGGGGTTTACATCAACATTGGAAGAAAAGGTAAAGTTCTGCATGGCAAAGAGCCATTTTTTTCTAAGAAAACTTGCTGTTGAAGAAGGGAGAATCATTATACCTCCTCACACTTCTTGTCTCATACTTTGCTAAACTGAATACAGAAACAAAATGAACAGAAGTAGTAAATATGAGAGAAAAGAGAAGGACTGATGTAGCATGCACTTACAAACAAAAAGAGCACTTAAACTTCTAATTTATAATTCTTAGAGAAAAGGAAAACAATGATCTTGCTGAAAAATAAAAGCCAAAATGTGCTTGAACTAATGCACAGAAAAAAACTACTCTCTCCATAGATACCATTAATAATATAATTTATTGAAATTTAATCTTAAATAATCATAGGAAAATACTTTCTTATTAAATATACAAATTATATTCTCAATAGAATTTTCAACTGAAAGGGAAGCTTCTTTAATTTTTAAATCTGTACTGACATATCTATTATTTTATCTCTACTATGCTGAATTTCTCCTATCCAACCACATAATTATCCATAGCAAAGATTGATCAAAATATCATGGGTTAGGTACCAGATTTTACTTGTCTACAGAAATATTTTTCTCTTTTTTCCCCTCAATGATCAATGGTTCCATAAATGAGAATGAATGGACTTTTTTCTCCACTTCTTGGTTTATGTCACAGAAATGATGAGCCTTCACTAGAAACAACTTCCCGTTCCAATACTTTATAATTACCTCTGTCTAGGGAGGGTTTTTTTTTTTTTTTTTTGACTGGAAAACATGTCTAGATTGTTAGTGGAAGAAAGTATGAAGAAGAAAATGAGAATCCAGTTTACTAAGAAAAAAGAGCTAGTCTTTTTACTAGAAGAACTTATTTTTCACCAATATGTATTTAATAAAAATGTAAGATGTTCAATAATTAGCAAACATAGGCTCTTTTTCCCATGTACTCAGGTCTATAGGGAAGAATATAAGATATAAAATAGCAGCTTACTTTCACATCTTTATTAAAATAAAGAAGTATTTTGTGATAGTTCAGAGAGATGCATTATTTTAAGACTTTAATTTTATAATTAAGTTTAATATGTCTATTCTCACCTAAAAATACCTCATCAAAAACATTTGTTTCAGAAAATATGTGAAAAAAACTATAACACAGAAAACAGTGTGGTGATTGCAGGAAGAGGGAGTTGTGTGGACGTGGAAGAGGGTATAGGGAGATAAATGGTAATGGAGAAAATTACAACAAAATCAAACTATTAAAAAATACAGCCCTGATTGGAAGATAAACACACATATATACAGACACAGGTACATACGCACTGGTTAACAGCCAGCAGGCTAAGGAAGAAATTAGCCACCAGGTTGCATCCAAAAGCGGAAAAAAAGCACATGGGAACCAAAAAGAGATGCTTCTTCCTCCACTACACTTTGTGGTATCCATCCTGTGCTCTCTACTTACAAAGTCTATCATACGAGCCAGTCAGAAAAAGAAATGTTTACAACTGTCCAGCTCAGTAACACACTCAAAGCAAGGCCCCCCTAAAAAATAGATTTGGAGCTGAGACACAATCAATTTATAAATGGCACACTTGTCTAATGCTGTCTAGGTTTTAATTAGTGTAAACCTGTTTTAAGTCCAGGCTATCTGTTCCAGAACCCACTTTCTTAACCACACATATTTCTTTAATCACATTACATTTCATGAGTCTGAAGTGTATTGAATTACCTTCAGTAAACCACAATAATGTGTTTCAGGGACGCAAAAGATTGTTTTATATACTTGAAAAGAAGATGGAGATAACTATCTCCATATTTGGTAACTGACCCATGACCATAGTGAAACAAGCTAAAAAACTAGCAAATGAGATCCACATCTCAGAGTCTTTATTTTCATTTCTTGTCTGCTTATTTTGAAGAGTTAATTTTATACTGGGTATCTGTTTATTCATACAAATGCTAATTCCTCATCCTATATTTAAGAATCTACACATTGAAGATTCTGGTCAATATAGTAGTTTGGGGAAAATACACAATTAGTATCTAGGTTTAAAAAAGTAAATCAGAAAAACAATAAAACAGTAATTTTTCTGATATTGTGTGACCTGTCTTTGCTTAGGCTTTATTGAATTTAAATACTAAGCATTGACTAATGTGGTTTTTCCCATGAACAGAGAGAAAAGTAGAAAATACAAAATTGTTTAGACCTGTTCTTAGAATAAAAAGACATGCATTTCCTACACAGACTGAAAGTGAAGGGCTTTTACACAATGGAATTCTATGCAGTTGAAAGAAAGAAGGAGCTCCTACCCTTTGCAACAGCATGGATGGAGCTGGAAAGCATTATGCTAAGCGAAATAAGCCAGGCAGTGAAAGACAAATACCATATGATCTCGCTTTAACAGGAACCTAAACAACAAAACAAAGAAACAAGTAAATTATAACAAAGGACACTGAAATGGAGGATGGGATGTCAGTGACCAGAGGGGAGAGGGGAGGGAATAAAAAAAAAAAAAAGGACATGCATTTCATAGTAAACAGGCTTTAGATAGAAATAAATCACAGAGCTCAGAAAATGTTGTTTGAGTATATTAAAATATCTTTACAAAGTACAGAGTTGGTTTTCTCATCTGCATAACATGGTGTGGGTTAAAACAAAATTTATATATAAATTCCCATATAAATATATGTATATATATATAGTTCATCCAATGTGACATGAAAAAATGTATCCCTGATACAGTCTGACACATGAAATCTTCATTTCCCAATATATAAATTACTTTCTAGAATTAAAGCAAACACTGTTAAAGCAGTACTACCTATTTCAGTCTTCAAGAAAACTAAAAATTGTTCACAAAAATGGGAAGTTCTGAACAGTATCTTTATGATGAGAGAGGTGAAAGCAAATTTCAAAATGCACTCCAAATGCAGTGTAACTGGGACCCTTCTATTTGGCTGATAGGACTGTTTATTAACATAATAACCCTTTGGTCAAAAAGAAGAAAAAGGGCAAAATGCACTAAGTGTCATTAAATACCCATTTAGACCAAAAATTCAATTTTAGTGTCCATACTAAAATAATTCAAATCCACAATTTTAATCTGAGAAATATAAAGAGATGCCCTTCGAAAAGATGACAGCAGCATACTGATTTTAAACAGCCTGTGCAGGGAGAGCGGACCTTTCAGAAAGCTGAGACTGTGCGAGCTCAGCTGGGCGCTGACTCTGCTCTCCGTCTCCTACTCAGCCCCCCAATTATTTTAGGGTTTGTCCTACTGGAGCCAAGTTGGGTTTGAGAGCTGAAATATACAGATAATTTTCACCATTGCCTTGAATGAAAACATACAGATTATTTGTCAAAGATCTTCATAAAAACAGCATAAACCCAGTACAAAATCACTCTGACATGAATTTTCTGATATGCTTCTACCACACCTAGATGAAAATCAGCACTTTATCCCGCAGCCCACCCTGCTATGGTATGAAGGCCAAGGGAAGCTCTGCTAAAAGATGTCTCTGCCCTACTATGTAGGCAATTCATTCTTCGATTACCATAAATAAATACTAGAGAAACAATTTCACACCACGGTCAGTATATGGTATCTTTAACCATCCAAAAAAGAAAGAAAGAAAGGAGGGAGAAAGGAAAGGAAAGAAGGAAGAAAGGAAGGATTGTTCCTTGAAAACCTGTACACCTAAGTTGCAATTTAAATAATTGTAGTTTTATATTACAATATAAATGAATATAGAAATTTTCACTTAAATCATCCAAGGTTATTGAAATAATACAAAATGACAGAACCTTCACACATCCCAAACTTTTTTTTAATTTTTTTATTTTAGTTTATTCAGTACAGTTTCTATCCTTTATTCCCATTCCAG
>CM052538.1:56262030-56286339 GCA_028533065.1 Trachops cirrhosus
AGCTATTGTAAATTGTGCTGCTATGAACATTGGGGTGCATAGGTTCTTTTTGGATTGGTATTTCAGGATTCTTAGGATATAGTCCCAGCAGTGGAATTGCTGGATCAAAGGGCAGGTCCATTTTTAGTTTTCTGAGGAAGTTCCATACTGTTTTCTAATCCAGTAACTTTTTAAATCTCTTTTACCAAATTTGGTTAAAACATATATATACACACATGTATTTTTTTACTAAAAGGTTTGAAGATATTTCAAAGGCACTGAGAACCTAATTCTTAATAACTTTAATACTGTTTTGCAGTAGGCCATAATCATTCTTAGCTTAAAGAAAATAGAAATCAATATTCATGAAAATGAGAAAATTAGAATTATATCAAAATATTAAATATTTAAAATTCTAGAATATAAAAGTTCTTTTTAAGGAGGATTTATTATACATAAATAGAAATCCTGAGGGTGGTATTGTCTTTTTCTGCTTACAGAAAACATCTGTTTTTTCAAGCAATTAAGTTCTCTATGGGGAAATTGATACGCTGGTTAGTTCAATGCTAGACACTCAGTTTAGAAGCCATGCACTTCCTTCTCTACTTTTTGCTGCAATGAAGACAAAAGACTCCTACCCTTACTACTATAAATTCTTTGCTGTGCCTTTATCTTATCTCAACTCACTGCCAGAATCTTTAATGCACAGGTTCATAAAAATGAGATGAAGAATTAGCATTTCTATGAATAAACAGATTCCCAGTATAAAATTAGCTCTGCAAAAAAAGCAGGCAAAGAATTGAAAATAAAGACTCTAGAGGGCTGGCGTTCATTGCTAATTTTTAAGTCAGTTCATTATGGTCACGGGTTCATTGCCAGATGGTGATCTTCATCTTCTTTTCATGTCTAAAAAACAGTCTTTTAATTTCCTGAAACACCCTATAGGAATTGAAGGCAATTCAGTAAGTGTCAGATTTATGAAATTTAATGTGATTAAAGAATAATTACTAAAGAGAATGGCTTAAATTTTGTTGTTATTTTTAAGGACAGTCATTTAAACTTCTATACAGAATTTACTAAGATACCACTTGACCTCCCAGTGACCTAAGAAGAACATGATTTCACCTCCAAAAGTGAATCTTTATCTCTGACTTCTAAATTCCTGCTGCACAAACGGATCATAGGGAAACTCTTAATTTCTGACAAGTAGCATTCTCAATTTAGTGAATATCTTGAAAGGACAGAAAGGCTAATAATGCGTGATTAAGACCATGGGTTCTTGAGGCAGACTGCCTGCCCTGAAAATGGGATTCCACCGCTTATGGACTAGACAGCATTAGGGAGGAGTGCCAGTTATAAATTTACTGTGTCTCAGCTTCAGACATATCCTCCCTTGCACTGCTTTGAGATATGGACACTGGACACCAGAAACATTTCTCTTTTGACTAGCTCACACAATGTTAGACTTTTTAGTGGGGAGCACAGGCTGTGTACCCTGTACCCAGCATAAGAGGGGAAGGAACTTCTATACTTGGTTCCAGGGTACTATTTTCCCTTTTGCCCTATGACTGCCAGCAATGTAAGATGACCCTTCAGTGAGTTTTCAGGCATCCTGGTGGATAATTTCTCCCTTGGCCCATCAACCATTAACCAAATCTAGCTCAAAGCATCCCAACACATTCCCCCACATTCCAGGGTCTCAGTCATATACTCACCAGTAAAGTCTTAATCCCAGGTTTGGGTGTAGGTAGGGTGTCCTCATCCTACATTCTTTCCTTGGATTCTCTATCTCAGCCACAGATGTAGAAGCTGCTCCCTATGTGTGTTATTCTTTTCCTCTTTATTGTTCCATTTTACCTTTTTTTGTAGTTAACCACTTTTTACTATGTAATAGGTCTTTGTGTTAAATCTTCCCTGTTAAAATTTCTCATGTGGTTTCTGTCTTCTGAATGGACACTAACTGATAAGAAAGTCTGTAAAATGAGGTTAATAAGAGTGCTACCTGTTAAATTTGTTTTGATGGCTAAAAGAGTTTCTATAAATAAGATTGCTAAACCATATACATTTGGTAATAGTCTTAACATATACCAGAGGCAGACTGCGAACGGTCAGTCCCTGGCTGAACTGTCACTAGATGACTCTGCAAGAAACCCAGGAAACATTTTAAGAAATTCCTGCTGAGAAACTATCTAACTTTCATAGAATACATTCTCCAACTCCTTAGAGTTAAAATAGCACTTTGTTTTATACTTCTAGTTATAATTAAAATGAAACACTAATAAACACTGCTAAAGTATTTCTTTCCTAATAGATTGAGTTTCTGGAGGGAAACAATCACACTTTATTATTTACTGAATCTCTCGGTCCAGAGTAGATACTCAATAAAGGTTTGTGGTGAGGCTACCTTGCCGATGTATCAAAATTCATCAACAGCTTTAATTTTTTCATCATTCTGATCTATGTTCTGCATGAATTGCTGAGAGTCTCTCCAACACTGCTCCACTATGCCTCACACCTATGTCCATGCCCCACCCCCCACTTCCTTGGCTGAAATCTACCTTGATTTTCATTTCAGGTATGGGATCAATAAAATGTGACCTCCCCTCTTATCTGGCAATAGCAGCTATTTAGACACTTCTGCAAAAGCTTATCCACCAACACCCCCTTCTTTTCCTTCATTAATTTTCCAGGAATTCAGGTATAACATTAGAGCATTATCAGTAGAATGCAGCAGGAATGAATATATGACTTTGAAAAGGAGAAATTTAAAAGAGACCCTCAAAGATTTTAAAAAGATATGCAGAACTATCCATGATTTACAGTTTTAAGACCAATTTATTTATTGAGGCACTACAATTTGAGAGAATATTCTTAAGCATTATGTAGTAGTCCTCTGCCATTAAGTGTACTGGAATGGCAATTGTTTTGAGTAAGAGTATGCATTCTTATAATAGCAAAAGAATTTAATAAAGGAATATTTATAATAAACTCTTGTTCATGTCTTTTGAATTCTTTCTTGCACTTATTTCAAATTTTATATTCCAACACAGCAAAACTGAAAGTTTTCTTCCTTCATTGCTATTGTTTTAAAGCTAATCTGGTGTGCAAGTCATTTCAGTTGTTAGAGGTCTCAATTCTGTCTCCACGAAACACCCTTCACTTGAATAGTATGCACTTTATATTCGGAGAATGAATATGTACACATAAATCTTAGCCAAGTGACTACTAAAGTGATGAAAAGTCACTAAAAGTGACTGACTAAAGTACTGACTCACCACAATTGGCTTCATCTGCTCCATGTGGGCTGTCAGACGTGAAATCACAGAGCTTGCTGGATGAAACAGAGCCTGCATCCTCACGTGCCACAAATCCCCCTTTAAAACTAAAAGATGAAGGGGGTAAAACACATTCTCTCCTTCAACAAATAAACAAAATGCATAATTGTTTCAAGAACACTACTTTTTAAATATGCTCACGATGAAGAAGCTGTATAAAAGGCCAAATCAAAGTACAATTGCTACTTCCATTACGTGTCTGGTACTTCAAACGTAAACAGAAAGGTTGATAATTCTAAGAATTGTTGAAAAAGGTTGTAGCCAATTGTAATGCCACCTGAAGCTTCAATGGCTTTAATTCAAGTACAAGGTCATGGTAATCCTCTGTTCCTTCTGCTCCCCAAATATAACAATTCACTAGCAGTGGAACTTGACATCTTTTTTAACTCCTCTTCCAGTCCTGCGCCTTAAGTTTTGCCTGGTAGTAATACTAAATTCCACAAAGGAGATCCTATAACTGCTTATTGAACAAATTTGCAATAATAGTAAAACCACTGGCCTTTCAAGAATAATTCACATAATTTATATCTAATTAGAATTATGCTTTAACCAAAAGAGCTGATATTCAAATTGAGGCACATACAAGTGAATTTTGAGTTCACTTACAAAAAATTCTCTGTAACAGATAAAATTCTATGAGACTTCTATTAAGCTTAATTTTAGTGATAATTTAAAACTTTTAGCCACACTTTTGCCTCCAATTACATTTTTCAATGCCAACTTTAATGCCTTTCTACTACTCCAGTTCTGGTGATATGGAATTTGATTAGGAGAAGGAAAATGTGTCATTAAATAACATAAATAAGGTAAGGTCAATCAACCCTCAAAAACTCATTAATCATTAAATCTGATGCTTTGCATTCTTAAATGTCTTATCAGAAATGCATGTTGAAAATGTTGCATATTTTCTTCCATCTTCCACATTAAAATGGCTGCACAAAAATTCACCAATTTTGATAAGTTTTTTTAAATGCACGCTGATATGACAGCTGTCACAATACAATCTAACAAAATTGTTTTGAATGAAGTTAAAGACAACTAAGCACGACTGGAGCCATCTTATGACAAAAACATAACAGACACTTTGGCCAACCCAGTACTTACAATAATAAACCTTTCTAAGCTCTGTGTGTGTGCATGCATGTGCATTTCTGATAAGACATTTAAGAATGCAAAGCATCAGATTTAATGATTAATGAGTTTTTGAGGGTTGATTGGCCTTACCTTATGAAGTGTGGTAGTTCTCAGGCAACATTTTTAATACTGTCTGTGTATTGAGACCCAGGAGTAGGAGTGGCCAGAGGGAACATCACTCAGTGTGAGAATGACAAAGTAACTGCAGGCACCATGTCTGCTGTTTAGTGCACTTGCAAGGCTTAAATAAGGGTTAGACTTTCAAAAATGCCTATTTGACTATTTGGAATCCATTTGAATGATGACCTTCCTGTCCCTTAATTTAAATTCTCTATAAAGTATTTAGTCAAAGTATTAGCCAAACTCCACTGATTACACAAAAATATTGTATTTTGAATTTAAACAGAGACTATTAGGGCTAAGATTTAAATTTTTGGCTGGCCTTAAGTCAAACACAATACTTTTTTTGGGAATCCTAAGTGATTCTGAAACATACATATCATTATATAATCACAGAGGTTCCAAATAAAATTAAAATTAATTTTTACAGAAGTGCTTTAAAATAAGCAAAGTAATGAAAATTCTTTCATAATTTTTAAAATTAAAATATCTGTATGTGATGGTTTTAGCCACAGTATAGTATATTATTAGAAGACTGCCTAAGGTCTACACTGTGACCTATATTTTTACATTTTTAAAAATATTCATGCTATCTACATAAAATTAAATTTAAAAGCCTTCTGCACAGCAAAAGAAACCAACAATGAAGTGACCAACTGAAGGGGAGAAGATATTTGCAAATGATATCTTCAACAAGGGGTTAATATCTAAAATACATAAGGAACTCACACAACTCAACAACATACATACACTTCCCAGGATGACATACAAATGGCCAACAGATACATGAAAAAACGCTCAACTTCACTAGTTATAAGGCCATTGCAAATCAGAACAACAATGGGATTATCACTTCAGATCTGTTAGAAGGGTTACTATCAAAAAGACAAGAAATAACAGCTGTTGGAAATGATGAGGAGAAAAAGGAACCCGCATACACTACTGGCAGGGATGTAAACTAGTACAGACATTATGGAAAACAGTATGGAGGTTTCTCAAAAAATTAATGATAGAACCACCATATGACTCATTAATCCCTTTGCTGGATATGAACCAGAAAAATGTGAAAACAGTTATTCCTAAAGATATGTACCCCTAGGTTTATTGTAGCACTATTCATGGTAGCCAAGATGTGGAAACAACCTACATATCCATCGATGGATGCTTGGATAAAGAAGATGTGGTACATTTATACAATGGAATAACACTCAGCCATAAGAAAGGATGAAATACTGTCAATTGGGACAACATGGATGGATTTTGAGAATATCATGCCAAGCAGAGTCAGTGCAATGAAGAAGAACAAGAACCATATGATTTCACTCATATATGAAATGCATGACATGTACATATATACTAATACATCATATATCATACATATACACTCATGTATGATATATATGATATGCTAAGCAAAGTAAGTCAAATGGAGAAGTACAAGAACCATGTGATTCTACTCATATGTATAATATGTATGACAAAAAACAACAAATGAACAAATAAAACAAATAAATTTTTAAAAAACTTACAAGCACAGTCAATAGTATGGTGGTTACCAGAGGGGAAGGAAAGTAGGGAAGGTTGAAGAAGGTAAATGAGGTCAAAGGTATGGTGACAGAAGGAGACTAGACTTTGAGGATGGTAAGCACATAATGTGATCATCAATTATTTATTATAGAATTGTATACTTGAAACTTATAGAATGCTATTAAGTAATGCCACTCTAACTAGCTTTAAAAAAAAGTAATTAATTCATCAAATTAAAAAATATATATATCTTAGTTTTCAAGGATGTGTGATTTAATCCACATCCTAGTATTAGGTATTAGGTATTAGAGTATTAGGTATTATTTTATATTTTGATATCAAGAAGAACTAATTATTTCAAAGTTTAAAATTGCAATGAGCACAAGAAAATACTTACCTTTGTTTACTATGCTGATACCTGGAAGCGACTTATATGAAATTTCACATCCCTGGGATATACTGATGTCATATAGAGCAATGGTAGTATTTGATGATAAAACAGTAGCCTCTAAAATTAACTATAATTACATAAAGATAAGTTATTAAAAATATACCATAAAAGTAAATGTTTTAGAGTCATATTTCTTTGTGTAGAGAGAAGCTCATTTGCATCTATCACATCTTCCAATGTAATTTCAGAAAACTGTTTTGACCAGAGCATTCAAATTATAAATGTATATAGTCATAACTGCTTTGACAGCATCTTATGTAACCTAAATACTCTAGGTAATCTTGTTTCAGTGAAAAGTTGGAACATTCATCAGTACTGAAGGGTTGCCTTCCCATTGGAGCAATTGAGACATATGCAGTTAAAATGAAATCTTTGAGGTAATCAACTATGTGGCTTACAACTCAATTTAATCAAGATATGAATTCATTTGTAATGGGTCTGCTGTAAACAACAGTTCATTTTCATATAAGAATATATACATACTTATATGTATTATGTATACATCATATGCAGAAATTTACTTAGTGAAATAAAGCATATAATCTATAACCATATACAGTGTTTGGCAATGTTCACATGTGAAAGCACTCAGAGGCATCTATTTAAGTTTAATTTATGCTAATATTCTGAAAATGACTGATATAATTCCTTCTTGTTAATCACATCAGTATGTTGTGATTCCACTGTCTTAATAAAAAAGAAATAATGAATGAAATTATATTTGGAGTCTTAAGGACAAATAACAGGACCACCAGCCAGAGACACAGCTAATAAGTGCATCTCTGTATTATCAGGGAGGATCTCTGATACCAAAGACCTTACAATTTACTTTGTATGATACTAAAGTACACCGCAAGTGCTATACAAGAGATGTGTATAATATACTAAAAGAATTTAAAAAGCACTTAATTATTTCTCTGACAGGAATGTGAAACAGAACTTGAAAAAAGAATTGGTAAAGAAGTAGTACTAAACCTCGGTTATAATTGCTACCTAAGATTTTGTTACACTGAGAAGCTAATAACATTGCAAGCTAAAGCAAGGGCATGTGAAAATATATGGTATGCTTGGAAAACTTTGGGTTTATAGAATGATGGGGTTAAAGATACTACCCCAGAATATGACAACGTGGCATCTTGAATATTTCAAGCTGAAGAAATTGGAGAAATGTCATGTGCAGGATGAACTTTTTTATCTTCTCTTGAAGGAGATCATAATATCCTCATATAAGAGGTACCCTCCCTACACCTGGAGGAAAGGAATATCCTGATCTCTGAAGACAGAAAGACACAGAGAGGATTCTGAATAAAGAGGCATTTGTTAAATGTCCTCTAGATTATTACACTTCCCTCGTACTCCTTGCCCTGTGATGTTCATTGGACCTCAGATAAAAACACTCAGGATTAACTGTTTCTTTGGGTCTTCATGTCCTTATGAACACTCACATGTCACATCAAAATTACATTAAACTATTTTGTATGAGTTTTGCCTGTTAATCTACTTTGTCAGTTTGATTTTCAGACCCAGTCCTACCTGAAGAGGTATTAAGGGGTTATGGACAACTTTTTCCTCCAGTACACAGGAGAACAGGATTTCTAAGAGCACAAAAATTAACTGAATAATTGATGGAAAGGGCTGATGTCATGAAGTGGTGCAGCCAAATTGAAGAGAAACTGGATGACACCAAATAAAAAGAAAGATAGTGTAGACTACAAAAATTAAGCCTACTTTTCAGCCTTTGTGCTAGAGAAACACTCATAGGTGAACACATGAAGGCCTGTGCGGGAATATTTATTTTAATGCTGGTTTTGATAACAAATGAATAGGAGCAATTCAAGCATAAGCTAATCAATAGATGGTGATATAGACCATGGATTATTATGCCAGTTAGAAATATTATCTATCTTCACATGCTAACATGGAAAGACCTTCAATATGTATTTCTGAGTAAAAAAATTAAATGACAGGAAAAAGGTATAGTATGATACTGAGGCAGGATAGTAAGAAGCTAGGAAAATTCCTTGGCAAGTAGAATGGGGAAACTGAGACAGATAGCTGGTTTAAACTGGCCCCATCTAGCACCCTGACTCACCAGTCTCCTTCTCCTTTTCAAAGCATTAAGCACTCAGGACAATGAGGTTCTGACCTGCATCAAATAATCTTAAGAATGAAGCTTTGTATCTGATGACCACAGAAACAGAGATTTGGTCACATCAGAGATGACATCTAGGTCTCTGTTCTGTTTCAGATACAGGCAGAGAAAACCAGCAAAACCAGATGAAGTGCTGCCATGGCTGATATCAGGACCAGTTGCAATGACCAATGACCCCCTCCCTATCCTACACCAACCAATTAGTAAAGACCATGACCCTAAAGGAACGGACCTGGAAAGCTGTTGAGTATTCTATTGAGATCCTCCCTTGAGAATTCCCCTGAAATTCCTGCCTTTACAAAACAGATAAAAACTCTTAAGACAAAGAACCCAGTGAGTGTACTTTCTCTCTTTGGAGCATGCCCATGCCTTCACCCCTTCTTTCTTAAGTTGTGTACCTTTGCTTTCTTTCTCCAAAGGCCTTTCTTTTGCCTTGGTAACTTGTTTCCTAAGTCCACGCAGCCCAGTTGACTCACTTCTTCTGCCTCTGTGACTTTCTCTCTAAAGGGCCAAAGCAAACACACCTATGTTTAACTCTTCCTCACATTCCCAAAGGGCAAAGGCAGCTTCACCTAGGCTCACTTCCATTGCTATGATCTTGCCTCTTCTATCTTAAGCCCTTCCTTTGTTTTACTGTCCCAAGCTTTGATAAATGTACTCTCAAAATCACCCTGGACTTGTATTGTAAAATCTTTCCTGCACAAAGTCGAGAACTGAGATCCCCTCATTGCCTGTAACAATACTATTAGACTAAAAATACACAATGGCTTAGGTTTCTAAATATATGTGGTAAACACATACATATTACATAAATAGAAAGGGTCTGGAAATAAAAAGGAACTAGTGTCTATAGTTACCTCAAGACAAAGACTATGATGGGAAGTGATGAAGGTCAAAAGCAACTATTGCATTACCTATAATATTTGATACTTTATAAGATGTAGATAATTTTAATAATTTAAAAGTTTGGCCTTTTTGCAAGAAACAGAAAATAATAACAAATTTTAAAGAAAGATTTAAAAAAACAGAATACAGGCATGGTAATTGTGAAATATATTATTCTTAACACCATTAAGCTATTGTTAAGCTGAATATTTTGGAAAGCTTTAATTTTGAAAGAATTTTCCTTTTATTCATTGTCATAATGCATCCTCGATTGAAGTAAATTAAAATATAGATGCTTAATTCTTCAGACTCATTAGTGAAGCAGACTACCATATTTGAAGTTCTGCATTACTCAAAGAAAAGCTGAGGAAAAGGCAGAATGTTTGGGTAGTTCTCTGTGCCCCTAGAGAGGTACATGATCTTATTATTGAATGGAGTGGGTGAGCCCTGGGATTAGCTGAAGTGGAACCCTGGGGTAGGTCTTTAAAATATGGTTATGTTGTTTTGTCTGAAGGGGACCGCTAGACTCTTTTAAATATTCATATTAAAATGTAAGTGTACAATAACTTCCAAATCAAATAAAAATGATATTAGTCATCTATACCTCTGTATATTAACTTCTATATAATTAAATTCAGGACTATGAAGTGAAAAAATTAAAATCTACTATTAAAGTCTTCTCATCTGATAATTTCAAAATAATCTTGGCTAAATTTTTTTCATTGCTTGTTTTAACCTAGTTGATATTTTGATTTGTGAGCCAAGAGCTCCCTGTGGGAATGACAATACCAATTAATAATCAGTACATGAGGAAGAGGTTGCTCAGGAGAGATGTTTCAACTAAGGCTGAAGGAAGACTGAAAACCTCATTTCATAAGATTATCAAGGCAATTTGATCATTAAACTTCAAATTATATGTAGATGTCTTTTCCTTCTGAACCTATCTTTTAAGATCTTGTTAAAATTTGTTTTATTCAAGTAATTATATTACTCCATGAATGAGCAAAATCATTTCTTGTTTTTGCTTTCAGGAACCACAATTTGTAAATGCTATTTATAATCAAGCAACTACTTTTTACACCTGCAAAACTAAGGGAAACTTTTTCAGAGAAATACTCAACTAGCAAATTCAGATTTGCTTCTTGATATTGTGCTTTAAAAAAGAATAACAAGTTTTTGTCCATGTGTCTTTTATACTTGTTCCTGACAAATGGACAAAAACTAGGAGGGAGTGGAAATGGGAGGGAGGTGGGGAGGGCTGGGGGATTGGGCTGGGATGGGAATAAAAGACAGAAAACTATACTTGAACAACAATTAAAATTAAAAAATAATAATAAAAAGAATGACAAGAACAATAAATATACATCTAAGAGCAAGGGAGAATGTAGGAATATATTAAGAAGAAAAATTGGAATATAGAAATTTTTGAATAATCGTAGCATCAATAATAAGAGCAACAGCTAACTTTTATTTAGAACTTTCTACACACTAGGCATGCTCACTTGTTTTAACCCTGTGAAGACAGTGCTATGTTTGCCTTCATTTTAAAGCAAAGGAGCAGAAGCTTAGAGAATTTAAGTAATTGGTTAAAGGTCAGATATCTAGTAAGAAAAACATACAACCTGAGCCCCTTAATGACTACACTATACTGAATCACAGATGCAATAAAGAGATAATCAGTTTTTAGCACATGATGCATAACAGAACTACCTGGCAAAACAGATTTGATGAAGCTCTAGCTTAAGAACGCTGAGGACATAGCAACTTTACAGAGACTGTACCAGCCTTCTCTTCTGTATAATATAAATCTTACTCTTTGCTGAATTTTCAAATAATGTTAGGAAATTGTTATTGTTTATATCACTGACTCTGAGAAAGAGTGAACATGGTATCGATCATTGCAGAAAATTTAACAAAAGGGTCATTTTAAAAATAAAATCTAATATAGGACACAATTATATTTTAATAGGAAACTCAAGAAAAGTAGATCAATTGGAAGTCAATGGACAGTACTCAGAAAAGTGCCACCTTTAGATATTAAAATTAAGAAAAGCAGTTAAGGGAAAAATACAAATTAAATGAATATATTTGTGTAAAAAGCTGAACACATCAAGTGAGCTGGCCAAGTTAAAACAGGTCAGAAAGAATACTATTAACTATTGACTTACATTCTTCCTATAAACACTATTCAGGACGTGGAGAGAGTAGGAAGGGTTGTTAATGAGTTGTTCCTACAGAGTAAACAGTAAGCCCAATCCTGTTCCTCCACCAAGAATGGAAGCCCTACCTGACGGGGGATCCTTATTTCCTAAGGAAATCAAAGCAACCTGCACTCTGTTGTAATGTATACACGAGACATCAGAAGGACCACAGCAAATCAGAATTTCATGGCTACTTGAGAATAGAGGTCATAGAGTCGAATGCCTTTCCAATATTTGGATTGGATTGGGTTATGTTGTATAAATATGTTCAGAGTTTAGTCACATTTTGAGCTGATGGCCAGGTGAGGACTAAGGTCACCCTTAAATGATTCAATCCACTAAATTTAAAGTGACAGAGAAGCCTGTTTCCAAGAAGATAAACTTGAAATATTTAAATATTTAAAAGTTAGATTAACTATTTGTAGATATATCTTTTCCATGTGTTTTTGATAAAAGCATGAGGTAGAACCTAGATGGAATCCTCATACATATTTCTGTATTTTTGAATATACACTTAGAGAAATCAGTTTAAAACCAACATATCAGTGTTCTTCCCCTTCAGAGGATAAGAAATGAGATTTAAAAAAGCTAAAAAGAGGACAAAACTGCATCTTAGTAGGCAAACAAACATTAATATTAAAAGCAAACAAAATGTTAACACTAGCTAGTTCTGAGATGTGAGACCATGGGTATTTGCCTCACTCTGTATTTTCTATTTGTTTGAAATATTTAACGATATAAGTGTTATTATATATTAAATAATACTGTATGTATGTGTGTGACTATGCATAATTGTGTGTTGTGTATTTGTGTCTGTGTGTGTATGTGTATAAAATCTGGACTGATTCACACCAGAATGTGAACAAGGGCCTGCAATTCCTTATCTAAAGTTTTTTGGGCCAGCTGGGTTTTGAAATGTTAATATTTCAGAGTTGAGGATGTTAATCTAATCCATATGGTTTGTATTACATGACTTTCTTGAGAAGCTTAGAGGCTGCCCTATAAATCAAACCCATCACTAAGTGAGCTGCCTAAAGACCTCACGTGGTTCAGAACAGGTTACGTTTTGCCTTTAAATTAATTTTTCACATACTTACTACTTCCCAAATTTTAAATTTCCAAATTTCTGATTAGAGATTATGGACCTGTAATGGGCTTCTTAATGGCAAAATTTGATAAAAACCTTCTTGTTTTTCTTTTTACACACCTGTAGTCTCCAGAACAAACCTTTACTACAACCAAGTAAAAAGATTAAGAAGGAACAGAGGCAGAGACAAAACTCTCACCTTCTCAGGGGTGAATTAAACATGGCAGAGGCTTAGCAAGAACCCAGGACCATTCACTCCTTTTGAAGGACATCACACACAATTAAGCTGAAGGGGATTGGTGATGAATGGGAGGCCCCCACTGGGGAAGAGAATAGCCAGCATGTGGTGCTGAGCTCCCATGGAGGCGGATAAAGGGAGAGAGGAGAGTGGCTGGGCAAGGCTGCTTTAGAAAGCATGACAACTCTGTTGCTACTAAATGATAAAATCCTATCAAACCACTGGTGAGTCTACAAACTAGTTACTATGCTCCAGATAATAAAGAGTAGTGTCACTTTGCACTGCAAATCACAGCAAAACAAAAAACCAAAATCCCAAAGAAAGAAATATTAGAGGAAAAAAAAAAACTACACAACCCTGAAACTCCTCAGTAATAGTGGTAGGTTAATGAATTGCCTTCAGGCCGAGAAAGGAATAGCATTTGTCTCAACTCTAAATATTTCTCAAACAACCAGTGTGAACCAAAGGACATTCTGGTTTTTGCTTTGTTTTGTTTATTACTAACACTTTCAGAGCAGTTTTAGGTTCACTGCAAGATTGAGGGGGAGGTACTGAGTTTTCCATTTGCCCCCGGCTCCCACATTCATACAGTTTCCCCTAACGCCCCCCACCAGAGTGGGTCATTTGCTGTGATAAACTTACATTTGCATATCAAAATCCCACAAAGTCCACAGTTTACATTATGGTCAATGCTTGTTGTTAGTATGTTCTGTGGGTTTGAACTGATGTATATATGACATGTAGCCATCATTTTATTGTCATAGTGTTTTTGCTGCACCTCTTTTCATCCTTCCTCTCCCCTTGCCTTCCCCAACCCCTGGCAACCACTGATCTTTTTATTGCCTTCATAGTTTTACCTTCTCCAGATTGTCATACACTAGCTGGAACCATGCAGTGTGCAGCCTTTTCCCATCGGCTTCTTTCACTTAGTGACATGCATTTTAGGGTTCCTCCATATCTTCTCATGGCTTGATAGCTCATTTGTTTTTAACACTAAATAATGTCTGTCTATTCACCTATTTGAGGATGTATTTTGACAAATATTAATAAAGCCATAAAAATTCATGTGAAGGGTTTTTTTGTGTGTAGAAAAGGACATTGTTTTCTTCCCAATAATGTTAATTAACAATAGACTGTAAAAGATCTTAACAATAAATTTTATTCTAACTAAAAGTAAACCTAATTTTAAAAAGTATAGATAGAATATAAATAAATGAGGCAAGATTCCAAGTCATTCTGATTTTGATTTTGTTTGTCCTGTGACATGTGATGGAGATTGACACTGAAGTGATGCCGTGACTGGCCCTTATCAGATGTTTGCCAACTGGAAGTTAATAGATTCACAGTGTTTTCATCCACTATATATGGAAGTGGAATCACATATAGAATCCCTGACAATCGAGGCAGTTTGGAGACTTTCACAAGAGTGAAAAAGCCCCTAATCATTGAACTTAGAGTTCTGGTCAATAGGAGACTCCTTCTCAAAAGAAAGAATGCTAACACTTATTGAGTGTCTACTACTCCCAGATGATACATAGGCAAAAACCATAGCAACAATAACTATTTTTTTCTGTTTACTCTATGTCAGATTTCCTCCATGTGCTTTACATGTATAAATCGCTTAATTCTTACAATGATTATAATGTAGATAATACAAATAACAGCCCATGCTAATTCCCTGTTACTAGTGCTTGCATGAGTGGAGACTTCCCTGAAGTAGCATTGTTGTTACTGACCCCTTCCTTACTCTTTCCCCGGGGGTGGAGGAAGATTGAACTGATTGGTGACGTTAGCAAAATAAGCTGTGCATTCTCAACTCATCCTCTTTATCTCTCATTCAACCCCTCTTTTGTGAGCCAACCCATGCTCAGGAGGCACGCACTCTGATATTATCCCTGGTTAATGGTAAGAGGTGTCCCCCAAAGTGCAAGTCCTATATTTCTCTAGCAGGCTCCGTTGTTCTCTGGGTGAATCAGTTTATTCTGAGGTGAAGATATTTTAAATATATGGCTACAGATTCTAAAGCCATCTTCTCCAAAATATATTTGACTTCTATACTTCAAAATATTTTGCTCTCCATCTGTTTGACTTCTGTATTTATCTCAGGTGGTTCAAAAATGAGAACCATATGAGGCATGCTATTTATCAGGAACCCCTAACACCCTAAAAATGACTCTTTTACCACCCCTGTCCCCAATTTACAGAAGAAGAACAGGAAAGCAGAGGGATTAAGCAACATCCCTATGATTTTACCCCTGCATTTGAACCGCAGGCTCCACAGCCACCATTGTAGCAGCTTTCTTTTTAATACTCAGAGTCCCCTAAAGAATTCCTTTGAACACCACTGTGGTTTCACAAACTGGGAAGTTTGGAGCTCAACGGTGTAATGTGCATAGTCACTTAGCAAACAATGAGGGAGCAGAAATCAGAACTCAGACCACCTGACTCCAAAGGCAGTATATTTTCCACTACAGTCTACCTACTTTCTAAATCTAGTTTCTGAAATAACTCATTTCAAACATCATCCAGAAGGGAGTCACATTCAGGAGGGTAGAAGTTGGGATGCTCATTTGATAAGCTATGATTACTTTCTTTTATTATTAACCAAGAAAATGACATCAAAGATTGATTTTAAAAATTCTCAGTATTAACGGGTGCAAGAAAATAAAGCAATAGGATTAGAATGTGAGTGCAGCCCAAGTAAGGTTTTTTCACTATCTTAAGTAATCCACCACCCACACTTAAAAAATAATTTTGTTAAATTACTCTAATCTCTGTCATCCTATTCAATTCTTATCTCCACTTTTCCTAAGCTTCTACAGGTAATTCTCAAGAAACTCTTTGCTCATTCCTGATTGTAAATGTGCTTGCTTTATTGATGTCACATAAATTTATGAGATACATGTGTTATTGTCTGAGATTGGCATTAAATAGTTATCTTCTGCTGAGTTTTATTAATTTCTTATGTTCTTGCCTAAAAAGGGAAAGTAGATTCTCCAGCCTTTGCATAGAGATTAATTTTTGCTCATCTCCACTGAGATTCAGAGATTCCAATTAGATCACATTGCTTTTGCAAATTTCCACCCAGTAATGTTCTTGTAAAAACCAAGAGAAGTGAAGGCTGAGACAAATGATACCAAAAACTGTGCCTGTTGAAAAAATATTTTTGAATATTCTATTTACCTATCTCGAGTAGCTTTTCCATAATTAAAAATATCCGAGACTACTTTGGTGTTAATATGACGTCAATTCTCTTTTCCTCCAAGTGTGTAAGCCAGAAAATGGTAAGCACTTCCTTTGCCAGACATTGTATTCTCCCCTTAAGAAAAAGTTCAAGATGCCTGCACCAACTGGTATATTAAACACATATCATGGAGCTGTCTAAAGAAACGCGGCACTGGCATCCTGCCAAAACAAGCTGTGGACCGTATTTGTCCACACCGTCGTGGAAGCTTCCTGGGAGCCTTCCCTATTGCTTCTTACACATCTAGGGAGGCACATGTTCTGTCTCAAAGTTACAAAGCCAGCACCTTGATATTTCCCTTTGATATTTCAACACCAAATCAAGAAAGAGTTTTCTTGAAAATTTGTTTTCTCACATAAAAGAAATCTGTAATGCTTGTCATTAATCCCTTCAATGTTGTGACATTATCAAAGAATCTGGGAGCTAATCGAAGTAAGCTATTGTTCTTTTTGAAACTAGGGATCCTTGGTCATTTTGCTTCCTATTCACCATCAGAGATGACAAAATTTAAAAGTTTGACAGGTTAACTATGTAGTGAAGAAAATATAGAGAGAGGATTATTTTAGGTGCTGGTGGCAGTAGCTGTAACATAGAATTCAGCACTGTCATTTATTCATCCAATGTTTGCTGCCTGTTTGCTAAGTACCAGGCACTGTGGATGGCAACAATTAATTTCCTCCACAGTTGGATAATTCACTCTATAAAATATGTCAACTGAACCTCCATAACAACAAGTTCAGATGCATAACAGTCATTTTTTTCTTTCTCATTATGACATAGAGAGTATTAAGGTTGCATTTTTTTTTCCATGAAAAACAACATTCAGAAATGAGGCCCCACAGAAATGAAATTCTTCCTTTGGATTCAAAGTGCTTCCTTTTTAGAGCCACTATATTTTAAATTCTTGTCTTTTTCTTCTGTCACTGTGCTTTTATTTTGTTACATGGGCAGATATTAGTGCATGCAGACAGGTCACCCATTTATTTCACTGTTGGCATCCATTTCAGTGGAAATGAAAGTTGACAAAATGCCATTAAGCTCTCTTTTTAAAAACTGTTCATGATAAAATATCCAGCATTTTCTGTTCTAAATGTGGTACACATTGTCTTCAATGCCTGTTTAATTTCCACTACATGATCAAAAAAGTTCTTTCTGGCTTCCCATTTCATTTTAGATTTTACTACCAGGTTCACCTAAACTCACACCTTGACAGGTAAGCAAAAATGTAAAGTCAAATGGAAGTGTTTCATTAAATTCTATGGAGAGGGAGGGTTTATGTTCCTCAACTACAATTAAATTTTAGATCCCTGTTGTAATTTCAGCATGTTCTAAGCTTGTAAATATGCAAAACAGAGCTTTAAACTTAGTTGTACAAGAAATGTGCACATCCCCTCAGAATTTTAAGCTGTCAAACTGACATTCGGTACATCACCAGAGTGAAGTTATTTTAATAGTGTGTTAAGTGTAAGAACCAATGGGATCTATATTCAGTAGGATAAGGGCTTAGAACTAACACTTAATTTACTATTTTAACCTACTTGGCATTGTAGAGAATTAAGCAGAATTGAGTTTATTATAGACCAAGAAACCTTCTGTAGCCTTTTCACATTTAATATTGGTAAGGGTGAAAGCTCGACACAAAAGTCATTAACACAGCTGTGATTTCCGACAGGCACTCAGCAAGCGTGCAGGGCTGTGGCTCTCAGCCTGATACACACCAGTAAACACCAAGACATGAACTCCAAAGTATGATGCATGTTGTGAATTCCTCACAGAACCTATTACGGCAATTTGTATTCAGTTGGTAGTCAGTTCATAAGTATTGAAAAAAAAAGAAAGAAGGGATGAGTGAACCATTAGCATCAGTGCTTAAGTAAATATGTATAAACTTTGGTGGGGAGAGAGTGGGCGAGGGAGAAAGACAGAGAGAGAGAAGGAGAGAGAGAGGAGAGAAAGAACCTAGAACCTACTCTGTGTCAGAAAACCTACAAAGCATTAGGTGTCCTTGCAGACCTCAGAGTTTTATAGGGGAGAGTGAAAAGAAAAGGAATGATTAAGTATAATGTGCATAATAACAAAGGTACAAAAATAGTATGGTTACTTACATGTAAATTAATTAACATTAAACAAAATTTTTTTTAATGTTTTTCTTAGTTATACTCATGGTATTTTAGCTGCTCAGTAGCTGTATGTAGCTAGTGGCTTCCATACTGGGTATAGCAGAGGAAAACTTAAATCATCACAGGAAGTTCTACTAAACAGAATGACAAAGCATGTTAAAATCACACCATTTAAAATGTATTTACTACTTATCATTATGAAAGAAAATTATTTCCTCAATTCATATCTGATTCATTAAAAAACAGGTAAATACAATGTTAACATTAAAGGCTTCATTTTATTTCTCTTAGGTTTTCACTAAAGCAGGTTTTTTATATACTGTGACTATGCAAAACACGAAGCACTGTATTCAGGAGAATTTTGTGTGCTTAAAAAGCTTCCAACAAAGCAGTTCCTTTATTGCAAATTGGAGAGAAAAAAATAAAGCTCACATTATCACATCTTATCAGGTGACTTATTTACCAGTTAGTGAGTAAGCTGGAGAACTGATGCTGTCTCTGGAGCCCCTTGCTGGTAGGTTTCTAAGGTGTTCTGTGATGTTCCCTTGGAGGAGGGGCCCATTCTACAAAGCAGTAATTAGACTCTCTAACACTTAATGCTGTGGAGGATATAACAGGACATTATTGAAAAGTTCAAATGGTTTCTTCCTTATTTCTCTGTCTTCTGTTTCATTTGCCTTTGGTCTGTCTCCAGCTGAAACTCTGCTCCTCATATTTCCAGCTTCTTTCCCCAGCTTTCCTGGGGTCTTTGTCCCTATTGCTTCTCTGTCTCAGAGCTGGTTGTTCTTCATGCTCTTTCTCAGCTGTGTTACAACACTCATCTACCTCTGCCATTGCTGCTTTAAAACAGAACCTGCTATGTCTTCAAGATCTAGAATAATGAAAATAGCAAGAAAAAATAGTTAAAAAGAAAAGAAAAAAAGGTAAGAGAACAAGTTAAGATATCTGTACCTCCTGTTTTTCTCACTTACTGATTCCCGTATTTTTTGGACTATAAGATGCACCCCCCCAATTTGGAAGGAATAGTGGTTGTTAATGCTGCTGTTGCATTCTGTTTACATTTATATTGGTGAAATATTATGTTATTTATGTTATTAAATATTTTACCACATTTTTTGCTTCAAATTTTTTTCCTATTTTCCTCCTCTAAAACCTAGGTGTGTCTTATGGTCTGAAAAACATGGTAATCTCCATGTGTTCTGATCATATACAAGTGGAGACACAGCTGCTCAGGATTTCCCCCATGGCTGTTGCTTCCTCTGGAATCTATCACACACTCTGACATCTATCCTTGGACTAAACAAAACAATCAGGGAACAAAATGCGATTGCACCACTCCAAGCCCCACTCCACAATTACTTTTTTTTCCTCTAATTTGCCATTGATGTGAGTTTATCACATCAATGTTCTACTTGGGAACATTATAAGACATGGCCTTTCAAAACTCATTGAGAGAGTTACTGTGAGTGGGTTATCATTGTTATTCTGTACTCATCTTCTTGTAGCACTTAACCCTGAATTGCTGCCAGTGTCCCTCATGAAACTCTACTCTGTCAGGGCAAGCACGTGTTTAGGGTGTCCCTGTTGTTTTCCTGGCTGTGATCAGCACAGAATAGGTAAGCACTGTGTGTGTATTGAATCAGATAAAAAATCTTTGCATTGGTATTCCCATGGGTATTTGGGGAGAAGTCTCTGAATTATTTTTGTTTTGCTTTTTTCTTTTACATTCTACAGTCTGAACCAAATGATGACTCACATGTCTTCTCTGCACCGGCAGCTGAAAAACTCAGATGCAAATGTGTAGCCTGGCCCTGGCACACTTTGTTTGGGAACCAGCCTGTCTCTTGCTTCATCTCTCTTTGCCCTGATATCTTCATTCACTTTTTCTTATTTGTGAATTTTTTAAAATATATATGAAGCAGTTTTTATATTATTAATCTTCCTATATTTAGCTGTGAAATTCTGAAGTGAAATATTATTTTTATACAGTAACTCAAATATGAGAACTCATAAAATATTAATTCACATAAATTCTCTTCATATTTGATATTTCCTAGTTAACTGAAAGCAGTAACATTTCAATATCAACAAGAAATAGTGGCTGCTGGCTCTCACATGTTCTGTTTGTCCTATCTCCTGGCTATTAAAGAGAAAAATGCCAAGTTTCCACCAGTAACTGAAGGAAGGTTGGAAGCTTTTAAATTAAAGTCCTCATCTTGAGCAATGACAAACTAGGAACAAGTGTGCATGTTGATGTCGTGTGTTGGCTATATGTAAAGTACAAGGTAGTGGTGCAAGGTAACCCTGAAAGTCTGCCGTTAGAAAAGGACACACAAATGAAAGCTTCATGATCTTTTAAAGGCCTTTAAGAAATATTCTTAACTGTATTAGCCTGATGCAATTATGTAGGGGGAAATCATAAAATGTTATAAAATGAAGGCTCTGATCATACAAAGTTCCTGGTTATCTTACTTCCTCACTCTATCTTTGATAATGAAGGGCATTTGCTATTCTGTGCATACAGCTATAATCAATATGTTCAAAGTAGGAAGATCAGCTGGATTTTCGATTACTCAAGAAGATAAGAACTTCATTTGTTCCCTTATTCTGTAACTTTTATGAAAGAATCAAACATTACCACTGACTTATAAAAAAGTAATATTACATTCTTAGAACATTCCTCTTGGAGATAAGATTAACTATGTTTGTCCCAGACTATAAATAATATTCTCTTAACAGTCTAATACTATTTCCTAAGCTGGAAAATATTATAAAGTAATTCAAATGTCCCTTCCTCTAACTCAAAGTTTACTAACATTAAAGCAGATGCAGACAAAGTATAAAAAAAACCCCAAATATTTAAAAGGTGGGATGTGGGTGGGAGGGGGTGTGTATGGCAGAGGGGAATAAAGAGGGTTAAATGGAATGACTGTAATTATATAATCAATAAAACATATTAAAAAACATATATTTCTTCTGGCATTCTACAATGGGTTCTTGAAACACTCTCACTTTTCCAAAACATGAAGGCAAACAAATCAAAACTGGAGGCCTTGGGAGGTTTGAGGACTTGTTTCTGACAGACTATGAAGCATCCATCAGGGGTGTCCAACTCATGGCCTGCGGGTCATACATGGCCCAGGAGGGCTATGAATGCGACCCAACACAAAATTGTAAATTTACTTGAAACATTATGAGATTTTTTTGTGATTACATGTTGCAATGTATTTAGTGTGTGGCCCAAGACAACTCTTCTTCCAGTGTGACCCAAAGATGCCAAAAGGTTGCACATCCCTGATACAATCCACTGCTTTAAGACAACTTCCAGCTAAACTCCAAATTTAAGCAACTGTAGAGAAAAATGTCCTCAAGCGGAAATAATCATAAATTGAAACACAATCCCAGTGCCACAAATGAATGGCTACCAGTGTACAATAATGGGAAATACTTATTATCATTTAAAAGGAAAAAGAGAACATGATTTCTCAGTGAGTCTCAGGAATTTCTAGTAAGCTCTTAAACTTTGTGCTCAAATTGTTGTATAAAAGGCAGAATTAATACATTCTATCCCTTAGTATCCAATGTATGTAATGTATTTAACAGTAGGGATCACATTACTTTGGTACATGACATTGAAAGAACAAGTAAATCTCCAGGAGTACTCAGAAAAAATTAAAAAAAAAAACAAGAAACAAACAAACAACTGTATTTATCACATAGGATTTAATTAAAATAAACCCAAGGTGGGAGAATGCAGTATGCACCTGACTGAAGTGAAAATCAAATCCAGACAGTTATTTTAATCCTAATTCCCACACAGAAATCGGCAGGAAAAAAATAAATAAATCAATCAATGAGGAAGAACACCTACTAAGAATTCTAGGGATTCTCAGACTTCTACTAAGCTGAAAATATAATTATATGTATACCTCTAAATGATATGTAATTCATTTATTACCAGGAATGCCTGAGTAAATTGCTATAATCTGTGTTTACAGGCAAAAGATTTAACATGTGGCAGTATTGATCTCTTCGTCAGTGTTTGATAACTAAAGGAAAAACCATAGGAGCTGAAATCCTAAGGGCTTAGAGACGTGTTAGAAATCTCAAAAGAACTGAAAGCAACGCAAACAAATAGAGATATCTAATTTAGTTTTCAGTTTTATGGAAAGGAAAGAAATTGTTTAGTGAACACCTATTTTGTGCCAAATACTTTACCAGATGATTTGTTCAATCACATTTTTAATCCTTGCCCAAGGATATGTTTATTGATTTTAGAGAGAGAGGGGAAGGGAGGGAGGAAGAGAGAAAGAGAGAGAAACATTGATTGGTTGCCTCCCAGACACACCCTGACTTGGGACCAAACCCGCAACCTAGGTATGTGCCCTGATTGGGAATCTTGCAGCCTTGTCATCTTTTGGTGAATAGGACTATACTCCAACCAACTGAGCCACCTGGCCAGGGCTTTCATCACATTTTAAGCCTCACAACCCATATGAAGGTGTGCTAATATGAATGCTTGCAGTATAGAAACCAAGTCTCCAAAAAAAAAGCACTTAATCTATGGAAAAACTGACATTCAAAAAGTGGCAGAAGTAAAATTGCACCAGGTCTGTCTGATTCCAATTCTCAGCTTTCTTTTTTTTTAAAGATTTTATTTAGTTATTTATAGAGAGAGGGGATAGGGTGGAGAAGGGGAGGGATAGAAACACCAATGAGAAACGGAAACATCCATCGGTTCCCTCTTGTACAAGAGAACCAAACCCACAACCCAGGCATATGCCCTGATAGGGAATCGAACTGGTGACCTACTCCAAACAGAATTACTCCCAACCAACTGAGCCACACCAGTCAGGAGCAATTTTCAGCTTTCTCATCTATTGTGATTTTGAAATGAATTGAGTATCCTAATCCCTTGGTCTATTGACCAAGGAGGACTAACTGAAAAAATAAAATTTCAGAAAATATAATTATTTTTCTGCACATATTTATCTTTTCTTCTTCATCCTATCATTTTTTCTTTCAACAAGCATTTATTTAACTTTTAATTTTACTCAATTAATAATGGCCAAAATAAAAAACTGTTTAGACAACATATATCGACAGTTTTTAGATTATTGAAATAATTATGTGAAAGAATGCAAAATAATAGAAATATTCTTTAATGCCCCACCCTCCCTCAAAAAAGAATGGTATGAGTTATATTTTGCAAATGGTCTCTTGAAAGAATATGAATATTTCATGTGGAAATAGCTCCTATGTATCTCTCAATTCATCATGAAAACAGTGGCAAAACTTAGCAGACCTTTCCTGGAATAAGTAGCCCAAGGCTAACAGTTTACAAACACAAAATAGCCAATGGAAATTCTAATAGTAGATTACCAGACATGGGTCAGAAGCAGTAAGTGATTTTGTAAGAACAGGACTTCCAAGTTTGGCCACTCCAGGCAATCTATGTGCCCAGAAATAAATAAACAATCCTGAAAAACAAGTATAAAGTCATACAGGTACAGGTGCTACCTTTGTACCTTTAGCAGTCCCTTGCCCTAGCATCTTATCCTTGTATGCATTCAACTGTTAATTAAATAAAGAAAATTATATTTTTACATACTCACCATTAAGCTTGTAGTTAACCCAAAGTGCTTTCAGATGGATAACATTAAACAACTAAAATAAAATCAAATTGATTAGGGGGGACCGGTGCGGCCCAGGCCCCAGAGGTAGGAGAAGTGCGCGCCCCTCGGGACCCAGAGACTGCGCACCCGTGGACCCGGAAAAGCCCAGGCACTCCCCGGGTCCTGCGAGGCCCAGGCCCCGGAGTAGGAGGAAACTGTGA
>CM052538.1:56286839-56316386 GCA_028533065.1 Trachops cirrhosus
GGTGTTGGAAAGGGGAGGGAGGAGGGGAGGAATGGGTGGGTGGGCTGGAAAGGGAATAAAGGATAGAAACTGTACTGAATAAACTAAAATAAAAATTAAAAAAAAAAAAATCAAATTGATTAAAAACAAGCTCTTGAACTAATCCTCTAAAACAAGTATTTTTACTGGCTTAACTCTCACCATACCGTTTGAAATCAAATTAAATAAAGCTCCTAAGCTCACAATTAAATATTCAATATGCCCTTAAGAAATTCCCATGAGAGCTTTATTTTTAAGTTTCTGCACAGAGTTCTGAAGGATACAAACCTAGGGATGAGTTTGGTTTCTCCTGGGCCTTATACGTTTGACATTGTTGTCTGCGCTACTGGGGATGAAAGCTTAATTAAAGATCTAATCTGGACCTTAACAAAATAACCGCTTCTAGATTTTAACTACAGTGGATGTGCTCGTGGCAAATGTACAGGGATAACATCTCTCAGAGGCTCAATAGATCACACTCCTGAAATGCTGTCGGGGGCAGTTGCTGTCATTGAATATTGAAAATGTACAAGGAAGGCCGTGCCGAACAATGTCAAGGTCTGACACTGCCCTTTGATAATCACAAAGTAATGGGCGATTTGGGAAGCCAACAATTTTTACCGGGAAATACCACATTCACAAGGTGACTTCTCTAGATACAAGTCAATGCTGACTGCAAAGAAATGAAAGGATTTCAGAAATAAAATGCATTATTTTATAGCTACCTCCATGTATTAGACAAAATAACCAAGGTTGCAAGTCAGCAGTGTCATCTCTGAGTGGGAAAAATAGACTCCAGTTTATATGGTTTTTAAATCTCAGAGCTAACTGGGAAGGAGAAGGACTACTGTTCCCAAATTCCAACCTATGACAAATGGAAACAGTGTATCTATGTAAGCTCATAAAAGTCTCCCATTTCACTTATAAAAGAATAGAGTAGGAAAACATAATTTTGAAAATTTATTCCAAACTTCAAATCCTCAGGTTCAAGTAAAATTCCAGTGAATATTTTCAAAAGTCTAATCAAAATTCTAAAAATTAACAAGTATTCAAAGATCTTACTCTTCAGACATTTAAAACAGTATATGCAGTTTCAAACACTTAATATAGAATGGAACATAAAAACCCTAAAATTCCGTGATCTAAAAGATAAGAATGGTTTGAATAAATTGGTTAATCACAAAGTAACTGGAAATATGATTTTAAAAAAATTACTAGAAATGTACAGCCTCATGACAAAGTTTTATTTAATTTTTAAAGAATAAATACTTGCAACATTATTCAAGGGATCTTGGGTCTTAGAAAAATAAAGAGAGCCCCGTGACTCATGTTATGATGCATGCAGACATCTTTAATAAAGAAAGAAAACAGAAGAATTTAAAAAATAATATCAAGCAACATCATTCATGATCAGATATACAAAAGTTAATATAAAAAAGTGATCAATTACATGCAAAATCTTCATCAAATAACTATATATCCTGACCAATCAGAGATTCCCAAAGATGCAGGTTTTGTTTAATTTAGCAGCTATATCAACATAGGTCAACAAATTAAAAGGTAAAATCATAGATTTATATCAACAAATATTGAAAACACTGAGAAAAACCAACCATTCCAAATAACAAAACAATAAAATATTAAAATAAAACAATTAAATAAAGACTAATGAGCAAACCCAAAATAAACAACATTCTAAATGACAAACAACAGAACTAATTTAATTATAATGAGAAACTAGAGATTTCTGTCATTAATTAGGCAATATTACCTTAGGCTAATCTTATAGGTCTTGTGAACATAGAAGTCAAGAAATAATATCTAGAGATAAAGTTACATTTGGCCAATGACAGAACTGTAAGAATAGAAATTACCAGGAATTCTATTTTTTGAATAATAACAAGTATTAATAAAGGAATTTGGTAAGATAAATGAAAACAAATATTTTAAGTTACTTTTACTAACTATAACAATAAAATATAGATACAGAAATGATGAGAAATATTCTTTTGACAATAACATTCATACAAAATACATAGAAATAAATTTAACAAGAAATAGAACTTAAAGAAGAACATTATAAAACCTGAAGAAGACTACAAACCCTCTGATAAATAAAAAAAGATAACACTTTTAGATAGAAAGATGATAATACAAAAATATTGTTAGTAAAAATATATTAAATTTATTGGAAACTAAGTGCAATCCTAAGAGAATTTTAACCAAATATTTAAAAATGAATAATATATTGAAATTTATATGTGAAGCTGAAGGGAAAAAAGAATATGAACTGTGAACCCAGACCCAGAGGCTTCTTTTTCCCAGAAGTCCTAGCCAGTTCAGTGAAACACACACAGCTTAAGATTTAGAAAGCAGAAAATAAAATTGTTATTATTTACAGGCACAATAATTGTGAACCTAGAAAACAGAAAGCATATACTACTAGCTATAATAAGTAAAATTAGCAGGGTCATTGGATATAAGGTCAATATTTAAAAGTGCATTTCTATAATACTAGCAATAGTGAAATAAAAATATCCAAAACCTAGAACACATTACCAAAAGGTTTTTAAATGTATACATTGAAAGCTATAAAATATTATTTAGAAAAACTAAAGAAGATGTAAATAAATTGAGATGTTGGAAATATTTGAAAAGATCAGGGGAGTGCAGGGTGGAGGGGGATGAAGGGGAGAAAAAAGGGGACAACTAGAATAGCATAATCAATAAAATATACTTTAAAAAAACCCAAAACCCTAATAAATTCAGCCCTGGCTGGTGTGGCTCAGTGGACAGAGCGCCCACCTGCAAACTGAAGGATCATCGGTTCAACCCCTGGCCAGGGCGCATGCCTGGGTTACGGGCAAAGTCCCCAGTTGAGGGCTTGCAAGAGGCATCTAATGGATGTTTCTCTCACACATCAATGTTTCTCTCCCTCTCTTTCTCCCTCTCTCTCTAAAAAATAAATTTTTAAAAAACTAAAAAAAAATACAAATAAAAGTTTCATGTAAGAAATCATTTTACACCCATAAGGTATCATTTCACACTGATAAACTGGAAAATTTTAAGAGAATACAATGCCTCTTTATGTTAGGCAAATAAAATATTCATTCTTATTTTGCTAGTAAAAATGTAAGTATTAGAATTTGTAGGGGAGGTAATATATCACTATTTATTAAAAATATAAGTTCATATATTCTTGTGACAATATAGAAGCCTCAACCCCAGCTAACTATTGAAGAGTACTAAAACCACCCTATGTGAATAATTGTGTACAAGAATAAATTTTGAATACATTGTTATGGTACTGTTAATCGACAGGGGGAATGGCGAGATAGATTATAGCATATCCAGTTCAAAGAAATGGACAAACAAAATGAATTAGCTTTCTTCTACTTCCAGGCAAGGTTGAGTATCATGGACCAGATTTAGTCCTATGTCTTCAACTAGCAAAAAATCAGAAAAAAATATATATATAAACAATGATTTTCAAATGTAGGATGACGGGGACACAGGATCACTAGAAAATGATTGCTGAAAGAGCGAGAACAAATGAGCTAAGCCATACAATTTCTCAGCTTACCATCTAGACAGAGTTTCCAGCTGCAATGTAGAAAGCAGGAAACCAGATGGGTGTGGCGGTCTCTTCAAGTTATAAAGATGAGATTGGTGCTTCGGGGACACCAAAGTGGCTAGAGTTCATAAGACAGAGTGCCAGGAGGGGGCGGGTTACAAAGAGAGAGAGCTCCACAGATCTGCAGAATAGTGCTCCTACCCCCAGCCGAATCTCCAGGTGAATACCGACCAGGGCACAAGTGTGAGGAAACCACCTGACGCTGGACTGGTGGGGGAACAGCCTGAAGGGGCAGCTGCATCATGTCCCGAAGTTCCACCAACAGCCAGAAATAGTAGGCTTTTCTCACCAATCAGAGAAAAAAGTTAATTATACATAGGCATTCGACAGAGTACTCAACACAAATGAAAACTTATATGCAGACAAAAAAACTATATGTGAATTTTATAGTAGATTCATAATCAAGAAACATTTAGAAACAACCCAAACATCCATTACCTGGTGAGGGAAAACGCTATTTCTTTGTCCCTTATATTTTGAATTCTAATAGCTGTCCCCAGTTTTACCAGTTTATTGTTATCTTTCATCACAGAATATATTGCAGGAAAACACAAGTGGGTCTTTCAAAACTTAACAAAGGGACTCTTCCATAATCCTTTTTCACATAAATCATAATTAAGAAGTCATTATAAGATGTCAAGGGTCTGAGGGTGAATTATAAATGTGTTTTCTAATTGCCATTGCTCTGGTGGTATTCAGTATTTCTGTTAGAGTGGATGCCAAGTATCTATTGATGTTTATTGAGCTCTTAGTATATGAAAAAAACCTAAATATGTATTATTTCATTTTATGCTTATAATAATTTTACACAGAAGGCACTTTTATTTTCCCCGCTTTCCAGCTAAAAGTCCCAAAGCACAGAAGTGTTAGTGAACATGTGCAGCAGCAATGCCCTGAATGACCCCTGGGCAGCCGGTGTGTTCACAACCCTGCTGTGGCAGAGGCCACACAAGGCCACTGCACACACAGTGTGAGAAGCTGACTTTTATGAACCACTGCCTTGACTTAGGCCTACACCATCTCTCACTGATATTACATCAACCCATTTATTTTTATTCCAGTCTTTCATATTCTCCATTACCCTCATCTCAGCAAGAATAGTCTTTCAGAACAAATCTGCTTGGTTGCATGCTTAAATATGACTGATTTAGTCACCATTATCCTCCAGATAATCTTCAAATTCACAGGTGCTTTCTGTAGTCCCTTACTTCTCCTGTTTTCTCTTTTCTGCACTCCTTGTGCAAATAGGCACATCTCTCAAACAGAACTACCTCTTCCAGGACATTTCCTCTAATTAAAATACATTCCCTGCCATCTCTCTTTGGTTCTACCACTACTCTTCAGTAAGGCATCATGAATCACTTGAGCCACCATCCACCCCCTATAAAGCATTTATCACATCTCATTGCAAATCCTTCAGTATCAGCTTCAGTCACTAGAGTGTGATCCCTCAAGGCAGGGACCATGAAGTCCAGCTGCGCTCACCTAGGTCTAGTATACGGTATGTACGCAATAATTGGTTTGAGAACAGAAAAAGAAACAAAACATTACATGAACTTGGAGAAAATATATCATGAATATATAATTCTAATAATTAATAGTTTCCTTTCCATTTTAAACTTTAAATTTAATCCACTCTGTCAAAAAATCTTAAAGCAAAATAAAACTCATTGGCACAAAAGCAAAAATTAAGACTTTATTCCATTGTCAAATAATGAGCTGGTTTTACAGTTTTACACAACAGCTGATTGGTCAGTCTCCCCCCATACCCTAATATCCTCCCCCACCAGCCCCAATTTCCAATGGTAATAACTAAAAATATCAGTCAACACAGTTACTTTTGGCATACCTTGGAAATCTCAAAAGAGAAACAATAAAATAATGTCCAACGAGAATATATAAGCTTAAGTACTATCTAGAGTACAGTTGTGTTGTTTTAAATTTAATATGATACTAATGTATCTGGGCAATGGCATCCAAACAAAACAAAACAAAAAACTAGACCAAACCCCTTCTGTCTTCATAGGACTTTCAGAAATCTTTATTGGAATGCTATGTGTAGTTATGGTTGCTCTACTTTAAGGGGTATGTTAAAATTTCAATGGTGGTTATCAATAACTGAAATAGCAAATGAATATTTCTTTTTTTTCTCTCTCCCCCATTCTAAAATCCATAATTTTTTTTAAAATCTAAATATTAAAACAAACATATAATTAAGATAATAAATAGAAAAAGTAAGATTGTTTCTTATAAAGAAGCCTTGAGATTGATTAAATTGCACACAAGTATTTGTAGATCTGTTTCATAGATATTGCTAAATCTCTTTTCTCTGCTCCATGAAAGAAGACTAAACTATTTTTCTTTTGGTTTTTGGATTTCTCTAAAAGGAAGGCAGGTCTCCTGTCCATCATTCCTGGTTAGTAGAGAAAATTATTAGAACACTTTTCTCCCTCTTCATACTTTCACTCCAACCTTTCAGAAAATGCAACAACAAAAAATGTGGGTTATATATTGCCAGTTTTTAAGTTGATCAGGAGAGTTCACAGCATGACAAGCCAGAGTTCCATGTACATAGTCTACAGATAGAAATGAAAATACACAGGATCATCATTCTGCAACATGAAAGAAAGAACTTAATTGTTTTTTTTTGATGTCCTACCAAGATTTCTCTTTGCTGGGTGATCAGCCTCAGAAAGATGGTTCTCTCCACTAGTCAATCTTTTCCCAAATTCCTGGTGTGAATCTGCCATGAGAAATGGCTCCCAGGCACAGAAACCAGACTCAAAGTCACACAGGAGATGATTTGCTGTTATACATGGGCACAAAAACAATTGAGGAGACATGAAGTTGGAACGTGCAGTGAAATGTCGGCCTGTACTAGCTAATTGATTTAGAAGGTCAGAATAACCATTCTACTTTGTAAAGAATGTTTTCTGATTATAAGGATAGCTTATTTTTCCAGTTTCACAAAGTTTTCTGCATGCTGTGTGAGGCATCACTGTTCTATAGTCTTCTATGAACAAGTCTGTCATATGCATGTCACCCTGGTTGCCCATTCCATTATATTTAATGATGCAAGGTGAAACTACAGCTTTTCAGGGAGTAACTCCTCACCTGCCAAGATAAACAAGATTCATTTGCTGAGATGGTAGTGTAAAACTATCCATTTTAAAGGAGGGAATTTAAATTAATTCTGGATACCTAAAGAGGTTCAGTTCAGCACCTTGGTATTCTTTCTATCATGTTATTTTAACGGTTTGCTAATCATTTTGGAATTGCAAGTAAATTACATATTCCTAACTTTGCTGTTACTCCCTCTTAATATGAAACTAAAAATTTTGAAAATACCTTAAATTCCTACATTTATCACAAAAGAACTAGTGCTAGAGAAAGTCAGGATTTGGGGTAAGCTTCATAGACATTTTCCCTGGTTTTGTCAACAAATTAGTGAGAAAAATACAGCAAGTTTGAAAGGGCTGGGCAGGAAACTAGAAATTCTAAAGAGCTAATCTGTGTTCTTGAGTAATTAGTTTTCATGTACTCATTTCCTAAAATAAGAGTCATAGATTGGGGAATAAATTAACACAATTAATTTTAAAATATTTCCACGTATTTCTCTTTATACAGGTGCAATTTTTATAACAGTGGAAAGGAGAACAAAATTATTTTTGGTCAGGAAATACATGGTTTTCACAAGCTCCCTAAGACTATAATGCTATTATTTTAATAACAGTAACAATAGACACATTAGCACTAAGCTCCAAGTATGTGCCAGGTATTTTGCATATATTATTAGTCTTTGCAAATGCACTACACAGTAAGTGCAATTATTCCCAAAAAAGAAAAATGGGACTTTAGCAGTAAGCAACTTGCCTATCATAATTTTTAGCAAATGGAACATCCAGACTTAGAGCTGTCTGATGACAAAGCTTATACTTTGAAACTTCCCTAAACCAGGCATTCTGTCTCTTAATTAAAAAGACTCCATTATCATATGTTTGCTCCTAGGCATTATTTTCCATTTTAAATAGTATGACCATTTGACCAATATATTGAATAAGCTTACTGTACCTTAATGAAATGATTTCCAAATTTCTATAAAGAGGAATACCTGCTTTCATGACCAGATAGTTCATCATTAACATGTCAGCTTTTAAACACTAAAGTGCTCTATGCAAATAACAATGCCACTGAATTTTTTTCTCCACAGGTAAATCAAATGTTTAGATTTCAGAGCTATGCTGGTTTACATGATCATAACATAGATATGTAATGTACAATATTTTTTCTTTACAAGCAAATATTATTTTCTCCCTCAAATGGATTCCCCCCAAATAAAAACAAGTGAATTAACTGCAGTATAATAATGAAAAATGGTGCACATTACTTAATGGTGAATCAATATGACAAGGAAATGCCATTTACCCATATATCTAAATGGAAATCTCTATTGCTTCTAGATGTTTTTCTTTTCTCAGCTCAGGCTGTAACAGTTTACAGGGTACAGCTATTGATGAAAACTTACTCCTCAAAGGAGAGTCTCTTCCGTTTTTTAACATAATCTTAAACACCTATGGTTTAGCTGTGACTGTCTCCCTGGGCATCCAGAAAATCCTCTGGTCTACTTCCTTGGTCATCTATGAATTTTGCCACATACTAGGCAACCTCCCAGGTCTTCCAATCAGTTGGTGGGGTGCAGAATTATGAAAAATTCAAACTACATATTTGACCTCTTAAATGTTCTTACAAGTTCCAAATTCTTGGTTATGAACTTGGTCAAGAAATCTTTCTGCCTCCCTCCAAGGGTACCCCCAATTCCTAAGAAACGCATTTCCCTGGCACAGACAGTCTTCATGGGTAGAGTGATTACACATCTACTTTGGCACAGGATTGCCCCAGATAATACTTGTTGTCCTAGCATAACACTTAATACCTCTCCTTTTTCCTCTCAAGTGCCCCTGGTTGAGCAATAAATTCAATATTGCTCAAATGGGTACTTTGGTAAAGAACTTCCTTCAAGGAAACATATTAAAGCTTTAAAAACTACATTATACAAGAAAAGATACTTTCTAAGGCACTGTCTTTCCTGCCCAACTGATTTCTTCCTATTTGCCAGTGGGAATTTAGAAAATGTGTAGAAGTACCACAATTTTCTAACTTGGGCACTAACTTTGGCTCACTGACAAGGAAACTCTGCTCAGCATACAAGATAGACTGTTGCTATGATTATTGCCTTAACAGATGATGAACAGAGACCCACTCCCAATAACAGATGACACAAATTAGAACTACTATACACAAAAGCTGACTCTGAGTCAATGTTCTACTTAACAACTTGCCTCTCATTGGAGTTTTCTATTTCTCAAGTTCCAATGTCCTCTGAATATAAAGAAAATGACTCAGCATTCTCACTAGATATTTCTTGATTTTCCTACACATAGCTCAAGGGTTTTTCCTTTATTGTATTCATGGAAGATGAAAATGATCATTTTCATCAAGAGCTAATTCTGTAAATGATAGATTTAGGGATTTTTTTAAAGTGTGTGATAAAATGTCAACTTGACTTAAATGTACCTTGATACAGATTTTGCATTTACTGACCAACATGTTACATGTATAAAGAATAAATAGCAAATAAAGCATCAGAAAAGATAGAACACTGTCTTGCAGAATACTGGGTAAACCAATGAATCAAGCATTAGTCAACACTTTTTTTATGATGTACACTTAATTTGTTCTGATTAATACACTAGATCAGTTCTCCATGATTACTTTCTTATAATGTGGGAAATGGAATGTTGGTAACTCTATTCTTATTATATGAGATGGTATGTGAAGCCAACTTGTCTCACCCTTTTCTTGTACCATCACAAAGCCAGCAGAGAAATGATAGTGCTCATTTTCAGTAATCCATAACTCCATTCTACATATAGTGAAACTTTAAAAATCCATCACTCATGTTCAGGGCAGGTTAAAATAAGTCCCAGGATTAGAAGGTAAGGTACAAATTTCTAGTTAAATGTAGGATAATAATTCATTCAACATTTATTCAACATTAATTCCTAACTGCCATGTGAAAGCTCTATCATAGGACCATATGTTTGTAAAGCATCTTTAATTATAACATAGATATAACAAAATTACTCTTGAATTTCTTTGTTGAAGGAGGATATTGGAGATTATCAAAGGTTGCAAATTGCATGGAGGCTCCCTGGGCTTGGTTTCCATGGCCCAGGTAACAGTAACTGAGAGATAACTGAAACATAAACATTACAACTTATATTGGTAATGTTCAACCTCTTTTTGTAAGAGTTCCTCCATGCATCTGGAAAGTCTGAAGAACTACAGAAAGGGCAGGAAGATGTTCTTCCTCTCCGACCACCCCACACTTACCCAAGTTGAATCAAATATATCAAGTAGAGTTCCAGGCAGTAGACTGCCAAATACCACTGCAATATATACACTACTACTACTAAGATATAACACAGTTACAAGATGCTAAAAATTGTGTCTCATTCACATAACAAAGGACAATGTGTTAGTCCATCTAATTAGAGTATTCACCCAACTTTATGCTGTAGAACTTTGTGAATGTTTTGGAAAAGAAAACTAGAAGAGAGAACATTGGACATGATGAAAATGACACAAAAGGAAAAGACACCTTTGTAGAGGTGATGTAATAGAACTAGGAAGAAAAAGAATTCCTCTTGAATTTTCCAATATCTTGCTAATAAGCATTCTGATACTTGAGGATTAATTATAATGGTACTTCAAACTTTGGAAGAAAATGCTATTGACAAATATTGAGAGATGGTTAGTGTACTTGATAAGTGCAGATGATAAACTTTTGTTAAAAAATTATTCTAGCCAATGCCATGTGCAAGTTTCAGCTGGATTTACCCAGAGCATCCTCAGCCAAAGGAAATGAATTTGGATGCTTTTCCTGTCTCCCTTTTTCTAGTGTCAGAATTTCTGCTATTATTGTTAGATGTTTTCCATTTCTAGAATGATTGCTGTTTATGCCTATGATTTTTTACTCCTATTTACAAGTAGATTGTTCTTTGCAATAGAAGTTCTCAGTCCTAGATATTTTCTCATTTTTAGAGGATTGTTTTCAGTTAAAGTTAGGTATAAAAAAGGCTTTGATTTGTTTTACAGGCTAACATTACCACTACAACTTCCACTCTGCCTACTGCGCCACTTTTTTTCATTCAAATGACTCATTTGTCTATATTTAATCAGTAATTTCCAGTCTTTACAATTGTATCTACTAATGTTAGAACAAGTAATTTGCTTCCATCATATTTGGACTTTAATGGTATATAGATCTAAAATCCAAAACAGATCACATCAGAGTACAGAGATAACAAAAGATTCCCAAGTAGTTCCTTTTATTAGAACTATAGTTTCTCTAATATACTTTAGGCATTTTAACAGTTTTATGAAACATATTGTACAGATTATAACACTGGCTTTTTTGTACATGATGGTATTTCCTAAACCAGTTTCTTAATATTTCTTTTTAAAGGTATACTGAATAAAGTCAAATTAAAGAATACCTAAAGCCTACACAACTGAGAAGTAGAAACACAAGTTGCCAGGAAGAGAAATTTCATTTGTTCAATGATTTTGAAATAAATGCAAGTTCCTTCTTCCCCTATCATTATATGGACCTACTCTCAGAACACTGGCTTCCATTGTGCAGTGGAATTGAAGGGGCAGCTCTCGCCCCAGCAGGGAGACACAGAGCCGTTCAGCTGAGCCCTGCTGTGCAGAGGGCTAGGAGCAGAAGCATGCTTAGCCCCCACCCACAGACAGGAACTTGAAAACAAAGCAACAGGAAGCAAGGGAAGAAAAAGTAGCTACTTTCTTTGTGAACAAAATTATTGTATTTCTAGAGTTTTCAAAATCAGACTTGAATCACAAATACTGTCTTTAAAAAAGGATATGATGGTGTGAAATGATTGCATCAACTACAAACGATAGGCTTTTGTTTCTACACGTGCAGCCTGAAATGCATCAGATCTGCTCCTAATTTCTGAAATAAAAGTTTGATAATGCCCCAATATAAAAAATTTAATAATCTTATAAAATCTACTGATAAACAAAAACTCTATGCTACCAAATTATCATTTTCTCTCAAATATCATAATGCAATCTTTCTTTAATCAAAAATTTATCATCTTTCTTCCCAAAATTTTGTTTTGATTTTTTCTGCTTTTTACAGAAAAACTTCATAGTTTGACAGAATATAATTTAAAATGCACTTTTTCTTACCAAACGAGATAGAAGCATCAAATATCTACAGTCTTACTAAACTGTACCTGTGGATTTTGTAGTACATAAAAATACTGTCAATCAATTTTTACCCATCTGATTCTTGAAACCAGTTTGGATTGTCCTTTAACTTAATAATACAGACATTACAGAGATAGAATGATATTTCTATAATTTCACATCTTCAATTTTTAAAAATAACATCTTTCAAATGTTTTATTTTTGTAAGTCAGTATTTCTACAGCTTCTAAAACCTATGACTTTAAATTAAGTGAAACTCTTATTTACCAGGAATGTTAGACTTTAATCAAAACAGAAAAGTTAATACTTTGCCTCTAACCTACACACAAGGAAATGATAACTAGAAGAGACATTTTTACCAAAGCAGAGACAGAGCAAATGCCATCTGAAGAGACAAAGAACAGATATGCCCAGTGACAAGCAGGACTGAAGCCACACACTCAGGCTCTGGGATAGGAAGCTGGCCATGGTAGCTTGAATTTTGAGTAATTTAAATTTTTCAAAACTGGAGGAGAAGAGCTAAATTTGCTCAATAAAGCCAAAGACTAGGGCCTGGGAATCCTGCTCATAAACTGAGGTGGGAAACATACCTACCCTCACTGCCTAGGGCTATGGCTGAGAGAGAGGATGTGCAAAATCCGAAGCATTGATATGAGTATGAAACAGTAAACTAGTATTGTTACTTGATTAAGGAATTGGAGAGCTAAGTAATGCTACAACAAAGAAAAACATCAGGAAAGAATGAAGGATATAGAAAGGGAAAACCTACGGTAGATATTGGGAGATAAAGGACTGTTGCCCTGTGGTTAGAAATGAAATAAACCGACTTTCATTCGAAATGTATGACCAGATAGCTCATTATTTAGGTGTGAGACAAATTTAAAAATGTGTAAAGTTTATAAATACTAAGCAAGTTCATCACCACAGATCTTTTATAAATAAAAGAACAATTAATTTAAAAAAATAAACCTTTGGAAGAAGGAAAAGGACCCAAAAGGAAGAGGATGAAATAAAAAAAATGGTGAGTAAATAAAATGATAAAATATATCATTATAATAATTGAAAATATAACTTCAAAAGATATTTACTTAAAAACATTTCTGAAAATATTTAAAAAATATTAAACTATAGTTAAAGACCAAAATAAGAGGTTAAAATGGTAATTAAATTATGCCAATTTCCTTCTATTCCAAAAGCTACAAATATACTGAAGCACTTTAGTTTTTGTTAAAGAAAGAAAATTTAATATTAATAATATGTTAAAATTTTAAATAGCCATAAAAATATAAGATATACAAATCAAACCTTCTAAGCTAGTGACAAAAAAAATTAAAATAAAAGACTAACAACCAAAGACCTTAATAGACATCTAACCAAAGAAGATACACAGGTCACAAATATATGTATGAAAAGATGCTCCACATAATCTGTTATCAGAGGAATGAAAATTAAAACAATGAGATTCTATTACACACCTATTGAAATGGTCAAAATCCAGAACACTGACAACACCAAGTTTTGGAGCAGATGCAGAGCAACAGAAATTTCACTTCTGGTGGAAGCAGGATAAGGTACCGACACTTTGGAAGACAGTTTTCTGGTGCCTTACAAAACTAAACATACTTTTACCATATGATCCAGCAATTGTCTCCATGGCATTTACTCAAAGGAGCTGAAAACTTAGATCCACACAAAAACCTGCACATGGATGCTTATAGCAGCTTTATTCATAATTGTTAAAACCTGAAAGCAACTGAGATGTCCTTCAGCAGGTGAATGGATAAACTGTGGTCCATCCAGACAATAGACTATTATTAGTGTTAAAAAATACATGAGCTATTGAGCCCATTGAAAGACAAGGAGGAATCTTAAATGCATATTACAAAGGAGCTAGTCTAAATAGGCTATATAATATATGACTCCAACTATACGATACTCTGGAAAAGGAAAAACTATGAAGACAATAAAATCTACATGGAAGTAGATAAACTAAATTTAAAATAAGACCAGGAATACCCCCCCAAATAATAAAGCAATGAAGAGAAAAAGTACACAGAAATCAGAAATTTAGTGTTAAAATAAGAGGAAGAAACTTATTAATGATATTGCAGTGATAGGAACAGTTAATATGCTTGATAAAACATTTTTTGTTCACACAAAATCTATTATCTCCTGATGATAAGAAATAATAAAATTTACAAAATCAAAATAATTAGTTAACCTAATGTGATTTTTCCTTTATGCTGTTGGAGATGATTGTTTTTTTTTTCACTTTCAATATCTTTGGCATAATATAGTCTCAATAAAGTATACTCAGTATGTCCATCAAGACCCCTGATAAAATATCTTCATACTAGTCACAATAAAGTACAACTCCAAAAATAATATATGGAAGACATTATTGTTTGTCTATCTCCATCATCACTACTTTGATCCTGCTGAGGTGTAGATTCCCATGTAGGAACTCCTCTTGCTTTAGTCCGCATCCCGGAAATTTGCCCAGCAGGTACTTCTGATGCCCAGTCACACATGTCAAATTCAAACCCACAGGGCTGACATACTAAAGAGAGGAGAAAAAACATCCTAATGGATTCTGACAGTCCATGACAGTGGCTACTACCATGGCTAAGCATTGCAATGAGGCTTAAATGCACACACACAAATTCATACCTGGAAATTTTGATTCAATAGGTCTTAGAGTGGATCAGCAACTCTATTTTTCAAGTTCTTCAGTTGACTGATATGTATACCCTCCCAAATGAGAACCATTGTCTTAAAAATAAAAAGTGCCTATCTTTTCTTGGACAATTGCTTTGGTTTTGATTTCTTAAACAGCTTCATATCTGACCTTAGCTATTTTATTTCATTGAATATTCATAATCTTATTGAAATTTTAAAGAAGAATCATTGTGCATAGCTCCAAGATGGTCTTTAGTGGAACTGTTTCACAGAACAACATCACCTGAAATTGGTATGTTTAGTATCTTTTATTTGTTGAATAAAGGAATCTCCCAATAACATTCCAGCTAAAACTCTAATAACACTCTAAAACTTGGGCATAAATGTCATCAAATGGCAAGTGAGTATCTGATATTCTCATTAGTGATCTGAGTCTCATGAATGGATGACACACCCACAAGCTGGGCATGTAAATTTACCACTCACACTTTAATCCTTCATCTGTATAGTCAAATTTGCAGAGACTTGAATCTGGATGGCATAGTTCCTGCTTGGTATCTGGTACTTCTTGACATGGCAAAGTTTCATTTGTTACATTTATTTTTTTATTTTACTTCATTTTTAAATTATATTTGATTGATTATGCTATTACAGTCATCCATATTTCTCCCCCTTTGGCCCCCTCCACACAGCATCTCCCACTTCTTCAAGCCATCACCACACCATTGTTCATGTCCATGGATCATGCATGTAAGTTCTTTGGCTACTCCATTTCCTACACTGTATTTTACATCCCCATGGCTATTCTGTAACTACCTACTTATACTTCTTTTTTTCTCTCTTTTTATATATTTTATGGATTGTGCTATTACAACCGTCCCATTTTTTTTCCCTTTTATTCCCCTCACCATGCACCCCTCCCACCAGCATTCCCCTCCACCCTCTTAGTTCATGTCCATGGGTCATACATATAAGCTCTTTGGGTTCTTCATTTCCTATCCCATTCTTAACCTCCCCCTGTCTATTTTGTATCTACCATTTATGCTTCTTATTCCCTGTACCTTTTCCCCATTCCCCCCCCCACACACATCCTCCCAGCTGATAACCCTCCATGTGATCTCCATTTCTGCAATTCTATTCTGTCCTAGTAGTTAGCTTAGTTTGGTTTTGGTGGTGTTGTGTTTTTTTTAGGTTCAGTTGTTGATAGTTGTGAGTTTGTTGTCATTTTACTGTTCATATTTTTGATCATCTTTTTCTTAGATAAGCCCCTTTAACATTTCATATAATAAGGTCTTGGTGATGATGAACTCCTTTAACTTGACCTTGTCTGAAAAGTACTTATTCATCTGTTACATTTAAAGATTAGCAAGAGTGAAATGCAGGTGCAACTAGGGAGACATGTATTTCTTAAAACATTAATGTTTGTTCTACAAGTCACTGTCCATCCAATTACTCTTTATGGCAGCATCTACCTTAGGTAGACCCCACTACAGAGAGAGAGAGACAGGGAAAGAAAATATATAATACATACCAGTGCTTCCAGAGTTTAATCAGATATCTGTGGTGAGTGCCAAAACCAAATCTTCCATCAAATGCATCAAATGTCATATATGGTGTCCTCTTTAACTGGAAGCTGGATCTGCCCTGGAACTATTTTCCCTGTAGCCCTCTTAGATGATCCCTGTTTTTCCTCAGGGAGAAAAACAGTCCCCCCAAGAGAGAACTGAAAAGTGGACAGTTGTCTTCCTGCCCCAGTTGCCACTTCCAGATAATTCTCACTCTCACTCTCCCAAATACCCAAGCTTTGAATCTCTTCATATCAAAGAGTATCCTCACTCTCTGTTCTAGCTTGTTGCAGTCATCTGCAGACACTGGTGCACTACCCATCGATCTTTGACAATTTCAGCCCTTATCTCACTCCAATTCTGTGTCATTTCAACATTCATCTTCATCTTGCTTCTTAATTTCTTGATTTCTTCATATTGGTGATTGTGAAGGAGAACATTGATGAAAAGTTACCTCTGCCACCACTCCTCTGAGTATTATTGTTACTAACGATAACACTTAATCCCAATTATGAGTGGCCCATCTGCAACCTGTATCCCTATTGTTCCAGTTGACTCCCTCTAGTATCACAACTGCAAAAAATTTTGACAGCATCAGGCTGTACCAGTTAATGGTCCTATAATTTCATCAATTCCTTTCATCCTCTCTCAGGTTCACTTGTTCTTTTTTACAGGTGTCAGACAACCAGTCATCCCTGGCCCTTCTCATGCTTCCCCACACTCTCAGGACAAAAAGTGGTAATTACATCTCTCCGTATAGTACAAGTGCTGGACAGTTAGCTTTTTAGATTCTCATGTGAGTGCCTGACATTAAGCTGTTAATCATTGAGGCACTCATTTCAAAGACATCCATCTCAGATAAACACATGGCCAGCTACACATCTGGATAAAGAACCAGACAGCCTCCACCCCTGAAGTTTCCCTTTTAGAATGCCCCGGTTGACCTAGATAACTGCCCATTTGACTGATCCTGCTTTTCCTTTCCTGGCTCTTATGTTTTTAAATTCATCAAAAAAGAGTGAACTTGCAAAACTCTGAGGTCTCACACTTTTGATTCCAGTAAAGGCAGAATCTCAATAATTCCTCCCCTGCCCCTCTCTCAGACACCTAAATGTATGGCCCCAGGAGTACTTATTCTATATCCTCCAAGACATATGAATAATGAATGTTGTTTTTTCAAACTTTCCTGATGGTTGTTGCTGAGGTGCATCTTACAATCATAATAAGAACCACCTCAAGGGCAGGTCCAGCCACAACATGGGCCCCAATGAGGAAATGTCCATGGGGGCTGCCACAAGTAGTGAGGACCCAGGTGAGAGCCACAGTCATACCTAGCTGATAGCATCACTATGGTTAGGCTCTGATCTACACAAAACCCACCACTTATTCCCTGCTGCATCTGTGCAGCAGGACTTGAGGCAAGAGGAGCCACAATCATGCTGATTGAAATGACATATGTGTGACTACTCACTTCATTGCATTGCGGCAATCCCATACTACATTTTTCTAATTCTTTCCTTTTGCTCTATTCCTAGACAACTATTCAAAGCACTTTATCCCCTTTCCTTAAATTTCCACCTCTTCCTTCATTTCAGCTAATCATCCTTCATTCTGTCTCATCATTTTCAGCTAATCATCTTTCTTCACATTTCATAGGAAAAATCAGAATAAAATCTCATAAATTCTGCTACCAATCTACCTACACAGTTGTCCACATGCCTTTCCTCCTATAACCATGGTCTGCTCTAAGCCCACTCCTTTCCTTTATACAGAAAGTGTGTCTCCTCTTGCCTATCTAAGAAATCATTCCAGCAGTTTTCTCCTCTCCTTTACACCAGCATGTTGTCATGGAAAAAACTTCAGAACACACAGTGGCCAAAATTTCACTTATTTTAAGGAAACCTCCTGACCCTTCAACCTCCTCCAACTAACTTTTCTAAGTTTTTCATATTCTTACTGATCCCACACCAATTCTTCCCTCTCCATTTTCTCTTAAACGTGTAACTAAGGTTTTTGCCAAAAATCTTTTTTATTGAAACATAAAATAAAATCTTTTTATTGAGATAGAGTTCATATAACATTAAATTCATTTTTAACCATTTGTAACCATGCAATTCAATGTCTTTTAGTATATTCTCAATGTTCTACAATCATCATCAGTAGCTAATTCCAAAACATTTTCATCATTCAAACATAAAACCCCATAATCATTAAAAGTCACTCCCCATTCTCTCCCCACTCATCCCACAAGCCTCTAGCAACCACTAAGCTCCTTTCTGTCCACATAGATTTGCCCATTATGTACATTCTGTATAAATGGAATCATACACTATGTGGCTTTTTATGTTTGACTTCTTTCACTTAGCACAATAATTTTAAGGTTCATTTATGTTGTAGCATGTGTCAGAATTTTATTCCTTCTTTATTTAACTTTTTACCCTACCACTCCACTGGAACTCCATGTATACATAAAGGATGATCCCTGTTTTGTTAAAACTGGTATTTAATATCTCCTCCCCTGCATACTCGACATGTCAGTAATATTGGATTTAGTTGATCACCCTTCTTAAAATGCTTTCTTCCCTAGATTCTAGTACATCATTTTCTCCTGGTTTTCTTTTTAAATTACTAGCTGTTAATTCTCATTCTCCTTTGCTGGTTTTCCCTTATCTCCTCAAGGTTACAGAAAATAACATTAGTGTCTCCCAGAGCTCAGTCCTTGGATCCCTTCTCTTCCCTTCTTCTCTTTTCTCTTCTCTTCTCTTCTCTTCTCTTCTCTTCTCTTCTCTTCTCTTCTCTTCTCTTCTCTTCTCTTCTCTTCTCTTCTCTTCTCTTCTCTTCTCTCTCTTTTCTCTTCTCTACAGTCATGCTCTTAATATCACCTAGTCTCACAACTTCAAAACATTTCCCAAATGCCAGGGACTCATAAAGTTCTATCTTAAGCCCAGACCTTCTACTGGACTCCAATACAGATATCCTGCTGGCAACTTGGCCCCTTCACCTGTCTTAACTAGCAAGCATTTCAATAAAAATATGTCAAAACTAAAGTTTTGTTTTTCTTTGCCTAAACTTTCTCCTCCCACATTCTTTCTCATCTTATTTCATGACACCTCCATCCTTCTAGTTTAGGCAAGACATTTGGAGTCATTTCTGTCTCTCTCACTGAATATTTGCCATCCATCATACTATCTTTTATCTAGAAGACACATCAAGAATCTGATGATATCCTACCACCTCCAGTATTACTCTTCAAGGGAGCAGTATTATCTCTGGATTATAGTGACAATTTCTTATTTTCCCTCCTTGTTGCTGCCTTTGTCCCAATAAATGAGTCAGATCATGTCCTCTCTGCTCAAAATCCTTTCATGGCTTTCTAGCCTTCATGAAGTAAACACAAATGTCTTTACCATGATCATACACATATAAACCAGGCTTACTCTTTCCTCAGGAATTCTGTATCTACAGCACCTTCCTATATGCACATTGCTTGCTTGCTCAACGACTTGGGCTCTTTTCTCAGAAACCATGATCTGCATGTGACTGTGCCTGATTACTCTGAAATTTCATCTCGCTCTTACCCGGAGCACTTCTTATCTTGGCTTTTGGTTTTATTGTTCCCCATAGCACATATCACCACTTGACATAAAATTTATTTTTTTGCTTATTTGTTTAGTATCTTTCTCCTTGACTAAAATGTACATTTTATGAATGCAGAGATTATTGTCTTTTTTTTTGCTGCTGTCTCCCCAGTGTCTAGGAAAAATTTTGACACAACACACGTGCTCAATATGTACTTATTTAATGAATGGATACATAAATGACTTAAGAACAATTTGACCAAAAAAATTAAATGTCACACGCTACATAAATTGTTTACATTTTATTTGAAATAAATTGAATCAATTGGTTATAATGATTTACCAATAATATCCATAATCTGGCTTCTCATAATAGAAGCTTACAAATGATGAATATGCTAAACCTCCTGAATGGAAGATTTATTACAAACAAAACTGCATCTGCAATTAAAGGAGCATGGGCAATAAATGAAGCTGAGATGGACAACAGCAATTACCATGAAGCAACTAAAACTGTAATTTCTGTAGATTCCTATAATAGCTATAGGTCTTTGTCCCCTTAGAGCTAGCTAATTAAATACTGGCTGCAGTTCAATTAAATGTATATTATCTCTAATTTTTCACTATTTACACAAGACAAATAACAACCCACAAAAGTACCATAAACAAGAATAGCAAAACAGTTAGGTATAAATTACATGGAATTAAAAATGTAGCTCTTACCTACTGGAATTAAATGTCTCTCACTAATGTCAACCACTTTTGCTATCTTTGACTCCAAAACTAGAATTTACAACCATAAAAACAATGGCCTGAGGGTGTAAGGTGTCACTTAGCCTCCTGGACAGCACTTTTTATTTTAGCACATTTATCCCAGAGCTCAAAGCTATTTAAAGATGTCACTTATTTATATTTATATTCATATTCATTTTCTCTCCTGCCTTACACTTCTTTCTCATTCTTACATGCACCACAATCTAGATACAGAAAATTATTTTGGAGTTTTTTAAATTCTCCATTAACAATATATGATCAGCAGCATGAAGCGTTGCCACATATTTTAAGGTCTCAGTGCCAGTGAGGTCACATGTCTGAAGCCTGCCATCCTTCAGAACTTACCTTGCTCATGCAGGTGATATGAGCTTGCCCAGACCCTCTCAGACAGTAGAGAAGGGAGTCCAGGTCTCAAGGCCACTGCAGTAAAGCTTATGATCAACTTCCACTTTTGACTCCAGGGGCTTTAGACAACCTCTTTGCCACTTTTCTTAAATCAGAAATTAGTAAAGGATTTCAGTGAAGTGTAATGAGACCTTAAAGTGTAGCTAGAAGTCATAAGATGAAAAAGGTAACGAGGTCCTTAGCTATTTAAGTGGACTGGATAAAACGCATGCATCATTCAGATTTTCATTAGGGATAATTTATTTATTGGGGGCATTTATACATTTGACAAAGGCAAAGTCCTGGCAGAGCAATCTAAAATTATTCACAGAATATTCAAAATATTCTGAGTATGAGCCACACCATGCAATCTTAATGAAATTATAAAAGCATTTATTCAAGAAGTAGTGTTATTCAAGAAGCAGTGATTGAGCACATTCTTATTTAGTCGTGGTCCCAAACCCTTAATTTTTTTTTTCCGTATTTGCTACTTTGGTAAAGTTTAAAGAAAGCCTCCTGATCAATAAATGTACAGTGAATGGTTATATTGAGGAGAGTAATTACAATGATACCATTTGAAGGTGTCGAAAAGTATAAAATATTTCTTTAATATTATAAAAAAGAATTTAGTTTTATTGTCCAACTTGAAAAATGTTCAAAAACCATTAAAATGCTTATATCTGACACTTTTATGGAAAAAGTTATTGACATTTCGATAATAAAAAGAAATACGTAGAGTAAAAGAATAAAGTTATGTTTTTCTCTAAAAATATACTACACTTAATCTACGTAATACATATTCACCGTCAGAATTTTTCCAACTTTAAAAAGTTACTAGCTCTTTTTTAAATTGTATTTTTAGTTTACATATGATAATATACTTTTTGGTATTTATTTCTTTGAGTTTTGACAAACATAGAGCCATGATCTGCAAATTCATTAATATTCCATTTAGCCAGTCAAGTCTCCTTTGATGTCATTCAGCAGGGTTTTGCAATTTTCAAAGTACGGCTCCAACACAGATTTTGTTAGATATATATGCAAGAATTTGCTTTGATTGTATTACAAATGGCACCATTTTTCTAGCTTTGATTTCTAATTATTTATTGCCATGGTTTAGAAATACAGTATTAATTTTATACCGACCTTGTATCCTACTACTATGATAAACTCATTTACTAGTTCCAGAAGCTTTTTAAAAACAAATTCTATGATATTTTATGTATAGACAATTGTATTATTTGCACATATAGATAGATTTATTCCTTCTGTTCCAACTGAATGCCTTTACTCATGTGTCCTGTTTTATTATATTGGCTAGGACCTCCTGATGAATAGAAGTGTTAACAGGTATACTTGTCTGGTTCTCAGTGTTAGGAGTAAAGCAGCTATCCTTTCATCCTTAGGTATGATGATTCCCTTTATGTCATTAAACATGTTTATATTTTGCCGAGATTTTTAATCATGACAGTAAGTTAAATGCTCTCAGATGCCTTTCTGCATCTGCTGAGATCATCATGTGCTTTTTTCTGTAGTCTGTCAACATTGTGAATTACATTGATTGTTTTACAAACATTGAACCAGCCTTGCAGTTCCTGACTGATTGTGGTACACTATCTTTTTAATACATTACCAGATTCCATTTGCTAATATTTTGTTAAAGATTTTTTTTTGTGGTACAAATGTTGGTGTGCAGTTTATTTATAATATTTTTCTCTGCTTTTAGGATTAGGGTAAAACTGCCTTTACAGAATAAGGTGACAGTGTCCATCTCTGTTTTCTGGAGTAGAAAGTATAAAACTGGTGTTATTTCTTCCATAAACATCTGATATAATTTTCCAATAAAACCATGTGGTCTTGGAGTTCTCTTTAATAGAAGGTTTTCGCTATGAATCCTATTCCTTTATTAAATATAAAACTATTCAGTGTCGCCTGGTATAGCTCAGTGGATTGAGCATGGGCTGCAAACCAAAGGGTCGCCAGTTTGATTCCCAGTCAGGGCACATGCCTGGATTGCGGGTCAGGTTCCCAGTGGGGGCCATGTGAGAGGCAACCACACATTGATGTTTCTGTCTCTCTTTCTCCCTCCCTTCCTCTCTGTCTAAAAACAAATAAATAAAATCTTTAAAAAAAATTTAAAAATTTTTAAAAAACTATTCAAGTTATCAATTTCTCCTTCAGTGCTTTTGGTTGTTTGTGACTTTCAAAGAACTTGTCTATTTCATATAAATTGGTGAATTTATATACATAGAGTTATTTGTAGCATCCCTTCATTACTACTATTTTTTAAGTATCTGTAGAATCTTCAGTGTTAGATCCTCTTTCATTCCTGATATTGTTAATGTGTATCTGCTTTCTTTCTTCCTTGATCAATCAGACTAGAATTTTGTCAATTTAATTTACCTTTTCAACAAACCAGCTTTTGGTTTTAATAATTTACTCTATTATTTTTTCATTTTTAATTCCATTAAATGCCTTAATATACAGGGCCTGGCTCAAATAACACCCCTTCTTATTACAAACTCTTTTATTATAAAATCATAAGCATTTTTTGTAACATAACAATATCACATTGAAACACACCATATGACATTTTAGGTGAGATGTTCAAATTAAAACCATAAATTGTTACACCCATATTATTACCCTACCAACCATACTCAAGCAGGCCTTACTTCTGCTGGACCCTGTATATTATTTTTCTACTACTTGACTTAGCTGTAACATGTTCTTCTTTTTTCTACTTGATTTAGATCAGGGATGTCAAATTCATTTTTATAGGGGGCAACATCAGCCTCACAGTTGCCTTCAAAGGGCCAAACGCAACTTTAGGACTGTATAAATGTAACTACTCCTTAAGTAGGGGCAAGGAGCTCAGCACTGCTGCCAGGCAGAAACAAGGTGCCAGGCCGGATAGAACAAGGTTGGGGGCTGGATTCGGCCCGTGGGTCTTCTGTTTGCCAGCTGTGATTTAGATGGATAGTTAAATTACTAGTTTAAGAGCTTTCTTCCTTCCTAATAAACACTTTAGATCAATTAATCTCTTTCTAAGCACTGCATTAGCTGTAATACAGAAATTTTAGTATTACATTTTCATTTTAATTCACTTAAAATGGCTATTTTGAAGTATGCTTTATTTAAATATGTATAATTTGGTTTCCAAATAATGGTGCATTTCTCAGATTGTGGCTTAATTTCATTTTAGTCAAAGAATACATTTTAAATAATTTCAATTGTTTTAAAATTCTTAAGGTTTATTTTTGACCCCAGTAGTACCTGTTCAATCCATATCAAAGCCTGACAAATTCAATGGTACTAATCTTTTCTTTATTCAACATTTTTACATTTAGTTCATCATTTATTCTCTCATTAATTTTGATTTTAATATTTTATATTAAAATATTATTTATCTTGATTAGTAGACATCGTAACCTACTTGGGCTGTCACAACAAAATGCCATATACCAGGTGATTTAAACAACAGAAATTTATTTTCTCATGGTTCTGGAGAATGGAAGTCCATGACAATCATCTAGCTAATGACATGGCCAAAACATTGCCTTTTCCATTTCTTCCTTCTTCCTATCCAGGAAGATGTACAGAGCTTCAACAGTCATTTTGTGACCATCAAATGACAAGCATTAGGCAAATACCAAGGAAATCCCTTATCCTTGACTTTAGCAGTATTAGAAACTATGTGGTCTATGGAAGAAACAGTATTGAAGAAACTATGCCATAACTATCTACCTCCTTTATTTTCTGAAGTCACCGAAGAAAACATCTCTGTTTCCTTGCACCCAAGTACATTCCTAACTCTATCCTCCAGTGGAGTAGAATTTTCTGATGCAGATATCAAGAACATGTTGTGTTGGGTCTGCCTCCATGTCTCAAAGGCTCCCCTACCCTGACCATTGTCACCAACTGCATGAGACTGAAACCACTGATTCTGGATAACTGGACTCTGACCCATGGCAGTCATTCCCAAGTACAGTAATCAACACAAGACCAGCATCCCAAATGCCGATTCTGTCCCTAAACCTGAAATTGGCTGTCTTCACAAAGAATGTCCTTAAAACATTATTTAAAATGCAGGCCCCATCTTCAGTGATTCCCATCAAGCGGTCTGGAGTGAAGCCCAGAATCAATTACTCCTCCACGTAATTCTAACAATTAGCCAAGTTTAGTCTATCATGATAGTGCCTGAACTTAACTGGAGAGCCTCATTTGGCAATTCAATGTTACAGAATTTTACCATCTCTCACATCCCTACCATTTACAAAAGGCAAGTCCATCCAAGTACAACCATGCTTTATTATTTTGCTCCATTATTAATCCTCATGGTGCTGCTTTCCTCCCAAGAGTTGAGATATTCCCTCAATCTTCACTCTGTTTGAAAAACAAAATACAAAACTTCCTGCACACTCACCTTCAAAGAACGCACCATGTGGCCTTATCCCAATACTAGTTTTTTCCATAAGAAGATCACTTCCTTTTCACTTTTTCCCAAGGGCTGACTTCCTTTTCCAGTGCTCCATAAAACACAAGGCCTGAAATTAAAGTTCCCATTCCTCTAAATCCCCACTGTTGCTTCCACACAATGATTTAATCTTCCATGTGCAAAAACATCTTGGCTCATGATAGCCACCTTGTCGTCCTGTGTCACCCACAAAGGTCTGCTTTCCAAAGTTCTCTTCTACAGCCCCAAAGCTTATAATTTTGTATCCATTTAATAAACCTGTGTGAAATGTCTAGCTAATAACTTAGTTTTAAAATGCATGCCTCATCTTTAGTAAACTTTATTTTCACACCATCTCAAAAACAATATGGTTAAAACCTTATCTGGAACTACTGTCTTACAAATTTTAGTCTCCAATGGTTTTTTATTTGATCACAACTTTTCTGTGAATGCCCAATTTTCTGATGCTCTCACTCCCACTGCTATTGCTTTTTTACTTCTATAATAATTCTATAGAGCTCTTTTAAGTGCTTATTAAAAGATCTGGCATTTGTCTTTTGTAATTTATTATGGTTCATCCAAACTGGCCTTTGACCCAGAACATGTATTATAGAAAATTAGGGAGATGGCTTTGGTTCCCAGGACTGAGGATAGAGAGAAATTTCATGTCTGAAATAACAGTAGAGTTTTATTACAGGCTATCTCAATTCCCAAACAGAAACCCAGCATGTTCTTGTGTAAATCTGCAATGCAAAGAATTTCCATGACAGCAGGCAAATCCTAAATTCTTAACTGTTAGGACAGTCCAGCAATTGTTAATTTCATTGCCTAATTCACCTTTGAGGGTGATTAGCTAGACTGGTCCATAATTAGGACTAGTTAGGGATCACTTTGTTTGGCTGACTCCAATTTCTGTAGAAACTATGAAACAGAATACAAAGAACTGATGAAGTGATCAAGGTCAGGAACTTGATGTCTCATGAAGAATCAAGTGTAAGCTGGCTGTGCTCTGGACCCAGGACTGCCATGCAGGGTAACAGAAGAAGGAATGTTAGGGGAGATCTGAATAGCAGAGTAGTCAATAGGGTTTGCTTTACCTGAAGTTACCCATGTGTTCTATACTGACATATCACATCCCTTCTGATAAGGCTAATAAATGTTAACTTCTTTTAGAGAAAAGGCATTGAAGTTTATATTTCAGTTATTTACTTCTAAAAATGGGTAAGAATTATACTCAGTGCCTTTCCATTTACCTCCACTTCAATTTATCTATATTCAGTCTATCATATAGTAATTTCTTACCTAAGATATGCTGGGCACAAATACTGCAACAATAAATAGAACTTTATGTGTTCTAGTGTCAGGAGGGGCTGTCACAGCTCCTTTAAAGCCCTGTCTCAGTCTGGGTGGTACATACTTGTAAGCCCTTATGATATGAGTAGAAGTGCTGTGTAAAATCCACGCCCAGTACAGACACCCTTTGTCAAGATCCCCTGGTCTCCCTTAAGTAGACCAATGCATCTATGCTGTTCTTTTTTTCCTTTATTTTATTGTTTACACTATTACAGATGTCCCCATTTTCCCTCCCTTTGCCCACCTTTCCCCCCTTTCCCTTGCACCCCCTCCCTCTGGCCATCACCAGTGTTGTCTGTGTCTGTGGGTTATGAGTATATATTCCTTGGCTAATCCCTTCACCTTCTTTCACTCAGTCCCCCCTCCCCTGTGTCTATTTTGTATGTAAGTTGATTCTGCTCATTAGATTACATGTGTTAAGTGAGATCATATGGTATTCGTCTTTCACTGATTGGCTTATTTCACATTTACAATAATTAACCACATCTTTATACCAAATTAGAACTTGGAATCTTCACTGAAAAATAACTATCTTTATTCTAATAAATCACACTACAGTATAATAAAACTTACAAAGGAGAAAAAAAATCTGTCAGCTACCTGATATATATTTAATTCTTGCTTGATTATTAGGCTACATTAATTTGCTTAATTAAATTAAATTTTAACACTGAACTTTTCTACTGATAACAATGTGAATGGGGGATTGAATATTATTCAGTTAATGTAATTAAGGAACCAATATGATCATTTTTATATCTGATACATGTAGTTTATTGATGTAGTTGTTTCAGTCTAAATAGAAAGTAGATTATAACTAATATCTCTCTCCATTTGTGTCTCTCAATGGAATAATCACATTAACTCTGCAAGAATTCAGTTTCAAGTCTACGGAAGCCAGTTTTTTCTTGCTAGAAGGCATAGATTTCTCTTGGTTAGATTTAAGTAGGCAGTGAAAACATTGCTATAAGGTTTCAAATCTGAAACTAAATTATCCCCTTCAACTCTTTATAGCATCAGTCAGTGAAAAATATAGCCTATATTCACTCTAGCACAGATATAGTCATTGTTATACAATGTATCAGACAATGGAAAACAGGGCACTCTAAAACATCAGGCAAAAATAAGGAGCAGATCAAAGTCATTACAAAGTTTAAACTGTACTGAATGTATTGTACACAATAAGGATCAAAGTGAGAAAAAGTTCTTATGGTTTGCAGGCAAGCAGCCTGAACCAAAAGATACATCATCAGTAGCTATAGCTTCATCCTCTTTCTGAGTTGAAATCATATGACCTTGAAAAACTACCTGCACAAGAAAAACAAAACAAAATAAAAATAGAAAGCAAAGAACATCACTGTCTCACAGCCTGAAGGTAAAGAGCCTACGAATAGGAAACATGTCACTTCTAGAAGCGCATGGGTTGCCATGCCAATTCCAAGTGGAAAGAGGCCAAAGCATATATACTCAAGGGCAGGAAATTGTACAGTCATGTCTCTATCTCACATGTCTAGTGCAGGTTAGGTAACATGTTTGTGAAATGAGGCAAGATCCACCTGGCTTCTGCCCTATAATCATCTTCTGTGTTTGGTTCCATGAGTTCACGCTATTTAGTATTTACCAGCTTTTGCACCCAGCTTTATTTTGAACTCTGGTTCTTGGCATTTCAAAACTTTGCCCCATTTCTACCTCTGGTTTTCTGTATTAACTCACAGTCTTGCCTTGGACGTCTTTGTGCTGCCCTCACGCACATTTTCTGTCATGGTCCAAACATAGCTTGGGACATTGATCGGAAATGGTTGTTCAGTGACTTATTGTGAAAATGACTAAATGTTATATTCTGACATGCAGCCAGCCCAAGTCTGCACCAAGAGAAAATAGATAGGTATAATAAATCTGAGAAACTTGAAAGAAACTGCTCTCCAGTTTCTTAATTACTTAAATCAATAGAAAATGGGTGTGTTAATAAAGAGCATTATCCCACCCTTACTATAAATACCACTGACTTTTGAGGCTTAATTCATGGGTACATTAAATTTGTGTTCATTGTTTAGCCTTGTTTTAATACTAACATTTTATTATTTTTAAAAGCACTGCCTTTTAGCTGAACAACTGGTCTGCATGCAGTCAACCCTGATGCATCATTTATCTGTGCTACATTCTCTTTTGTGCCGGTACAACCTGATGCACTGAGACAGTTCCCATCAAACCAGACACAATCTGCTAGTCTGTTAAAAATACCATGAGAAATATCCATAACCTATTGAGCAACTTGTCAATATGTAGCCCTAAGAAAGTCATCTTTTCTTCACATACAACAGAATAACTGTGAGCAGTTATAAAGCAAGACCATGTTGGAAAAGTAGTGATGTGTTTTAATATGAAGGTGGAATAGCAGAGTGATTAAAGTATATATTTGGAGCCTGTCTACTTGGGTTCAGGTCCCAGCTACAACACTTAATAGCAGCATAACCTTGGAGATGTTACTCAAGATCTCTCTACCTCAGTTTCTTTTTCTTTGTAAAAGGGTGCTGACAAAAATAATAAGTTATTACCCACGTGCTACAGCTTATACAAGAATAAATATGTTATTACATGTATTATATCACCAGATACATCATTGGCATTTAAATGTGTCAGCTATTATAACAGATTTATTAAAATATTTAAGCTATTTATGATGGCCATTCTGACTGGTGTGAAGTGGTATCTCATTGTGGTTTTAATTTGCATCTCTCTGATAGCTAGTGATATTGAGCATCTTTTCATGTGTTTCTGGATCCTCTGCGTGTCCTCCTTGGAGAAATG
>CM052538.1:56316886-56337694 GCA_028533065.1 Trachops cirrhosus
CTGGAATGGGAATAAAGGATAGAAACTGTACTGAATAAACTAAAATAAAAATTAAAAAAAAAATCAAAAACAAAAAGGAAAAAAAATATTTAAGCTATTATATGAATATTGTGCTTACAGAAAAAAATCTATTCTCTACAGATTAATATTTTTTCTTGAAAGCTTTTTTATATAGATACATTCCCCAGTTCTTGCTGAGCTAAGCTTATGCTCACACCTATAGTAGCCATATTAAAAGAGGCAAGTAGAAATAAATGTTAACAAATCATCAGACTCTTCTCTCTTTCTCTGCACTCTTTCCCCAAACCCAATAATCCTCAGGGTTTCAGCTGTCCCCCAGGTTGATGAAACACAAATTTACATTACAAATGTCAGCTTCTCTCCTGGGCTGTCCTCCCATGTCCCCACAACCTGCTGGGCATTTTCAGTCAGATGGTGTGAAGACACTTTTAATCCATAATGTTCTTTCCCCTGAACTGGCTCTGTCATCAGACCCTCGTTCTCTGACAATGGTACCAGGAGACTGCTGCTCTTCAATGCTCAAAACTTCCAACTCACCTTTGGAAGCACTCTCTCCTCCAGTCTCATGTCCAGTCAGTCAAGACCTGTTAAGTCCTCTCTTCTTTCCATCTCTATTCCCCATGCTCTATCTTCACGCAGGATCTCATAAAGTAAATTTAGTTTAAATTAACTTATCTTCATTCCTCTCTTCATCAAAATCCACAATACATATAATATATTTACTGATTTAACTAAATTATTGTTAACTTGGTTTAACTGAAGAAAAGTTAGTGTGAAAATTGGTTGCCAGTTGAGCCTGCTCATCCAGCAAGAAAAAAAATGTTTTCCTTAGGGAAAGAACTATTTCTCTAAGTGTAGGGAAATTTACTAACGGGTCTTTGTGGCTGTGAAACACAGGATTCATCAGGCATCCCTAGATCATCCAGTTAAACATATTCCAACTAAAAGATTTTCCAGGGACATTGGTTGGGATCCTGAAAAGAGGGATGGGCTGAATCACATAAGAAAGTGGAACCCCAAGATGATTTCAAAGGCCAGGCCTTGAGGTTGAGGCTGTGTTGCTGTATAGTAGTCATATTTCTTAGGAAAGTGACATCTAACATTCCTTGTTTTCTCCCAAACTTGGGCAAAGGATTTTTTTCCAAACATCCACCTCACTTTAACAATGTTAGGGAAAACAATAAGAGACTTAAAAAGTGGCAACATAAAGCAAATTTCAACACAGATAATGGAGTCAGGTGTGACCTGCTGTGACCCGAGAGCACACACGAGACAAAGGCCTTCCACCCCAAGCACTTTAAGCGAAGGTGACCTTTAAAGGGAGAGAAGGGGTCAGCACTTAAGCTGCTTAATTTAAATCTTAGATGAAAATTTGACAGTAGGTGAGTAATGGACATGAACCCACTTGGTTTATATTAGTAACTACCTGAACAGAAACTCTTATAAGGATATCTATTGCATTAGAGCTTTCTTAATTAGTAGTATACATTCAATATTACTTCTCAAGTAAACATGTAAAAAACAAAAAGATGACTGATCTTTTCCCCATAATGTATTTAATAGTAAATATTCTTGAATTAAAAGGTAAAATGCCTTAGATTATAATTTTGAAAAGTTGGAGAGTAGAATTTTTTGAATTAAGATAACAATGAATATTGATTTATGTATGAATAACATCTTTTTTCTGTATTTCAGAATAGGAGGCTGCTAAATGGCATCTCTAAATGGAATATCAAAGAAGTGACAAGTAAATAATAGCATATTAAAAATACCTCTACATCTTTCTAAAATTCAGGCACTGAATTTTAAATTCATTTAGCTTAAGAATTCAAACATTCAACTTGAAACTCCTAGACAGTGATATACTTAGTAATATAGTATTCATTCCTTTCTACCCATAAAACCAACACATGGGCTCCCTTCAAGAACAGAAATGGGTAGGGAATAAATGAAGGTTTATTTGAATTCAGGACTAAATTTCTCCTATGTGTTGGGACTGTTTTATTTTTTGCCTCCACAAACAATTTTATGACAATAGTACAATTAGTTGCATATGTCTGCAATTTTGAAAAATGTGATTGAAGTTCATCAGCATCAGGGAATGTATAATAATGTCGTTTTACCCAACACTGTAGACAAAGAATATTTAATGAGTGTCACACAATAGATTTGACCAAATCTGAGGGTTGGGTTACTTCTTCCCTATATCTTATAAATCCTTACAATGCTTTAACATGACAAAATTATAATGGCTCACTGACTAAACGATTGAGATCTGAAATCAAACAATACTAGGTCCTAACGTGGTTGAACTTTAGTAGGTTATTCCTCTGTCTACAGCTCATAATCCTCATGGGAACAATGGAGTAAAGTAGAGCTTTACTGCAGAGGACTGAAATAAGATAGTTAGTATTCACAATATAAGACAAATACACAATGGATGAAATTCAGTGCCTTACATATAGTAAGTACTCCGTAAATGGTAGCTGTTATTATTCCTTAAATATCTTCATGAACTTACTGAAATGCAGCTGTCTTTGTTGACTAAATGCACACATATCATTGTTTATTTATGGAACAGTATTCCCTTAGAAATCAACATGCTTTAATTTTATTAGGGGAAGGACCCAGTACTTTACAGATGACAGTGACAAAGTCCTCACAAGCCAGAGGCTTTCTCAAAAGCTAATGCTAAGCTAGGGTCCAGCTAGGACTACAATCTCCTATTTAGATATTTCTAAAGGAAGCATGAACAAGCTTTAAAATGATCAGGAAGAAGCATGGAAGGGAAATTGCAAAAAAACAGAATAATTCTCAGAGATTTATAAATTGATGAGGCAGCAGATTTTGTCTGCAGACACTGATTACAAGGTGTCCTCAAGCCTCTCACTAAAGCTTTTCAGGAATGAGCTACTGGATGGTGGCAGACAGTATTACAAGCACAGCACATCTCTGTGGCCCAGCTAAACAAAAACAAATGAACATCTGCTCAATTGCTGATGGGATAGAATTGATGCTTTAGATGAAGGCATCCCTGCAAGTCTTAAAGATTGATATAGCCAAAGATCCCAAAAGAGTCATATTGTTTTTGAATTTTTAGAAGGCCTTTAAGGTAGAAGCACTGTTTTCATATCAGCAATAAGTATTTGGGGAAACAAATTAATACACTACACATGCATCTGCTTTGGATGAAACCACGGCTGCATTTTAAAGCACTCAAATGAATAACCCTGCTGCCTCAGCTACTTCTGAATTTCACGGCAGATGACATATTTGGGAGTCTTAAGTTTTACATTTAGCTACTACATATATTTAAATTCAACCCACACAATGTGCCACTTGGGAAGAGACAGCCAAGAAACACAAGGAAGTTATTTTAAAAGGTTTGCCCTAAAATATCCAGCAGGTTTCAGCTCTGCCTTACACCCAACTCTGCTTTTATATTGGTAAAGACCCTGACCTAAAGGTACAGACATAAGAAGATAGTTTGACTTTTTTTAACCACCCACTCTGCTTTAAAGTTGGAGAAGATGTATAAGTGCTCATAAAGTTTATACGTACACAAGATTCCCATCTCAGTCACTAAAGTTTATACTCACATGCCTGCAGAAGGGACTTCAGCAGGTTCACCCTTCAGCATCTAGTCAGTGTGACTCAGTGCCCTCCCACGCACCTTTGGCTCTGTATTACTGCTTTTATTGTTATTGGAAAAAGACAGAAAGACATAGGGGAGTAAGAAGAGAAGTGTAAGAAAGAACTAGAAACTTCTAGCAGTTAATCACACTCTAACACCCACAACAAATTAGATAGATTATTTTTTGTCTGGGGGCTCACTCTCCACACCACTCCCCACCAAGTCCGGAAACACATTGTGGCCCATTCCCTGCCTGTCAAAAATCTTCTCTTTGCTAACCATAGATCAGATAAGGGGTTAATATCAAAATATGTAAGAAACTCATACAATTCAATAGAAAAAGAAACAAAAAATATGAGCAGAGGACCTGAATAGACATTCGCTCAAATGGCCAACAGGCATCTGAAAAGGTGCTCAGCATCACTGGTCATTAGGAATATGCAAATCAAAACCAAAATGAGATATACTTCACACATGTTAGAACAGCAGTTATCAAAGAGACAAGAGATAATGTGTTGGCGAGGGTCTAGAGAAAGGGGAACCCTTAATCACTGTTGGTGGGAGTGGAAGTTGGTACAGCCACTACGGAAAACAGTATGGAGGGCCTTCAAAACATGACAACAAGAACTAACATATTATCCAGCAATCCTTTTCCTGGGTAGGAAATCAATAAAAACAAAATCACTATCTCAAAGAGATATGTGTACTCCCATATCTGCAGCACTATTCACAATAGTTAGGACATGGAAACAGCTCGTGTTCACCAATGAAGAAAGAATAAAGAAAATGAGGTGTATACATATGAAGAAATAATTCAGAAAAAAAGGGAAATCTTCCATTTATGACAATATGGATGGACCTCACAGTCTTATGTTAAGTGAATTATGTCAGACAGAGAAAGACCGACACTATATAATCTTATTTATTGTAGTAGACTGTTCTACGTGGCGTAGGCCCAGCTCCAACTGGGAGATGCACAGGACCCACACCCACGGATAGGTTCTCCTGTGAGGAATCAGGCCTGCAATGTACCTAAGCCACTATGAGTCTTGCTTTTTGCTAAAACTCCCTCACCCTGAATTGAGGACATTTACTGCAAAGCAACTTCCTAAAAAGCATGCTAAACTTTCCAAGGATGAGTGTAACTGGTCCAACTACTTTTGCCCTTTGATTAGCAAATGTCCCTCTTCTGTGATGTAATCAGCAGCATTGGCTCCTTTGTTTTCTGTAAAAGGTAAGCACCTAAAGGGAATCTGTGCATAGTAAACAAGGATGATCTTGTAATGGGCGGAGAAACCTAATAAAGGCCTGTCATGGCAGAGGCCAAGGCTTTTGCTCCCCTTGAGAGAAACGCCATGCTGTCCCTTTTCTTTCACCGGACTCGGTGGTCTGTGTGAATGTCTCATTTCATTGATAATAACGCGGACACTGCAGGCCGGTGTCTGCATCAACTTATATGTATAATCTAATAAAACTAAACCCATAGAAACAAAGAGTAGAATGATAGTTGTCAGGGACTATGGTATGAGGGAAATAGGGAAATCTTGGTCAAAGGATACAACTTCCAGTTATACGATAAATAAGTTCTGGGTATCTAATATGCAGGATGGTGAATATAACTAATAATACTATTATACATACTTGAAAGTTGCTAAGAGAGTAGATCTTAAATGTTTTTGACTCAATAACAAAAATACAACCTGTAATTATGTGAGGTGTTAACTAACTTTATTGTGTTAATCATTCCACAATACATACTTGTATCAAATCACCACCTTGTGTTCTTAAATGTATACAATGTTATATGTCAGTAGAGCTGGGAAAAATATCTTTTCCCTTCAGAGCTGGGAACATTCCCTGAATCCCACCTAGTGCATCCCAAATGTCCCAAATAAGTCTCTGTTAAATAAAAGAATCAGTCATTCGCAGGAAGACTTAAATGCCTGTTGGCTTAAGATACCCTCCTAATACACAACAATATTTGACTTCAATAGAATGCAGAGGCCCAAAAGACAGAATTGTGTCTCCAACAATACAATACCACTTCAGTCCTATCTGTCCAGGTGTCATTTAACCATCTATTAAGTGCTTTTCTCTGATCTTCTTCTAATCCTCATTTAGTTCACAAAAGTCTGAAAATTCCAAACTGCAGTGATTTTATGATAGCTCAATTAAGAAAATATGCCATTCTTACATCTTATAATTCATTTTTTATAGTAGAGATTCTGTTTATTCATGTCTCTTTCCTCTTAGCCATTCAAAATTGCTGAACTTACAGTTCTGGCCAAGATGGAGCCATAGGTAGAAATGCTTTGCTTCCTCACACAACCAAAAGAAGGATAACAACCTATTTAAAAGCAACAAACAACCAGAAGTGCCAGAAAAATCAAACTGCACGGAACTCTGACAACCAAGGAGTTAAAGAACCATTCACCCAGACTGGTAGAAGGGGTGGAGATTGAAGATAGGCAGCCTAGCGAAGAAGATACGTAGCAAGGCAGCAGACCACTGTGGGTGGGGCAGGGCTGGCTGAATAGAAAACTAAAGACTCAAAACTAGCTATAAGATACTGTGGGGATTGTGACAGAGGGAGAAACTTTCAGTCTCAAAGGAGAGTTCATTGGAAAGTGGAGCTAGAGTGGAGCAAGTGGGCAACATTGTTCCCTCTCTGACCCCTCCCCCATGGACAGCACTACAATGCAGCAAAGAGGGTTGTCCCACCCTGGTGAATAACTAAGGCTTGGCCCCTTAGAACAGAACAGGTGCACTGAGACAAAGAAATATGGTCCAAATGAAAGAACAGATCAAAACTCTAGAAAAAGAGCTAAGTGATAGACATAGGTAACCTATCTGATGCAGAGTTCAAAACACTGGTAATCAGGATGATCACAAAACTGATTGAGCTCAGTTACAAAGTGAAGGAAGAAACAAAAGCTACCAAAAGTAAAATAAACCAACATATACATGGAACCAACAGTGAAGGGAAGGAAACTGGGACTGAAATCAACAATTTGGAACACAAGGAAGAAATAAATTTCCAACCAGAACAGAAGGAAGAAACAAGAATTCAAAAAAATGAGGAGAGGCTTAGGAACCTATGAAACAACTTTAAGTACTCTAACATCAGAATCATAGTGGTGCCAGGAGGAGAAGAACAAGTGCAAGAAATTGAAAACTTATTTTGAAAAAATAATGAAGGAGAACTTCCCCAATTTGGCAAAGGAAATAGACTTCCAGGAAGTCCAGGAAGCCCAGAGAGTCCCAAAGAAATTGGACCCAAGGAAGCACACACCAAGGCACATAATAATTAGGTGACCCAAGATTAAAGATAAAGAGAGAATCTTAAAAGCAGCAAGAGAAAAGGAAAGAGTTACCTACAAAGGAGATACCATAAGACTATCAGCTGATTTCTCAAAAGATAACTTATAGGCAAGAAGGGGCTGGAAAGAAGTATTTGAAGTCATGAAAGGCATAGACCTACATCCAAGATTACCATATTTTTTGGACTATAAAACACACTCCCCACCCAAATTTGGGAGGAAAATGGAGTGCATCTTATAGTCCGAATGTAGCTTACCTGACTCACTGCAGGTGGGGGGGGGGGGCGGGCAGGACAGCAGTGGAGGGGTCATAGGAGGCAGGATCAGGGTCGCTGCTACATTTTCCTCCCAAATTTGCGGAGGGCAGTGCATCTTATAGTCTGAAAAATATGGTACTCTATCCAGCAAAGCTATCATTTAGAATGGAAGGGCAGATTAAATGCTTCCCAGATAAGGTCAAGTTGAAGGAGTTCATTATCACCAAGCTCTTATTATGTGAAATGTTAAAGGGGCTTACCTAAAAAAAGAAGATGATCAAAAAGTATGAATAGTAAAATGACAACAAACTCATAACTATCAACAACTGAACCTAAGAAACAAAAACAAAAACTAAGCAAACACCTAGAACAGGAACAGACCCAGAGAAATGGAGATCACAGTGCAGAGAGTGAGAGGAAGAATGGGGGGATGGAAGATACAGAGAATAAGAAGCATCATTGGTAGGCATAAAATAGAGAGGGGGAGGTTAAGAATAGTATAGGCAACAGAGAAGCCAAAGAAATTACATGTATGAGCCTTTGACGTGAACTAAGACAGGGGAGGAATTCCGGAGGGCAGGGGAGTGCAGAGTGGTGAGGGGATGAAGGGGAGAAAAAAACTGTATAACTGTAATAGCATAATCCATAAAATATACTTAAAAATAAAAATTAAAAAATAGCTGAATTTAAAATTCAATCCAATTCATCCCCTAAGGCAAGGGACACACAGGAAAAAATAAACAAATGGAACTTCATCAAAAGAAAAAACTTTTGCACAGCTAAAGAAAACATCAGCAAAATGAAAAGGGAACCAACTGTATGTGGAAATATATTTGCCAATGATATATTGAACAAGGGTTTGATCTCCAAAATATATAAAGAACTGAGATGACTCCATTCCAGGAAGACAAACAACCCAAGTAAGAAATGAGCAAAAGACCTGAACAGACACTTCTCTGAGAGGACACACAGAGAGCCCAGAGACATATGAAAGGATGTTCAGCATCACTAGCCATCAGAGAGAGGCAAATTAAAACCACAATGTGAAACTACTTCACACTGATCAGAATGGCCATCATAAACAAAGCAACAAACAACAAGTGTTGGAGAGGTTGTGGAGAAAAGGGGACCTTAGTGCACTGTTAGTAGGAATGCAGACTGGTGCAGCCACTGTGGAAAACAGTATGGAGTTTCCTCAGAAAACTAAAAATGGAACTGCCTTTTGACCCATCAATTCCACCACTGGGATTATACCCTAAGAATACTGAAACACCAATTCAAAAGAACCTGTGCACCCCAATGTTCATAGCAGCACAATTTACAATAGCTAAGTGCTGGAAGCAACCTAGGTGCCCATCAGTAAATGAATGGATAAAAAAACTATGGTACATTTACACAATGGAATATACTACTCAGTAGGAAGAAAGAAGGAGCTCCTACCCTTTGCAACAGCATGGATGGAACTGGAGAGCATTATGCTAAGCGAAATAAGCCAGGCGGTAAAAGACAAATACCATATTATCTCACTTATAAGTGGAACCTAATCAATAAAACAAATAAGCAAGCAAAATATAACCAGAAACACTGAAATAAAGAATAAACTGACAGTAACCAGAGGGGAGCGGGGAAGGAAAGAATAATGGAAAGAAGGGAAAGGGTCATCAAGGAACAAGTATAAAGGACCCATGGGCAAAGCCAAAGGGGAGTAGGATTGAGGGTGGGAGATGGGGATGGGTGGGGCAGGGAAAAGTGGTAGCAGAAAAATGGAGACAACTGTACTTGAACAACAATTAAAAAAAGAAAAAATTCAATCCAATTCAAACCATATGCATTACACAAGTGTCAAATGCATCACATATCAGAAATTTCTGTACTTCATATCAAAATTATAAAAATGATTGTATTATACTATTCTAATAACAGATGATAAAGGAAACCTACTTGGGCTAAATTTCCTCACAAATCATGTTTTAAATGCTTTAAGATCCTCTTTTAAACTGGAAAATTTCATTTGACTGTCATGAATGTTAAAATATGCAATACTTGTCTAGGAACCTATGTAATAATTATTAAATTATAATTTCTACCATACATGAGTTTTATTAGGCTGCATAAATAAATTTATCCTTTTTATAGGCTTTCTCTGGCTTTAATTCCCAAAATTATTTTAGAAAAATAAAGGCTATATTAAATAACCTGAGTTTAACCATGAAATGAATATGACAATTATTCCATTTCTACAGCATTTGGAATTAGTAGTTAAATTAAACAGTTTATTTCCTCATTACCCAACATAACCTTTTTCTCTCAAAAGGATGAAAAAAGTCTGAAAGGAAAGTGAGCCTTAAGCATAAGAAGTGAAAAACAAAACAGGACATTGGAATAGTAAGAGAAATAAAGAAAAATGTGAGGGGACTTCAAGAAGTTAAGAGAATTAGAAGTTCATATTTTACTGATATATCAATAGATTGTCCCACTTTTAATTCACTGGGTATTAAAAATACCTTCCTTTCAAACACATAGTTAGAAAATATAGCACACATACCTGAAGTTTCTGGGAGCACTGGGTTTGGATGACATTTCTCTCCCACTGTTTTAGGGTCCAGCTGTGTTCTGCCACAGTGGCTGAGCAGGACCAGCACAGGTAGTTTGAAGGCCAGCTGCTAATTTGCCACTCACATGGCTGGAGAAATAATAAAATATAACCTGTGAAAAAGAATTAATATTCAAACAATTATAATAAAGAAGTTCCCAAATGTAAAAAGTTTTCAACATGCTGTACACTCAAATACCCAACAAGTACATTGGTTGCTCATTGGAAGAAAAACTCGGCTTCATAAGTTTGAAGGAGAGTCCACTGTGGAGACCGGTGAGAGAAAGTGGGCCGTTAGAAACAAGGGTCAGCATCCAGATTCAGAGTAACCACTGGTAAGCTTAGATGATATACCAGGCAGTAATTCAGGCTTATATCCACATCAGATGATATATTTTTTGCTCAAAGGATAAAACATTTAACCACATTTAACCATGTGCTTTCAACAATAGTCTGATATTTTCACTTCATTATATTCTCCATTTCAGTAATTAATAGTGATTATATACTATAGCACCATTATGGCTTGCAGTCCACAACCCAATTTATGTCACATGATATACAAAGTTATAACTCTGCAAAGATGGTATCCAAAGGAAACATTACCCTAGGACTGCCCACCAAAACAAGTAATTTGGGAAGAATTCAAAAGAGATGATTGTCTGTTGTGATTTTCTCTAGAAAGAAGTAGATCAAATAATCCCAGGTTTTTGCAGGATTATGGAAAACAGTACTAAGCCCTGATACTGTGCTGTGTGCTGCAGTACAGGCTAGGCCAGTTACTGTTCGAAAGCCTACAACATAAACGAAGAGCATTCCCTGGGCTTTCATATATTTCCTGCAACCCTTGACATGGTTATAATGTATAATCTGGGAACCATTAGTTTTTACTACTCTGTTTGGTGTGCCACTATCTGTCAAAAGGAATGAAAAATGATGCTGATGATGATTGCGATGATATATCTACCCAAGTTATTTGGTGGTATTTTAAAGTTGGGTTGGAAATCAAATTTAATCATTTCATAGAAACAATTAATAATAAAATTATGAAACCTTAAAAACCTCTTTTTGCCTAGACCTATTCTGAAATTGTATCCTACTTAAACAGAAAACAATGACATTAATGATTACTTAAGGATACAATCAGATGCCTAATTGAAATCCCAGCAATAACTGAAAATTGTTCTGAGAATGTACTCCCTGGAATTATTACATAAACACAGTGTAGATGAAGAGCTGGTATCATGTGACACAAGTGGGCTATCACGAGTTTGCTTTTCATATTCAGCAGGTAAAGCAAATGTTAAGCAAGTGAATAATTAATTAAGCATAGAGACATACAGATGTATTGTTTTAGACTTAAATAATACTATTAGCAATATAAATGGTAATAGTACCCAGCAGGTGCTAAATTATTGTTTATAAACAATAAGCTACTAAAAAGCATTTATGAATATACAGAAAAAAATTACTTTCATTTGTCAAGAAAATTACTTAAATTAATCACTTTTACTTTCAAAAGTTTGCTCAAAAATTCAATTTGCTACATTATCCTACTAAATAATATAGTAGCATTTGCAATAAAATAATAAATTCTTTCAATAAGTAGAATGTTTTATAAACTATGACATTTGTTATGTGTTACAACACTGTAAATTAATGTGTATTTTGTCAGAAATTAAATAAAGGTTAATCTTTAGGTTATTACACAAAGTTATGTTTTTAAGAGGTTTTTTTAAAGATCTTATTTATTTTTAGGGAGAGGGGAAGGGAAGGAGAAAGAGAGGGAGAAAAATATAAATATGTGGTTGCCTCTCACACACCTCACACTGTGGGCCTGGTTCACAACCCAAGTACTTGCCCGGAGTGGGAATCAAACTGGTGACCCTTTGGATTGCAAGCCAGCACTCAATCCACTCAGCCACAGCAGCCAGGGCAGCAATGTTTTAAATTTAGAAACAGTTTGAAATCCTTTAATGTTTGCTAGTAATAAGCTTTATTTTAATGGGCAAAGTATATATTTAAAGTACACCCAATAGCAATATCTGTTTTCTACCTTTAATTCCAATTCAGTGATAAAAACAGGCATATTTTTTAACTTTATTTTAATCATTGTTCAAGTACAGTTTTCTATCCTCTACTCCCATCCCAGCCCACCCTCCCATCCATCCCCACCTCCCTCCCATTTCCACCCACCCTAGTTTTTGTCCATGTGTCCTTTATATTTGTTCCTGTAAATCCTTTCCCTTTTCCCCCAAAATTCCCTCCCCTGTCCCCTCTGGTCACTGTCAGCCTGTTCTCTATTTCAGTGTCTTTGATTATATTTTGCTTGTTTGTTTATTTTGTTGTTTAGGATCCTCTTAAATGTGAGATCATATGGTATTTGTCTTTCACTGCCTGGCTTATTTCGCTTAGCATACTGCTTTCCAGTTCCATCCATGCTGTCACAAAGGGTAGGAGCTCCTTCTTCCTTTCATCTGCATAGAATTCCATTGTGTAAATACACCATAGTTTTTTAATCCATTCATTTACTGATGGGAACCTAGGTTGCTTCCAGCATTTCGCTATTGTAAATTGTGCTGCTATGAACATTGGCATGCATAGGTTCTTTTGGATTGGTGTTTCAGGGTTCTTAGGATATACTCCCAGCAGTGGAATTGCTGGGTTAAAAGGCAGATTCATTTTTAGTTTTCTGAGGAAGTTCCATACTGTTTTCCATAGTGGTTGTACCAGTCTGCAATCCCAATCCCACCAACAGTGCACTAGGGTTCCCTTTTCTCCACAACCTCTCCAATACTTGTTGTCTGTTGTTTTATTTATGATGGCCATCCTGACTGGTATGAAGTGGCACCTCATTGTGGTTTTAATTTGCATCTCTCTGATAGCTAGTGATATTGAGCATCTTTTCATGTGTCTCTGGATCCTCTGTATGTCCTCCTTGGAGAGGTGTCTATTCAAGTCCTTTGCCCATTTTTTGACTGGGTTGCTTGTTTTCTTAGAGTGGAGTTGCGTAAGTTTCTTTATATATTTTGGAGATTAAACCCTTATCTGAGGTATCATTGGCAAATATGTTCTCCCATACGGTTGGTCTCTTTTTATTTTAATACTGTTTTCTTGAGCTGTGCAGAAGCTTTTTATTTTGATAAGATCCCATTTGTTTACTCTTTCCTTTATGTCCCTTGCTCTAGGGGACGTGTCAGTAAAAATGTTGCTGTGTGTAATATCTGAGATTTTCCTGCCTATGGTCTCCTCTAGGACTTTAATGGTGTCACGGCTTATATTTAAATCTTTTATCCACCTTGAATTTATTTTTGTATAAATTCAGCAGCTATTTGGGGTCATTTGTGGTTCCATATAAATTTTTGAAGTGTTTGTTCTATGTCAGTGAAATATGCCATTGGTACTTTAATAGGTATTGCATTGAATCTGTAAATTGCTTTGGGTAGTATGGACATTTTGATGATGTTACTTCTTCCAATCCATCAACACAGTATATGTTTCCATTTGTTTGTGTCTTCCTTGATTTCTTTCTTCAGTGTTGTGTAGTTTTCTGAATAGAGGTCTTTAACCTCATTGGTTAGGTTTATTCTTAGGTATATTATTTTTCTTTTTGCTATATTGAGTGGGATTTTTTCCTTGATTTCTGTTTCTGCTATTTCATTGTTGGTGTACAAAAGTGCCTTTGATTTCTAAATATTAACTTTGTATCCTACTGTTTTGCCAAACTCATTTATTAGGTCAAGCAGTTTTTTGGCCGAGTCTATAGGATTTTCTATGTACACTACCATGTCATCTGCAAACAGTGACAGTTTTGTTTCCTCCTTTCCAATTTGGATGCCTTTTATTTCTTTTTCTTTTCTGATCACTGTGGTTAAAACTTCCAATACTATATTGAACAGAAGTCGTAAAAGTGGACAACTTGTCTTGCTCCTGATCTTAGTGGACAAGATTTTAGTTTTTGCACATTGAGTATGATGTTGGTTGTAAGTCTGTCATATATAGCCTTTATTATTTTGAGGAATGCTCCCCCTATTCCCACTTTGCTGAGTGTTTTTATCATAAATGGGTGCTGTACCTTATCAAATGCTTTTTCTGCATCTATTGATATGGTCATATGATTTTTGTCTTTGATTTTGTTTGTGATGTATTACATTTCCTGATTTGCGAATATTGTACCATCCTTGCATCCCTGGGATGAATCCCACTTGGTCATGGTGTATGATCTTTTTAATGTATTGTTGGATGCAGTTTGCCAGTATTTTGTTGAGGATTTTAGCATCTATATTCATCAGAGATATTGGCCTCAAGTTTTCTTTCTTTGTTGTGTCTTTATCTGGTTTTGGGATTAGGATAATGCTGGCTTCATAAAAAGAGGGTGGGAGTCTTCCATCATTTTGGATGTTTTGGAATAGTCTGTGAAGGATAGGGATTAGTTCTTCTTTGAATGCTTTGTAGAATTCTCCTGTGAAACCATCAAGTCCAGGACTTACGTGTGTTGGAGTTTTTTGATTACTCCTTCAATTTCATCTACTTTTATTGGTTTGTTCAGACTTTCTGCTTCTTCTTCATTGAGTTTTGGAAGATTATATTTTTCTAGAAATTTGTCATTTCACCTAGGTTTTCAAATTTCTTGACATACACTTCTTTATAGTAATTTCTTACAATCCTTTGTATTTCTGTGGTGTCAGTTGTAATCTCTCCTCTTTCATTTCTGATTGTGTTTATTTGGGTCTTTTCTCTTTTTTTCTTGATGAGCCTGCTTAAAGGCTTGTTGATTTTGTTTATCTTTTCAAAGAACCAGCTCCTGGATTCATTGATCCTTAGAATTGTGCTTTTAGTCTCTATGTCATTTATTTCTGCTCTGATCTTGTTTATTTTCTTCCTTCTACCTGTTCTTGGCTGTCTTTGTTGTTGTTCCTCAAGTTCTTGTAGATGTAGGGTTAGGTTGTTTGTTTGAAATGTTTCTTTTTTAGGTAGGAAAAACAGGCATATTTTAAAATGCACTCTTAATTTTACCTTACTCCCTATAGTATGAATATAGAATTTCTTTAATTACAGATGGAGACATTTCTTAGAGAAAAATACCATCTTATATAAAGTTCTCTTGCTTTCCATAAGACTTTAGTCATCATGTCTAAGAGTGTAAATGACAGAAGCAGAATGTAAGTTTCTCCCCCTTGTCCATTCCCTCATCTGACACCTGCCCCTGCTACTGGCACTAAACATCAAGAAGAGATTTGTGAAGCTGATAAAAAATATATTCAATATTGTCTCTACATGCCCCTCTTACTCCTTGAAGGAGCCTAGTAATATCATATCACACATATATCATCATCATCATATGTCTCCTATTAACATCTAATATATTCATTTGTTCATATGATTCATAAATTCTTATTTTAAGCTTACCACCATAAAAGTAACTGTACCTTGTATGTTTAAAATATACTTAAAATTAACCTGTAATTAAAAATAGAAATGCCTTTTGACCCAGTGATTCCACTTCTGGGAATATATCCTAAGAATCCTAAGACACTAATCAGAAAAAAATATGTGTATGCCTATGTTCATAGCAGCATTATTTACAATAGCTAAGATCTGGAAGTAGCCCAAATGTCCATCAGCAGATGAGTGGATAAAAGTACATTTACACAGAAGAATTCTATGCAGCTGTAAGAAAGATGGAACTCTTCCCCTTTGCTACACCGTGGATGGACCTGGAGACTATTAGGCTAAGCAAAATAAGCCAGTCAGAGAAAGACAAATACCATATGATCTCACTCATATGTAGAATCTAATGAACAAAATAAACTGACAAACAAAATAAAATCAGAGGCATGAATACATGAAAAAAGACTGACAGTTCTCGGAGGGGAGGAGCAGAGGAGGGACTGGAAGGGATTAGCCAAAGAATATACATGTATATACGCATAGCCATGGACACAGACAACAATGTGCTGAAGGCCCAAGTGGAAATCAGAGGCTTGGTGGAGGGGGGAAATTGGGATGGGAATGGGGGACATTTATCACAGTGTCCACAACAAAAAATATTAAAAATTAAATGATAAAATAAAGTAAGCCTGTGATAAAATGTTAATTATTAAAATTACAAAGAACATAAACACCATGATTTTATTTATAATCATAAATGTTTATGTTAAAGGACTTTCAAAAATATTTTTCTTCAGTTTCTGGGTAGGTGTTGGAGTAAAATCCAAACATAACCAAGATTTGATAACCAAGAAAAAGAAAGATTATAAAACATATAAGCAACAAAACCATGAATCAAGTTTTGAGGCTAAATCCAGTAACTTTGACAGTGAATTCTATCAACTGTGATCCTCAGGAAAAAGAAGGTAGAATTTTCAGTCTCACTTTCTTCAACCATAAGGAGCCTGTACTTCCTCCACTCCCCACGTTCCAGGAGATTAATGGGAATAACTGGGATCAAGAGAAACAAGTCCTGCTGCCGGCTGCAGAGTAACAGACTGGCTCAAAGGAGCTCAAAAAATTGAGTAGGTTAGCCATGAAATAAGATCATTCTTAAAAATATTTCCCAAAAGATCAGGCTGCAGGAATGGATCACCATGACAAGGTCCGAGAACTGAAGCAAAGGTTAAAATGTCAAAATTTTTGGACAGTGGTAAGTGTGTTTATCCATGACAGAAATATGCCTCAGTTCAGATAACAGACAGGAAATAACAGGCTTAGATACAAACTCCTTTTCTCTATTGATATAGAGAATGTCAATATAGAGAAATTATAATATCAAATATTAATCATCATAATTGATTATTGTGATCAATAAATCAAAATTATAATTCAGTAGTGATAAGTACACAATATATACAGATGTAATTTGTGGCAGTAACAGCATAAAGGTGGGGAGAATGGAGATAGGTAGGACAAATGTTTTCATGTGTTATTGCCATTGAATTGGTATTAATTCAACCTAGATTGTTTTAATCCTCAGGTCAGTCTCTAAAAATAGTTAAAAAATATGTAATGAAAAAAGTGATTTACTATGATACACTAGAAAATATCTGTGTAGCACAAAAGAAAACAAGAAAAGACATAAGGCAGACAGAAAACAAATAGTACATGGCAGGTGTAAATCCTATCTCATCCAAATTTTGTTATATGTAAATGATAAAGTCTCCAATCAAAAGTTCAAGGCTAGTGTATTGTATAAAAATATGATCAACTCATAAAGTATGATTCTTGTAGAAATCTTGTAGGAAATAGAAACATAAAAAATAATATACAAACAGTAACAAAAAAAGAGAGCTAGAAATCCAGAAAAAAAAAATAATTTTAACACACAAAAAAATGTTTTAAAGACAAATAAGGATGATTAAAAAAAGAATCTGGTAGTTACTACAAGTGGTAGTTACGTAATAGTCATGGGGATACAAAGTACAGTGTAGAGAATACAGTCAATAATATTGCAGTAACTATGTATGGTGTCAGATGGGTACTAGATTTATTGGGAGTGATTATTTTGTAAGTTATATAAATATCTAATCACTATGTTGTGCACCTGAAACTAATATAATATTGTATGTCAACTGTGATTATTATAAATTAAATTTTAAAGATAAGAGATAGCCCTGTCTGGTGTAGCTCAGTGGATTGAGTGCCATCCTGCAAACCAAAAGGTCACTGGTTCGATTCTCAGTCAGGGCACATGCCTGGGTTGCAGGCCAGGTCCCCAATACGGGGTGCATGAGAGGCAAACACACATTGATGTTTCTATCCCTCTTTCTCCCTTCCCCTCCCTCTAAAAATAAATAAATAAAATATTTTTAAAAATAAGACATAGACAACGTGGTTAAGCTGTAACAAAAAGAAATAATAATAAAGGGAATAAAAAAAGCTTTTTCAGTACTAAAAAAGCTTTCAACAAAAAAATCCTCAAAGAAGGATAACTAGGCAATTCTACACAACATTTAAAGACTTAACACCAGCTCTTCACAAACTTTTTCACAAATTAAGAGAGGACACTTCTTAACTTATTCTATGAAGCCACTATTACCTTGATTACAAAACCAAACACATCACTAGAAAAGTAAGCTACGAATCAATATTCATGATAAATAGAAATGTAAAAACACTACACAAAATACTAGAAAACTTCATTGAGTGTGATATAAAAAGTATTATTCACCATGACCAACTAGAATTTATACTGAGAATCCAAAGTTGGTTCAACATATGAAAACTAACCACTATAAATCAATCAAGTAAAAATCACATGATCAACTAAATAGCTGCAAAAAACATATTTGACAAAGTCTAACATTCTCTCATGGTAAAAACACTCAACATAATACTCACAGAAGGGATTATGCTCACCTGATAAATGCTATCTACCAAAAGCCTTCAGTTATCTTAATATAAAAGATTGAAAAAGTTTCTCCTGATAGGGATAAGATATCTGCCACTGCCACTTTTACTCAACATTGCACTAAGTTTCTAGGCTGGCACCTAGACAAGGAAATTAAATAATCAGCACCCAGAATGAAAATAGAAAGTAAAACTATCTCTATTTGCAAATAACCTGATATTGTATACATAAGGTCCTAAGGAACCATGTGATTGCATTGGAGCCACTTGAACTGTCCAGGATAACCTTCCTATTTTAAGTATATCTTGTTAATAATGTTAAATACATCTACAAAGTTCTTTCACAGAAGTACCTGAATTAGTGTTTGATTGAATAACCTGGGAATAGGAATCTTGTGTGTGGGGGAGCGGGGGAGTTGCATCTTTAGAATTCTCCTTGCCACAATTAGGTAGCCACTAATTTGGTTCTCTTGTTCCATTTGCTGTGTTTTAAGGGGCTGACCAAAGTCTATAAAGCCTAAAGTGGTTGAGTCCCTGTAATTTATTTCTTGATTAATTCAGTTGTAGGGCACACTGAATCTATGTGACTACAAATTATAGTTGCCAGACTTAGTTTGCAGAGAACAGAAATCTGCTCTGTCACTTTAATTGGTAAAATTCATTGTCCGTTTTTATTTGGTTATTTGCATTGTATTTATTTCAACATACTAATATTTGATTTTGTGTATTTCTGTTGAATTTGAATTATTTCACTTGTGCTGGAGTTAATTTGAAAACTATATACCCATATAAATTTAACAAATAAATAAGCCATCTGCCTGTAAAGATAAAATTCCTGCCAAAAGGAAAGCAAATTATACATAGGAAAATATTTCCCCAGAGAAATTATAGAATATATTTTTAGCTCTAATCAAATAAATAATATTTACTATTTACTCTAAGGTATTTGACAGCTTGACTACTTATGTGGAGAAATTTCATTGATGTCATATCAGTTAATTCAAATAATCATCTAAGTTGCCAATTCTTATTCTCTGATTGATATATTACACTGAATTTGAAATAAAAGGGAGAATAAACATATTATACAATAAAATTAGACATAAAGTTTGTTGGGGAATTATGAAAAACTCTTGTAACTTATCCACTCAAAATGCAGATTCACACAGGCACATATCAAAGACCTTGATATTATTAGCTTGACAATTAAAAAACTTGTGAAAGAAAGTAAAACTCTGTGCAAAATGCTACTTGGAGCAGACTGAATCATTAAGTACCAAATATGTATGCTCTTGAAACTCTTCATGCAACTCCTCAGCCACTGCCACATCCATCGATGTCTCTCATTTCTGCTGCCTGGTTGGACAGCAGCAGAATTAGAATTGTCAACTGTAAGGGAGTTTGGGTAGAGGAGGGAAAAGAGAAAAGGACATGATACTTATAAGTTGCCTTTCAGTGACATATTTTTGATATTCCCAAATACACTTTTGACCTAATCTTCATCTACGAAGACAGTATCCTCTAATCGTAGCAGACTGCTATGTTGTTGCCTGAGCTCACCACGTGTCTCTCCATGGTTCTATATCATCCTTTCGGTTTGACCTACCTTTCCTTTACTTCACAGTGCATTAAAATACCATTTAGCTTTCAAGTCCTTTCTCAAATGCCCTACTCCTTCTCAGTGTCAGAATTTCCTTATAGACACAGGGCAATTTGCTCAGACTAATATGATAGCACTTTTTCAATTTCTCCTTGTGTTGTAGTTAATTGTGTTATTCTCAGAAATGCTTTCCAAAGGCATCACAACACCATGATTGCAACAAGTGTTCAAATAGTCTCTATAGTATTCCCAGAATTGATTGTGATGACTTAACACATTCTGAGGTTAATAAAAGCATTGAATTAAAATGAACAATTGTTACCACTACATATACATATGTGTACATAAACATATAAAATGATTTTTATCTTCAATTATTTTTTTACTTTTAATATAGTGTAACTATAACATTCAAAACAGGACAAGTAGTACACTGTAAGTCTACTTCAAGAACACAAATATTAGACCCACAGGAGTGGGGGCAGTGACTCAGGCGGTGCGCTTCGGAGGCACGTTTTCTGCAGGGGCAGTGACCAAGCACGGGGAGCGGGTTTTCACGGACAAGCTAAATTGACATTCAAGAGCAAGACCCCTGGCTTCAAGTTCAAGATGGCAGAGTAGGAAGATCCTGAGCTCACCTCCTCTCATTGACACCAAAACTGCAACTACATATGGAATGACTATCTCTGAGACCACCTGAAGACTTGCAGAAAGATATTCTACAACTACAGACAAAGTAAAAGCCACATTGAAAAGGGTAGGAGGGGTAGAGACTGAGCCTAGTCAGCCCCTAACCTACTCCCTACTCTTCATGCAGTGACTCACAAGTGGGTGGGTTATCACAACCTCGGCAGTCGTCCCTGAAGAGCAAAGGGTCTGAACCCTAACTGGTTGACTGTACCAGGAAATGGAGCCCTCATAACATCTGTCTTTGAAAACCAGCAAGGCTTACATCTGGGAGAGCCTAAGGGCTGTAGAAAACCCAGGTTGTGCTCCTTCCGAGTTCTGGCACAGAGGGAGCAGTTTAAAAAGCAGCT
>CM052538.1:56338194-56410714 GCA_028533065.1 Trachops cirrhosus
TGTATTGGTAAAGGCAAACATATAGTAAAGATAGTAGAGCAACCACTTATAAATGTAGTATGAAAATAATTAAAATGGCAATAAGCATATACCTATCAATAATTACTTCATTTGAAGTTGACTAAAGGCTCCATTACAGAAACAGAATGACTGAATGGTTTAAAAAAAACGCCTGTACATATCTTGCCTACATTGCCTCCATGAGACTCCTGATTGAAAGTCACACAGAGACTGGAAATAAATAAATGGAAAAGATATTTCATGGAAATGGAAATGAAAAAAACAGAAGCTGGGATAGCAATACTTGTATCGGATAAAAGACTTTAAAACAAAGGCTACATAGCAAGACACGAAGAAAGACCCAGCAATTGTTTTCTTCAGACAAGCCCCCAGAAGTGGAACAATTCAAAAAGTTATATGCACCTGTGTTTACTGCAGCATTATTTACAGTAGCCAAGTTATTGAAGCAAACCCAGCATTCACCACCAGACAAATGGGTAGAGGAGTGGATGTGCGTGCACACGCACACAACGCACCGGGAAGTTACACAGCCAGGAAAGAAGCGGATCTTGCCATTTGCAACAACACAGACTGACCTAGAGAGTATTATGCTAAGGAAATTAAATCAGAGAAAGACAAATACTGTATCATTTCACTTAGGGGTGGAATCTAAAAAACTAAACAAACAGGACAAACTGACCCATAGATACAGAAAAACTGGTAATTGTCAGAGGGTTGGGGGATGGAGGTATGGGCAGAAAGGCTAAGGGGATTAGGAGGTAGAAACTTGTACGTAAGTCATGGGGATATAAAGTGCAATGTAAGGAATAGTAATATCTATCACAATAACTTCATCTGGTGACGGATAGTGGACTTTTTGTGGTGATCACTTTGTAAGGTATATAAATGTTAAATCTCACAATGTTCTACATCTGAAACTAATACAATATTGTATGTCATCTGTAATTTAGAAAAGATTTACATTTCAGAATAAAAATTAGACATGAAACCAAAAAAAAAGAACACAAATATTATACGCATTTTTCTTGTAAAAAACAACTTTGACTAGTATAAAAAATCTCCTAAATTAAAAATGCAGATGAGTTTTTAAAATAACAGTGATAAGCTGATTCTTATACAGAATCATAGTATACATCAAGACAGGCTTCAGTTATGTTTGCTAAAAAAGTGAACACTGACCACTAAAATTAAGATTATAACCTATCTGTTAGTTCTCAGAGGCAGAATTTTACTCTTTCCTCATGTATCACCAAAACTGCATATAGTCAGATGCAAAAATATTCAATGTTTATTAAACAGACTGGGGGACAGCCACCTATGGCCTGCAGACAAAACACACATGCCACCTCTGCTAAGTGTTAAATGCCTTATACAGCAGTGTATATACTGTACTGTACATACTGTATGAGTTCATTTGTATGAATTCTACAACAGGCAACACTAATATATGGGTGTTGGCAGGAATAAAAATAGTGATTATCCTGAGAGTGAAGGGTAAGAGCAAGGACTGCCTAGGAGGATACATGAGGGAATTTTCAGGTATGACAGTAATATATCAAATTATGTTAGGGATTGGTTACATAGGTGAATGCATTTGTCAAAATTTATCAAATAAAACACTTAATATTGGTGTTTTATATAACTGAAGTTTTACCTCAATAGAAAAAAACTCTAACGAATAGTGTGCTCTAGTGAGGGAGCAAACTTTTCTTAAAGGGCCAAATCATTTAGACTTTGTGGACCACATGGTCTCTGTCACAACCACTCAACTCCAAGGCTGTAGCACGAAAGCAGCTACAGAAAATTTGTGAATGAATGGGTGTGGCTGTGATCCAATAAAACCTTATTTACAGAAACCATAAAATGACTCATGGTTATGCTCCGTTGACTCCTACATCTACTTAATGATGCCCTGCTAACATATTTGAAGTAAAGTGATTCATGCAACTTTCTTTGAATACCTTGCAAATGTGATGGATTGATCAGTGGATAAAGGGTTTGGGCAGGTAAATAGATATGAAATAGATATTTCATAAAATAAATATAGTTATTTGAATTGTCTAACTTAAGTGGTGGGTATGGCTATTCACAGTAAATTGTGAAAACTTTTTTATGCTTAAGAATTTTTATAATAAATGGTTGAGGGGAACTAAATAAATAAAAAATAAGTGAGCATGTATACCCTGCTTATAGCTTACTGAGGAAAATATGGTTAATATGGCCATAAGTTAACACAGTGTAGATGAGTTAAAAGCTGTTGTTTGTTGCTCAACAATCTCATGTGACTGAAAACATGCCCAGCAATGGGTCACTGCAGGTGTGGCTGTGGAGAATAACAAAGGGCCTCGAGTCCTAGGGGAAGACCATCACACCTTTCTAGAACAAAAGAAAAAGATGTGATGCTATTTAATAGTGTGTGGATTTCATAATATGGATTTCAGCTCCAATTTAACACTTGACCAAAGTAACAAAAGTTCTAATATTTCTATTTAGACCTGATATTAGATACTCATAAGTAACACAATTTTTTAAAAATCAGTACTAAATTTTAACCACTCTGCTGGAGCCTTAGTAGACTTCAAATATTGACACAGGGATGTTTTTAATGTTCTAATTGATTTTCAAATTTAGCTCTGAACACTTCTCAAAGCATTGATTATATGATGAAAACTATTATTTTGGAGCATTAGAAAGTTATTTTAAGAATAACTTAATCAAAAAAATTATTAATATTCATGAAATAAGGATTTTCAAATGAAGACAAAATTCCAACAAGACTATTTTTCCATAAACATTTCAAATAGCTAATATATAAAGGCAGAAATTTACTTACTCAAAATTATCTCTAGGGAAATACTCATTTTAATGTTTAATTATAGTTGCAAGAGATACATCTATCATTAATATCACCAGCCTTCAATAATTATGCCAGGCAATATTTTCTCCCTTTACCCTGAGGCTTGTATTATTATTATTGGTATTTTACAGATGAGGAAACTGAGACCAGCAGGTTCAAACCCATTTAGTCTGATTCCAGAGATCTTAAATCAAACCAAGAAATATGGCTAAAATGGTGTCTGCCTATATATCTAACATCTCAGTTTTGAAATGAGTTGCCTCCATTTTACCCCTTGACTAGCCTTTCAAAAAAATTAGCATGACAAAATGAGAAAAGGAAGAAAGGAAAGCAAAAAGGAAGAAAAGAAGGGAAGAACCCTGAAATACCAATCCAAAAGAACCTATGCACCCCAATGTTAATAGCAGCACAATTTACAATAGCCAAGTGCTGGAAGCAACCTAGATGCCCATCAGTAAATGAATGGATAAAAAATCTGTGCTACATTTACACAATGGAATACTACACAGCAGGAAGAAAGAAGGAGCTCCTACCCTTTGTGATAGCATGGATGGATCTGGAGAGCATTATGCTAAGTGAAATAAACCAGGTGGTGAGGAACAAATACCATAGGATCTCACCTTTAAGTGGAACCTAATCAACAAAACAAACAAGCAAGCAAAATGTAACCAGAGACACTAAAATTAAGAACAAACTGACAGTAACCAGAGGGGAGGAGGGAAGGGATAATGGGGAAAAGGGGGAAGGGTCTTCAGGAACAACTATAAAGGACACATAGACAAAACCAAGGTGGAGTGGAAGCAGGGGAGGGAGGTGGGGATGGCTGGGGTGGGGGGAGTGGTGGGGTGTAAATGCAGACAACTGTACTTGAATAACAATAAAATAACTTAAAAAAAAAGTAGAGAAGGTCCTGATGTTGTTTAACTCCATGATGAGGAAAAAATAATAATAGAATAATAGCCACATGCGACAAAAAGAGAAAACATCGGGTATTATGCCCATGAGGAAGACCAGGTTAAGTAAATGTATGCTGTGGAAAATCTCCTGACTGAAAGGCACAAACAGTGTGGAGGTTCTAAATGAGAGACATCTGGGATCCAACAATTCATAGGCAATGCAATGGCTAAAAGTTGGGAACCAGATTCAATATCACCATCTAACATAACTGAATCCATAATAAGGTTTATGTATTGCAGTGAGCCATTGGTCCTGTTTGTGAAGCTCATCCCTTTTTTTGTGATAAAGTTGGTTTATTCCTGACAATTGTTAAAAATTATTTTTAGAAAAGTCTTTTCAAAGGTCTGTCCGGAAAAAGTCCAGCCATTATGAATATAACAAGAATGGTTTGTGTGACATCAATGTAACTTGGTAGCCAAGGAGAGTGGACTAGAATGCACATGTGTGAACAATGATGACTATAATGTACTAGAAGTGAGGGTAGTAGACCCAGTTGAGTGAGCATGTATACTGTGTGGCTGTCACATTCAAAATGACTGAGACAGTAGAGCAACGAATCTGCATCAAATTTTGCATTTAGCTTGCACATTCCTCCACATAAACTATTCAGATAATTCAAAAGGCCACAGTTGTGAGCAACTGGTGATTGGCAGCTTCATCACAAAAATGCTACTGCTCATGCATTGCACCTCATGCAAAGTTTTTGGCAAAACATCAAATCGCCTAGCTGACTCAGCCCCCTACAGCCCAGATTTGGTGCTCTGTGACTTCTGGCTTTTCCCAAAACTAAAGTCACCTTTGAAAGGGAAGAGATTTCAGACCATCAATGAGATTCAGAAAAATACAACAGGGCAGCTGATGGTGATTGAGAAAACTGTGTGAGGTGACAAGATGCCTACTTTGAATGGGACTGAGGCATCATTGTCTTACGTACAATGTTTCTTGTATCTTTTTTCAATAACGTTTCTATTTTTCATATTACATGGCTGGACAGACCTTGTACATATGTTTTTATTTTTACTAAATTTATTGGGGTGACATTGGTTAATAAAACTATATAGATTTCAAGTACAGAATTCTATGATTAATCATTTGCATACTGCATTATGTGCCCACCATGCAAAGTCAGACCTCCTTTCATCACCATACACTTGACCCCCTCTAACCTTCACTACCCACCACCTCCTTTGCTTCTGATAATCATTATACTTTGTCTCTGTCTATGAGTTTTTGTTTGTCTTGTCTGCTCATTTGTAGCTGTCACTTTTATATCCCACATCTGAGTGAAATCATACGGTTCTTGACTTTTTCTGTCATATTTTGTTTAGCATAATATTCTCAAAACCATCCATATTGTCACAGACTGGCAGTATTTCATTTTTCAAAAAGTATTTTTGACATCAAAACCAAGCAAAATAACAAACTCCATTTTACTTATATAGAAGGTAAAGCTAAGAACACCAAAATTATTCAGCAATGTACTAAATATTAACTCTTTTGAATGTCAGATATTTTATGACATTTTACCAACAATATCTCACTTAGCTCTTAAATCAACTATTCTATGAACTAAACATCACTATTCCTCCTTGTAAAGTTGAGAAAACCAGGGCTTAAAAATGTAAATTGTTCAAGATCATACAGCTAGCAAGTGATGGAGCCAGGATTCTAATCTGTATATAAATATTTCCAAATAATTAACATCTAATGCTTGAACATTAGCTTGCTTTAAATGGTCTCTAAGGATATGCTTATATTTAACATTTAATTGTACTTATTTGAGAGGAGCATCAATTTTATAAAAAATCACCAGTCTTTAATTAGTCATAACAGGCAATATATGACTTGTTTTCATATCACGTTTAAGCCCATCAGATGAGGACAAGCATGGAGTCAGTTTTTGTTCCCTAAAATATCTTAATTACCTGGTTCAAAATGGTGAATAAATGAAGTTTATTAGTTCACAAATAAAGAAATTAATAAATGTCTGGCTCCATCAGTACTTAAAGGCTAGTCAGCAGCCCATCAGAGCCGTCTAGTCAGCCTGAGGAAACAAATGTTACTGGACAGAGCTGAGGTCAGGCTAGTCAAATGCACAAAATGAATTGATGAATTAATCTATGTAGCATCATGCTTAAATTTCACAATTTTCATAAAGAGTCAAAATATATAGAAAATCCCAATTATTGTCTACATAGACCTTTGGAATTCCAGGAACCCAATTATAAGAATTCAATGTGATATTTTAGAATAATAAGTATCTTGAAAATGGCTAAAGAAAATTAAACATTATAATTATCAATAGGTAAATACAAGCCAAGAATCTATTGCAATAAGCAAACACTTGACAAAAAAAAAAAGAAGAAAAAAAAAAGAGAAAACAGTTCAAAGCATTTACCAGCTGTATCACCACTGTGATCATGAAATGGAGGTGCTAGACCAGGCACCCCAGTTCTCTTTGTACAACCAAGTTGCACGTTCTGACCTTGCGTCATATTACAGAGCCCATCCTCAAAATCACACCTTTCATAGTTTGAACCTAATGTGAGAAAAAAGAAATTAGCTTACCAACAAATGACAAATGTAGATTAACATAAGTATTATTTTTCACATTTAACTTTAATTTATTAATGCAGAGTCTTTTTTGAAAATGAATTCTAATAACTCACCATGCACAAAAACCAGGGTAGTCAGATAGAAAGAATCTCACATGAGATCAGAAGACTGAGGACCTAATCCTGGTTTTGTCTCTTATTAACTGAATGCCTTAGCTAAACCACTTAATGAAAGCACACCCTTTTCTTCACATTTAAGATTAAAATAATCACATCCTGCCCTGTCTCCCTAAAATGATTGTTGTGAGGACCTAATGATATAATGTACATAAAAATACTTTACAATTCACAGACACCATAAAATATGAGGAATTATTATTAAGGTTACATCTTTAACACAACCTCAATATTCCTGCCATCTGGGCATATCAGAATTTCAGGTTTAGACAGACTAAATCACAGAGGCCCCTCTGATCATAACTCAATCATCTGTGTCTGTGATGAACCTCTGGAATTAAGCATTGCACCTCATTGTTGAATCTCCATGTTCTTGAAAACTCTGAATGATTTACTGTAGCAAAAGCATTTTGTGGCTGTGTGTGTATGTGTGTGTGTGTGTGTGTGTGTGTGTGTGTGTGTGTGTAAGCAATCAAAGATGCTCGGGAGACTGAAGATCTGGATATTTGGTTGTTCACATAACCACCCAGATAAGGAGGTATTCTATTATCCAAAAAATTTCTTAATGTATTTAAAAATGCTCAACCTCAAAAAAAAAATGAATGTTATCTCAGCAACAAATGGCCCATCCCTGGGTTGGAACTTAGCAACTGTGGAGATTTCCCTTTGACAAGATTGTTCTTGCCCTGGCTGGTTGCATTAGCCATAGTAGTAAATATGATGATTGTTAGACAGTGCTTGGCAACCCAGTCACAAAAATATTTTTTAAAACTAATTGGAGTGACATTGGTTAATAAAATGATATATGTTTCACATTACAATTTTATAATACATCATCTGTATGCTGCACTGTGTTTACCACCTGAGGTCACATTTTTTTGTCAACAAAATTTGACTCCCTTTACGTTTTCTACCTCTCCATCCCACCTCTTTTTCCCTCTGGTACCCACAATACTGTTGTCTGTGTCTATGAGTTTTTGTTTGTTCAATTGTCTTATTTCTTCATTTGTTGCTTTCAATTTTACATCCCACATATGTGTGAAATCACATTGTATTCTCAAGATCCATGCACTTGTTCCCACAAATGGCAGTATTTCATTTTTTCTTGAGGCTGAGTGGTATTCCTTTGTATATATGTACCACATCTTCTTTATCCAATCCTCTATCAAAAGACACCTTGGTTGTTTCCATGTCTTGGCCATGGTCTGGACACTTAGCCACCACACATAATGCTGCAATGAACACGGTGCTGCATATATCTTTGCAAATAAATGTTTTCACAAATTTTGGGTAGATACCCAGGAGAGGGTTTGCTGGGTTATACAGTAACTTTATTCTTAATTTCTTAAGGCATCTTTACACTGTTTTCCATGGTGCCTGTATCAGTTTACATTCCCAACAGCAGTGAATTTTTATTTAATCACATTTTGGACAAAATACATCTGGTGCATGTCCTTGAGATCATTTGTATGAAAACTGAAAGCTGATTTAGAAATGTCACTTTTTAACTAAACCCACTTTATCACCAATGGTCTATTTTATTAAGTTTACTTCTTGGTCCTTTATTTTGAAAGATTTTACAAAACAGCTCTATTCTGTAACAATAACAGGAATTGTAATAGCCACACTTTATTGAGGTACTTTGTTTTGTATTAGGTATTCTACTTGCACTAGTTTACTCCTTAGGAAGCAAACATTTTCATCTGCTTTAAATGTGAGAAAATGCAGTCAGTATGTTAGAGGCATTAATTCTCTTACAGTGGCACTGCTAGTGAGTGCCTGGGTAAGATTGCACCCAGGTCTTTCTGACTCCAGAACATGAGCTCTTAAAGCTCTGTTCTGAGGCCTAATTGTTTATCCACTGTTCCATTTTTATCAAAGAACTGGTATTAGAAGTCTGTCAGAGGTTCTAGTCAGTCTAAGGATACTAAAATTTTCATACAGAATTAATGTTATACTATCTGAAAGCAAAGAAATTTTATTAGTCTATGAATCATAATATGGTTAAATTTATAATCTCCATAAGGCCTTTGAAATATTTGCAATAGCCAGAATATCCCAATTATTACCTCATGGATCCCTAGTAGTAGTGCAGGGACTTTGGTTGAACAAAAATAAACTAAATTACATAGTAAGTTGTATAGTATATATGTGTGTGCATGCTATTCAATTAGCTAGGCATGTATCTGCATAAATACGTATTGTTATCAAGTTTCCTTTAGTTCCTAGCAACTTTTACAATAATCTGTGGTTGTAAAATATTCAAAACTATTTTCATCACATTTTAGCAATTATGTGTATGAAATGTATATACATTCTCATGTAGGTTCAAGCAATTTTTAAGTATCAAGAAATTACCTTGCAGTACAATTACCAGTTGAAGTCTGTTTGCAATATTCTTTGTTCTTTTTAATACACAAGGATAATGATGATTATTTCTGGAAGTGGTAGAACTAGAAAAATAGCTAAACAAAATATTTTCCCTTTAGTCTCAACAGGGGTTCATTTTGTTATAAAATGAATCTAATGAGCATACATTTTCAACTAATTCTTATTAAAAAAAGGCAATCATGGACTTCTAATAACTGCCGGATTATTCAAAAATGCATCAGAAATAATGTTCCAGTCTTCATTTCCCCCAATAGAGAATTGTTTATTTTAAATCATTTAAATACTTTTTCTTGAATTGTGGCTGATTTACTTTTTAATTCCATATGCTACACATCTACATTCCACTCTGAAACTATTTGCTACGTTAAAAATCTGCCTCCATGTAGATTTCTGCTACTGCAGCCATCACTAAACTGTGACGATTGGACAGAATATGCGACACTGAAGAACTGTATGCAGACACTTATCAGTCGAATCCATGTTCCTGGGCTTTTTGAACTTATGGAACTCATCATTTTGTTTTCAACTTTATGGTTCCAAAGGTCAGATACAGATGGGAGGGTGTCTCTGGGTTGCAATTTGTGGTTTGTTGAAAGGCCCAATTATCTCCTGAATTGGCTTCCACAGTGCTAGATTCTCTCTTTAAAATTCACTGGAGAATCTCTCATAGATTTGATCATTAACACCATCATGGGAAGAAAAATATTAAATTATGTCCCCAAGGGATAGTTAACTGAGGGCATGCTTCTGAGAAAATGGGAAAGAACAGACTAGAGGTTTAGTAGTGGTAGTAGTGAAGAAATTGGTGCAGCACCCAGGATTAATTCAGTAAAGAATGGTAATGAGTAGATCATCACAATGTAAAGTCCTTAGAATACACACAAAATATAAGAATTAGGGAAAACCTCAAAAGGGAGAGGTAGAAGGTATTAAAAGCAAACCACTTATTTCACTTGAGCTCATATTAATAATGCACATCTACTTTCCTCCTAAAAGTTCTATGAGGCATAAGTTGTGGTCTTTTCTTCAACTCTTTTAATTTAAATTATGGCAAAATACATATAACATAAAATTTACCATTTTAGTCATTTTAAATTGTACTGTTCTGTAATATTAAATACATTCATATTGTTCTACAACCACCACCACTATCTATCTCCAGAACTTTTGTATTTGCCCCAACTGAAACTGTACACCCACTCAATAATAAGCCCTCACTCCTCCTTCTGACTAGCCCTGGAGAACCACCATTCTCCATTTTTGTCTCTATGAATTAGACGACTCTAAGATACCTCACATAAGTAAAATCATACTTTATTGTCTTTCATGACTGGCTTATTTCACCTAGTATAATGTCCTCAAGTTCATCCACACTGCAGCATGTGTCAGAATTTGCTCCTTTTTGGGGGCTGAATAATGTTGCATATCATATATATATATATATATATATATATATATATATATATATATACCACATTTTGTGTATCCATTCATCTGCTGATAAACTCTTGGGTGTCTTTCACCTTTGGGCTATTTTGAATAAGACTGCTATGAACGTGGATGTGCAAATATCTGTTGGAATCCCTGCTTTCATTACTTTTGGACATACCTCCAGAAGTAAAATTGTGGTATCATATGATAATTTTATTTTATTTTTTTGAAGTTACATTATTGTTTCCTCAGATTCTAAAAGATTTTACATTCCCACTGACAATGCACAAGCATTCCAATTTCTCAACATCTTTGTCAACACCTGTTATTTTCTGGGTTTGTTTGTTCATTTGTTTGTTTGATTATAATAATCATCCTAATGGGTGTGAGGTGGCATCTTGTGGTTTTTGACATACGTTCCCCAGTGATTGGTGAGGTTGAACATCTTTTCATGTGCTTATTGGATATTTATACCTCTTTGGAGAAATGTCTATTTGAGTCCTTTGTCCACTTTTTTAAAATCAGGTTGTTTTTATGTTAAGTTGTAAGAGTTCCTTACCTATTCTGCATAGCAGCCTTTCATCAGTTGTATGAATTGTAGATATTTCCCCCCATTCTATCGACTGTCTTCATTCTGCTAGTGTCCTTTCATTCACCAAAGTTTTTTTTTTTATTTTGATGAAGACTAATTTCTTTTTCTTTTTTCTTTTGCCTGTGACTTTTGTGTCATATTAAGAAATCATTCTCAAATTCAGCATTGTAGGGTTTTTCCTCCTATGTTTTCTTCTAGTAATTTTATAGTACTAGCTCTTACATTCAGGTCTCTGATCCGTTTTGACTTTTAATTTTGTACATGGTAAGGTAAAATTCCAACTTTAATTTGTGTGTGTGTGTGTGAATATCCAATTTTTACAATACTATTTGTTGAAAAGATAGGTCTTTCCCCATTGAATGGCTTTAGTGCACTTGTTAAAAATCATTTGACCATATCTGCTGGAGCTTACTTTTAGGCACTCTGTTCTATTCTATTGGTCTATATGTCTGTCTTTATGCAAATTCTGCACATTTAATTACTTTAATGCTGTAATACGTTTTGAAGTCAGGGACTGTTAGGATTGTAACTTGGTTCTTTTTCAAGATTTTTTGTTATTTGGAGCACCTTGAGAATCCACATACATTTTAGGATGGATTCATTATTTCTGCAAAAGAAAAAAACCATTCTTAGGGCTTTGATAGGGATTGAATTGAATCTATAGACAGCTTTGGGTTGTACTGACATGTAAACAATATTAATTCTTACAATCCATTAACATTTACTTGTGTCTTCTTTATTTTTTCAACAATAATTTCTAGTTTTCCATATGTATATATATCTTCATCTCCTTGTTATGTATTTTACTAAGTATTTTATTCTTTTTGATATTACTGCAAATGGAACTGCTTTCTTAATGTCCTTTCCAGATTGTTCATTGTTAGTGTATAGAAATGCAACTAATTTTTATGTGTTGATTTTGTATTCTGCACTTTGCTGAATTTGCTTATTTGTTCTAAGAGTTTTTTTTTGTAGAATCTTTATGGTTTTCTATGTTTAAGAATCATATTTTCTATAAGAGATAATTTCACTTGTTCATGTCCAATTTGAATGCCTTTTATTACTTTTTTCTTATCTAATTACTCTGTCTAGGACTTCCAGCACTGTGTTAATAGAAGTAATGAAAGACTGCATCCTTGTCTTGTTCTTGATCTTAGAGGAAAAGTTTTAAGTCTTTCACCACTGAAAGGAGTTAGTAAGAAATTAACTTTGCTTTTTTCATACATAGGCTTTATTGTTTTAGTTTCCTATATTCCAGGTTGTTAAGTGTCTTCCTTTTTCAGGAAAACAGTGAATTACATAGTCACTAAAGTTGACAAAGATGTGATTCATTTTACTATTTAGAAAATGATTTTCTTCATGTAGATAAGATAGAATAATATTTTCTCAAAGAATTATCTTCTTTGGTTGCATTAACTGTAAAAAATAATGGCCAGTTTCTTCAAAGGGTGGAATAATCCAAATATTCTAATTAAATGTAAGTAAAAAGTAATTATTTTCAAAAATAAATTAAAGTGGAAGATTTCTATAATTTGACCTGGCAATTTGAAAATATTAATTAGTTTTTATCAGGAAATGTTTATTATCTTTCACATTGAATAAATTTTAATATTTTCATTGGGAAATAAACAGGAAAACATGAACTCACAAAGGTATGGAATAGCAGATGAAATTAGTCCTTTCATAGCCCACACCAGAATTATTCAATATTACTTAGGTTTGATTTTTGTCATATAGTATGTTTTATTGCTCAGCTATTGAGAACATCCTTGGCAGTAATTGCGTCATTAATAGTAGCTATGTCAATGAGAAAAGTATTATCAAACCATGTTTTTCCTTTAATATTGTTTGAGGTTAGTAACCTTCAAAGGAGGCTTCCATTGTCCATAACTGAGTGGTGATTTCTGCAGAAACCTGGGCCAAGCACAGCATTCACTCCAATCTGCAGCAGTGTACACTCAAGTGCTACAAATACTGCATAGCTGTCTGCATATAATTCCTGTTCCAGAGCAGCAGTTTGATCAGAAGATATTATGACTTTTTTAGTAGTTTCTATAGTGGTGAATATAGAGCCCTGATTAGAAAATTATTATCTCTTGCATGGACAAACATTTTCATCAAGTAAATTAATTCAGAAATAAATGAACTCATCATTTTTTCCTAAATAGGTTTTTGGTTTTTCTCAAAATAATTAAAATTTCAGTTCCAAATCAAAGCAGACATTTCAAGGAAACCAGACATATTCGCAGGAAAGTTACAATTATTTCTGAGTAGTACAGTATGTTTTTTCTATTTCTTTATAGTTGATGGAAACTTATTTAAAAGCTGTGATTCAAGGTCCTTGCTTTCATAAATTTGATAATTTTGACAGCAGAATGCAAGCCTTTTCTCAAAATTCCTAGTCAAGCCTTTAGTGTCAATGTGCTCATGTAGAAATGATGTTTATTGGAAAACAGAAAAGTTACATGGGATGACAAGCTTGGTAAGAGTTCTATCTATATATACATATTGGCTTCAGAAAATATGGTGCTTGTGAAAAAGTTCTTTCTCTTTCGAAAAAGTTCACCATATTATATCATCATGGTGTCTCTAAAATTTTTTTAGTGTATTTTATTATGCTATTGTCCCGATTTTTACCTCCCCTTTATTTACTCTACCCTGCATCCTCCCTTCCACCAGTATTCCACCCCCCTCAACCCAGTTCATATCCATGGGTCATACATATAAGTTCTTTGGCTTCTTCATTTCCTTTCCTATTCTTAAATTCCCCCGATTTTGAACCTACCATTTATGCTTCTTATTCCCTGCACCTTTCCCCCATTCTCCCCCGACCTCCTCTCTGCTGACTTGTCTCCATGTGATCTCCACTTTTGTTATTCTGTTCCTGTTCTACTTGTTTGCTTAGTTTGTTTTTGTTTTTGTTTTTGTTTTTAAGTTCAGTTCTTGATAGCTGTGAGTTTATTGTCATTTTACTGTTAACAGTTTTGATCATCTTCTCTTCATTAGATAAATCCCTTTAACATTTCATATAATAAGGGCCTGGTGACAATGAACTCCTTCAACTTGACCTTATCTGGGAAGCACTTTATCTTCCCTTCCATTATAAATGATAGCTTTGCTGGATAGAGCAATCTGGGATGTAGGTCCTTGTCTTTCGTGACTTGGAATACTTCCTTACAGTCCCTTCTTGCCTGTAAGGTTTGTTTTGAGAAATCAGCTGATAGTCTTGTGGGAACTCCTTTGTAGGTAACTGTGTCCTTTTGTCTTGCTGCTTTTAAGATTCTCTCCTTATTTTTAATCTTGGATAATGTAATTATAATGTGCCTTACTGTGTGCTTCCTTGGGTCCAACTTCTTTGGGACTCTCTAAGCTTCCTGGACCCCCTGGAAGTCTATTTCCTTTGCCAGATTGGGGAAGTTCTCCTTCATTATTTTGTCAAGTAAGTTTTCCATTTCTTATTCTTCCTATTCTCCTCATGGCACCCCTATGATTCAGATGTTGAAATGTTTAAAGTTGTCCTGGAGGTTCCTAAGCCTCTCCTCATTCTTTTGAATTCTTGTTTCTTCCTTCTGTTCTGATTGAATGTTTCTTTCTTTCTTCTGGTCCAAATTGTTGATTTGAGTCCAAGTTCCCTTCCCTTCACTGTTGGTTCCCTGTATATTTTTCTTTATTTCACTCTTCATAGCCTTCACTTCTTCCTCTATTTTACATGCATACCCAATCATTTCTGTGAGCATCCTGATTACCAGTGTTTTGAACTGTGCATCTGATAGATTGTCTCCTTGTTGCTTAGTTCTTTTTCTGGAGTTTTGATCTGTTCTTTCATTTGGGCCATATTTCTTTGTCTTGGCACATGTGTTACATGTAAGGGGTGGAGCCATAGACACTTCACTGTGTTGTGCAGCAGGTGTCAGACAGGAAACAGTGCCACTTGCTTGGCTCTCGCCCCACTCTCAGTCACTTCCCCTGCTACCTTGGAGCACATTGGGCCCTTCTGGTACTGATTCCCAGGTGGGTAGGCTTCTGTACATTCTAGGAGCCTGTGGGTCCCTTAAACAAACTCTCCTGTGAGGTTGGGAGTTTCTCTCACTGCTGTAGCCCCCAAAGGTTTTTATAGCCAGAGGTTTTGAGGCTTTAGTATCCTGTGCAGGAGCCCTGGGTTGTGTGGTCTATCTTGCTCCCCAATTTTTCCTCCTGGCTTATCTACATGCAAATGTGGAACTGTCTGGTCTGCCAGTCTCTGCCTTGCTCACTCAGTCTGCCACCTTGCCACACATCCTCTCCACCCCTGTTATCCTTCTCCACACCTCCTACTCTGAAAGAACATTTCTTCTTTAACTCCTTGGTTATCAGACTTCCATATGGTTCAATTTTCTGGCAGTTCTGGTTATTTTTTGTTTTTACATTTGCTATTGTCCTTCATTTGGTTATGTGAGGAAACATATGTATCTACCTATGTCTCCATCTTGGCCAGAAGTCCTGTCTTTGAAATTTTCAAAGGGAACTCGCAAAGTGGCTGTGCTTCTTGGATGATATCAACTTGTATGCTTGAGTCTTGAAGCAAGAGCAGGCTGCATTGCAAGCCTGAGCAGTTTTATCTAATTCCATGGTGAAAGGAAAAAGTGCAGCAGACACTCTTCCAGTCATTCATGCAGCCAGTCAGCAAACCAGTAATCAGCCAGTCTATCTAGTATTTTTTGACTGTGCTAATCAGTCTTCTATGAAATGGGGAGAACTAGATAAACTTCCTGCCTTAATGGGGCCAATATTTTTCTTTTTCAGGGCCTCCTCCTTAAACTATTTATAGTTCTAGAAGGATGGCATGACTTCATAAAAGCATAGTGTTTTTTTTCTTAAAGTATCACCAAGATACATGCTCCCTCAAGTTTGTCCTTTTGGTTATAAGGCATCTGTTGTTGGAATTGTGATAAAAACCCTGTAGGATGGGTCCAGATAAAATTCCAGTAACATGTTAACCTCTTTCCTAGGAGAAAGATTCACTGTCCAGCCAACTTTCAGAATGCATTGAGAATACTTCTTCAGTTTGTTGCTTTCATGTTTTCACATATTCAAAGATGAATGAGCAATGCATAATGCATGTGGTTCATCTTTTTCTTCATGTTTCCATTTCCCATTATAAACAAAAAGAGTCCACAACTGTGAAACAGTTTTAGACATCAAAATCTATTAAGGAACATGATTTATGTTACACAGCTGTGCACAGCATCATCCAAAGCATCCAACACTGCCAAGAGGGAAGAGTTCCTGGTAGTGTGATTTGACATGAAAGTATTTTATGAAGATTGTTTTCAAAATTGCAGAAGAATGCTAATAGGCACACACACAAAAGAAAGTGCCCAGTTCAAGGTCTCTCTGAAGCAAATCCTTTGGAGTGAGTTTAAGATTAGCTCTCTTGCAAGAAAAATATTATTTGAGTGGGACAAATTTAGTATAAAATAATAAAAGCACTTATAAATATTTAACTAAAATAAAATGATAAAACTCTAAACATTTATACTATTTTATGATTAGTCTAAGTGGATACGTTAAATTCCCATTTGTTGTTCCTTGCTCACTGAAAATTTTTCAGACTCTTCATCAACAAATGTTTTAACAAGAAGTTTGTTGATTAATTGCCTTTGCACAAAAAGATTTACAATCTTTGTTAAAACATTCCAAGAATTCTTGAGTTGATGTATTCAGCATTCTTGACTCTTCTCTCCCTAAGTATTACCTTCTGTCTCCTTTGGTTTTGCCTCCACCGGCCATTCTTAGGCAAATCTCGTAGTTCTTTCATCACAAACATTGAAGCCAGTGTGCAGTTCTGTGGGCTCAGGTTTTTACTCCATCTCTGTTGTTATAAAATCCACATTGCTATCCACTTTATCGCACTTTTCTCTTCATTCCATTCTACAGGAAATTTTCTGTTCTCACAGGTACCTTCTTTTCCAGTTCACCTCAAAAAAGTATCCTGCAATTGGTACAAATCATACATGACAGATCTGAAAGTATTTGGGTTGACAATAAGGTATAGATACATAAAATTGCCTGCATTCAAATTTTATTAAAAGGAAATAACTTGAAAGAGATTTAGGCACATATTCTGACATCAGTAACTAATGGGTAATTTTATCTAAAAACTTAATAAATTTTATAATATCCTCTAAAGTTGTATGATGCATGAAAATCAGATTTTATAATCACTCTTCTAAGGCCTCAAGAAACTCATATTTCAAACAGAGGATGGATAGGAACCTTGGTTTGATTCTTGAGGCACTATTAATTAGCACATATCTTTGAGTTATTAACTGCTTGGTTTAGGGTCCAACTCCTTCGCATTTACAAAATGAGACTTTTGACTTAGAGAAGCTTGAGTGTTTTGCTCTTCTATGATATAATGTTTCTAAATTTGTGACCACACAACAGAAAAGGCCAGAAGGTCTACAGAGACATTAAAGCAAAATGGTCCTAATGGTCTTCCCCGTGAAATATACAAAAAAGATATTTTGCTCTTTTTCATTGAGCATCCAATTCAGTGCACTGAAGTTGTTACATAAAATCAGGGTAAATATCATAGGACTCAAAACTATAGCACCCATTTAAGCCAAGACTGAAGTCTGTGAAAATTCTCTAACTTTCTTCAGTGAGCTCCATATATTTATTATTAGATCTGTTACATACCTAATTCTGTTGTGCTATGGACTGAAGGTTTGTATCTCTCCAAAATCCTATGTTTAAGCCCTAATCCCCAATGTGATAGTTAGTACTGGCAGGAAGACCTTCAAGATGAGACTGGGTTATGGGAATGAAACCCTCAAGATGAGATCAGAGCCCTTATAAGAAGAGACACTAAAGATGACGTCTCTCTCTGCTATGTTGTGGCAAGAAGACATCTGTCTGCAAGTCAGGAAAAGGGTCCTCCTCAGACATTAGTTCTGCCAGCACCTTGATCTTGGACTTTGCTGTCCCTAAAACTATGAGCAATAAACATTTGTTGTTTAAGCTACCCAGTCTATGATATTTGTTATAGTATGCCAAACTAAGATATGTTGTTATGGCAAATAGAAATTTTAAGTATTTTCATTAGTTGTTTCATGAAAATGTGCATATAAATTTTGCATCCAATGTTGTACCAAAGTAAATATTGCACATGGAGTCTCACATTTCACTCTATCAATGATTTACCTTCAAATATTTCAACAAACCAAATACTCTGAAAAGTATGTGATATTTATATCTTTCCAATGAAGAAATAATGTTTCACTGAGTATAATCTGGTTAAACACTATCACCTCTCAGATTTTGAGAATGTACCTCTAAGGTAGTTTTCACATATTTCACATATAAATTTAGATTTAGATGAAGTAAATACACTGAAAAAAATTCTTGTTCTTCAAGCCAAAATGTTTGTTAAAGAAATTAGGTAAAGCCTCAAATTTCTGTGATATATTCTATCAAACCAAAGTATAAAATAGATTCCTACCTCCTTATAAAAATATTAGAGTGAATAAAAAAGTTCTTAAGCATAACATATAGGTAAGTGAAAAAGTGTTTGATTAACTGAATATATTTTTCTCATTTGAATCGCTGTCAATTTAGAGTAAATTTAGCTCTAAAAGTGAATATACAGGGTCTGGCACAAAATACCCCTTTTTATTACAAAATCATAAGCATGTAATTTTGTAACATAACAACGTCATCTCAAGTATACCATATGACATTTTAGGTGAAATGTTCAAATTAAAACTATAAATCATTACACCTCTTTTATTACCCTACTGACCACACTCAAGCTGGCATTACTTCTGCCAGACCCTGTATAGCAGGTATGCAAATGTAATTTTTTACCTACTTTATATTTTCTGGAAACACTCCAGTTATAAGTGTCTACTGCATGAGATATATCTCAACATTGCACGAACAGTCACTTTTGTAATTTTCTGATTGATATAAATTTGAATGGTAGCAACATAGGTAACACAGCTTCCTTTAGTGTTAGTAAAAATAAAGCAGAGTAAAGTCTCGGTTCATCAAATAACTTGGAGCAATTTCTAGAAGAGAAGTTAGACTATTTTTATACTTAGTATTGACTCTTAGATTAAAATAAATACAGAAATAAAAAATACAGGAGAATGAAGACCAGGAAGAGGGGGTCAGCTTGGAAGCAGACAATGCAACAATTGGAATGGATTAAAAAAATATCCAGTCCAGTACCACAACATTTATTTCCTTGGCTCAGGACATCAGCAGACTCTAATAAAGAGGGATTCTTATCAAAACTAGAACCACATAGTTGTTACACCTGAGAAATTTTTTCTTATTTGCTATGAATTAAGTGCTCAATAGAATTTACTGCATTGGGAATATTCAGTCTCACCAAACTTAATATCTTAAAAAAAAAAACTGAGTTAAAGTAAATGGTTTGGGTATTCTTAACAAGAATTCCATCATGTAAAATAAGAACATTTTCACAAACTTATGAATAGAATCTGTTGCATCTGAAATTCAACTTCACCCATGCCAATTTCATAAGTAAGAGTCCACATATTCATCTATTTCTTAAGGGTCACAGCATTTGGACATAAAAGTGGGGCACAGGCTGAATTTTTTCAAAAGGTGACTACTTTAACATCACTATAGTTAGCTTGAAAAAAATCTCATCAATAAATGCGACATCACAAATTTTCATGAGAGAAACTGCTTGGCCCTTATTATTCCTTCAAAATATTTCCCCTCTAGTGTGATATACAAAAGAAAAAAGAAAAAGATAAACCTCACAGTCTAAAGTGATTCTCAATTTTATCTACAGGTTATGGTCTGCATTTTAAATAAAATACCGAAGCGGAACTTCTCAGAAATGAAAATGAAACGCGCAAAAGCCAAAAGGTGATCTCCCGATGTAACATTTAAAATGAAATCTGTTTACAGATGTGTTCCTCCGCTTTCCTCCATGGCTGCAAATTATTAGAATCTTTCATGCAGCTGAGACCCTTCCCACCCAACATTCCTCCTTCTTTCACATTAACCTTTTGCCTGGAGCAGCACCATGCATGTTATCACAGCAAGCATGCTAAAGGGAGCTCCACAGAGATTAATAATGGAAGGGACTTTGCACTCTTGTCACATCAGCCCAGCGGTTCCTTTTTGCTGCTTACCTGGGAAGCCAGCAAGGGTTTTCCCAGACAGGCCCAAGGGAGCAAGAGGGAGGGCAGTGCATCCACATGCAGCCTCTCCAGGGAAACTGAACAAATATTAATGAATCCTTGTCTTTGGTTGTGCTCATATATAATAGTTACTAACGGCATGATAGCTATCCCAAACTATGGGACAAAAAATCAACTAGAACTGTTTTCTTCTACAGAGAAGAAATTTTTCAGTAAACTCTTGTTTTAATTTAGCAACAACTGAATATGTAAACAGAAGGTCAACAATAGTAAAATTGAATATGTAGAACCTACTTTAGTAGAAGAAATTCTGTAAACGCTAACATAGTTACCTGAACAAAATGTTAATTAATAGAGTATCTGAATAAAAATGGAAAATATGTTTGAGGAAAATGCTCTAAATAATAGAATTAGTGTCTTCAGACAATTGAGTCAGTATTACTATGAACCAACAAGTCCATTTAACTGTATGGAAACGATGTTTATGAAAGGCAGTTGCATGTAAGTATGGCACCAGTTTCACTGGTGAAAAGCAGTAATTCCTCCACAATATTATACTGCAACAGAAACTGCAGACACACACATTCTTCACCCACGCCTTCCTGTGGGGAGTGGTTTCTTTTTTTACTGCTGGTATACCAGTAAGCAATGGAGCATTTTCCCTCCTGTGAGAGCTAGTTCGTCTCACTTTACAACCTCTTAAAATGAAGTGGAGGTTTAAGATCACACAATTAGTAGAGGGTTTATCCAGGATCCAACTCGAGGTCCTGCACTCTGTGAAGCCTGGGCTCTTGGCTCCACCCAGAAATCAAAGGATACAAGCCGGAGAGGTGTGCTCAGTGTGCAATCACTTCCTTTCACTTGGCAGGATTGTCCTATCAGCAAACAACATCTACTCACTTAATTTAGAATTTATTGGAAATATTTTCATACTGAATTCAAACAAGCTCATAATTTCCATAACAGAATTTTAAAGCTGTGGTAATGACTTCTTCTGAATTTTGCTCCACTAGTATAATATTAAAAGCTACATTTTTGCCTATAATTTCTTCTGTATGATCAGTAAAAACTGATTTAAAATACATCCCATCCAGTTAGGATCCAGTTAGCAGTTTGATATTGTTTAATAAGAGCAATTTTTATGTAAGGACCTCCCTCTTTAATAGAAAGAATATTTTTTAAAAAAGAATATTTTAGTTTCTGCTATATACCACAGGCTTTAAATTAAATCCATGCAGGGCTGAGTATCTAGCTGAATCTCCCTGGGCTGCTCATTGGCCCGTGGGGTAAAGTATACAGAAATTGGAGAGAAGAGAGGAATAAAATTTACACTGCTGTTCATCGTTCCTGTCCCCACATTGATCTGTGAAGTCACACACATTGTCAGGAGGCATGGAGGCCCCATTGCCACACTGAAAGGCTTCTGTTCCTTGCTGAACCAGTGCAGAGAGGGAAACACAGAAAATCCAAGGGACACCAAAAAAGCTTCCTTCTCTGGGAATACTAACAGTCTGGCCAGGCAGAAGAGCATTTGTTGGTATGTCTATTAGAGATTAGGCAGTTGTCATAGGTGAGTCCATAATTAGAAACATTCTTTTACTTTTCACTATTTTTTCTTTACTATTGGCAACTATCTGCAACTCTAACAAATGACTCCCAGGGCGGTTCCTTTAGTCTTTCAGAGGAGTCTCTTTATTTATATTTTTAAAGATTTTATTTATTTATTTTTAGACAGAGGGGAAGGGAAGGAGAGAGGGAGAGAAACATCAATGTGTGATTGCCTCTCATGTGCCCTCTACTTGGGACCTGGCCTGCAACACAGGCATGTGCCCTGACTGGGAATCGAACTGGTAACCCTTTGGTCTGCAGGCTGGCATTCAGTCCACTGATCCAGACCAGTCATTTCTATTTTCCTATTTCTAAATCTTCCACTATTTTAACAGGCATTTTAGAATTTAGAATTGCAATTTTGTGTTATATTAGAAATGTACTCCACCATCCCCTCACACTAAACAAGTAAATGATTGTATCACGTCAAAGCCCATTTCAGGTTTTCCTCAGAAGGAAAGAGGGAGGAAAAGTAAAAAAGAGTAACAAAACATACAAAAAGAAACATTACAACTTTATATCCTGATTCTGAATTCAGGTCCTGTAACATTTTACATATTCCCTATTTTTCTTTTGCTTTCTAGAAAATCACATATTTTGTTGCTGTCATAGTTGTTTATTGCCCAGTTTCAGCTGGGAAGTCCTTTACCAACTGTTACTGTCTAGTAAAAATAACATTACCATATACTGTTTCAACTGCCCCTCATCCTTTAGATAAAAAATGAACTGAAATGAGGGCACCAAAAGTAAATCAGTATAATTCAGTAGTATAATATTTTATAAAGCAAATTTATATTTTCCTGCCAAAATATAAAATCATTTTCATGTGATCATTTTCTAGTCACTTTTTCTCTACATGTACCAAAAGGAGCAAGGAATAAACATACTGATAGCAACCAGGCTTGTTTTTGTGCAGTTTATTAAGAAACAAAAAAAATGTCTCACAGATCCCAGGGCTCTAATACTTTTCAAGGTGCATCAAACCCATTGTCTCACTAGGTCCAAAACACCCCTTCTATTGTTCCCTACTTGTACTGTAAAAATTAGCCCCAGCCAGTATGGCTGAGTTGGTTGGAGCATCCTCCTGAAACCAAAGCATTGCAGGTTCGATTCCCCATCAGGGGACATGCCCAGGTTGCAGTTTCCCTCCCTCATCCAGATGCATGCAGGAGGCAATCAGTTGATGCTTCTCTCTCACATCAATTTTTCTCTATCCTTTTCTCTCTCTCTAAAAGCAATGAAAAATATCATCAGGGGAGGATAAATATATATATGTATATATCAATAGTCCAATATCATGTGATCATTAATTGATGGATTTTAGATGAAAACCCAACATACAAAAAAATGACCACATAATTTTTAACTAAATTACAGTTGACCCTTAAACAACACAGGGGTTAGGGTCACTGACTATCCATAATGTTAAATCCATGTATAACTTATTTTTTAATTTAATATTAATTTTTTCCCATTACCATTTAGTCTACTTATACACCCTCCCCCCAGCAATCACCACACTGTCCTCTGTGTCCATGAGTACTTTTTCCTTTTTGCTTAATCCCTTTGCCCCCTAATCCCTGACACTACCCACCCTTTGCTCTCTATGAGTCTATTTTGCTTGTTATTTCAGTTTGTTCATTAGATTCCACATATGAGTGAAATTATATGGTACTTGTCTTTCTCTGACTGGCTTATTTCACTTAGCATAATGTTCTCCAGGTCCATCCATACTGTTGCAAAGGGTAAAATTTTCTTCTTTTTTACAGCTGAGTAGTATACCATTGTGTAAATGTCCCATAGTTTTTTATCCACTCATCTACTGATGGACATTTGGGCTGCTTCCATATCTTGACAATTGCAAATAGTGCTGCATGAACACAGAGGTGCTTATGTTCTTTCAAGTTAGTGTTTTGGGTTCCTTCCAATATGTTCCCAGAAGTGGGATCTCTGGGTCAAAAGGAAAATCCATTTTTAATTGTTTGAGTTATCTCCATACTGCTTTCCACAGTGGCTGCACCAGTCTGCATTCCCACTGACAATGCAAAAGGGTTCTCCTTTCCCCACATCCTCAGCAGCACTTGTTTGTTGATTTATTGATGATATCCATTCTGACAGGTGTGAGATGGTATCTCATCGTGGTTTTAATTTGCATTTCTCTGATGATTAATGATGTTGAGCATCTTTTCATATGTCTGTTGGCAATCTGTATGTCCTCTTTGAGAAGTGTCTATTCAAATCCTTTGCCCATTTTTTAACTGGACTGTTTTTCTGGTGTTGAGTTTTATAAGTACTTTACAAATTTTGGATATTAACCCCATATCAGATATATTGGTGAATATGTTCTCTCATTGTGTGGCCTGTATTTTTATTTTGTTGTTCATTTCCTTTGCTGTGCAAAAACTTTTCAATCTGAGGCAGTCCCATTTGTTTATTTTTTTTCTTTTATTTATCTTGCTTGTGGAGATATATCCAATAAAAAAATTCTATTAACAATATTCAAGATTTTTCTGCATATGTTTTCTTCCAGAACTTTTATGGTTTCAAGTCTAATATTTAAGTCTTTGATCCATTTTGAATTTATTCTTGTGTGTGGCATAAGAAGGTGATCTAGTTTCATTTTTCTGCAAGTATCTGTCCAATTTTCTGAACATCATTTACTGAATAAACTTTTTTTAGCCCATCATATCAACAAGAAGAAGTACTTGCTTCCTCTGTTGAATATTAATTGACTATAAAGGTATGGGTTTATTTCTGGGCTCTCTTTTCTGTTCCATTGATCTATGTGTCTGTTTTCATGCCAGTACCATGTGGTTTTGATTACCGTGGCCTTGTAGTATAGTTTGATTTTAGGTAGTGTGATTCCTCCAACTTTGTTCTTCTTTCTCAGGATTGTTGTTGCTATGTGGGATCTATTGTTCCATATAAATTTTTGAAATATTTGTTCTAGTTCTGTGAAATATGTCATTGGAATTTGGTAGGAATTGCATTGAATCTATAGATTGCTTTGGGTAGTATGGACATTTTAATGATGTTAATTCTTCTTATCCATGAACACAGTATGTGCTTCCACTTATTTGTATCTTCTTCAGTTTCTTTCTTCAGTGTCTTATAATTTTCTGTATATAGGTCTTTTACACCCTTAGTTAGGTTTATTCCTAGGTATTTTATTCTTTTTGTAGCAATTGTGAATGTGATTGTTTTCTAAATTTCCCTTTCTGTTAGTTCATTATTGGATATAAAAAAGCAATTGATTTCTCGATATTAATTGTGTATCCTGCTACTTTGCTGAATTCATTTATCAGTTCTAGTAGTTTCTTGGTGGAATGGTGAAAAAAATGGTAATGAGGACGCAACAAATCAAAATCTGTGGGACACTGGGAAAACAATCCTTAGAAGGAAATTCATAGTATTACAGGCCTATCTCAAAAGAAAGAAAAAACAAGAAAACGCTCAAATAAACAATCTAACTTCACACTTAAAGGAATTTAGAAAAGAAAAACAAACCCCAAAGTAGTAGAAGGAAGGAAATACTAAAAATCAGAGCAGATATAATGAAAAAGACTCTTTAAAAAATGATACAAAAGATCAACAAATCCAAGAGCTGGTTCTTTGAAAAGATAAACAAGATCGACAAACCTTTAACAAGACTCACCAAGAGTAAAAGAGAAGGGACCCAAATAAACAAAATCAGATTTGAAAGAGGAGAAATAACAACTGACACCAAAGAAATACAAAGGATTGTTATAAAATATTATGAAAAATTATATGCCAACAAACTGGACAAACTGGACAAAATAGATGAATTCCTAGGAACATACAATCTTCCTAAACTAAATCAGGAAGAATCAGAGAATCTGACTACACAGGTTACACCTAGTAAAATTGAAGCATTAATCAAAAAACTCCCAACTAACAAAATACCTGGACCAGATGACTTCACAGGTGAATTTTACCAAACATTCTGAGAAGAATTAACACCTCTCCTTCTCAAATTATTTTATAAAATTCAAGAGAATGGAAGCCTCCCAAACTCATTTTATGAGGCCAGCATTATCCTAATTCCAAAACCAGATAAAGACACTACAAAGAAAAAAAATTATAGGACAATATCCATGATGAACATAGATGGTAAAATTCTCAACAAAATATTAGCAAACTGAATGCAGCAATGCATCAAAAAGATCATATGCCATGATCAAGTGGGATTTATTCTGGGAATGCAAGGTTGGAACAACATCTGCAAATCAATAAATGTGACTCACCACATAAACAAAATGACAGATAAAAATCACATGATCATATCAATAGATGCAAAAAAAAGCTTTTGATAAAATCCAGCACCCACTTATGATAAAAACTTCATCAAAGTGCTAATAGAGGGAACATACCTAAACCTAATAAAGGCCATAAATGACAAACCCACTGCCAGCATCATACTCAATGGGCAAAAATTACAAGTGTTCCCCTTAAGGTCAGGAGCAAGACAGGGATGTCTGCTTTCACCTATCTTATTCAACATAGTTCTGGAAGTCCAAGCCACAGCAATCAGACAACAAAAAGAAATAAAAGGCATCCAAATTGTAAAGGAAGCAGTATAACTGTCTTTATTTGTAGATGATATGATACTGTACATAGAGAACACCATGTATAACTTTTAACTACCCAAAACTTAACTATGAATAACCTACTCTTTACCAGAAATCTACCAAGAGCATAATCACTTTATTACATATATTTTGTATGCTATGTTCATTATATCCTGTATTCTTACAATAAAGTAAAGTGGGGGAAATCAGGTTATTAGGAAAATGATAAATAAGAGAAAATTATTTATAGTATTTATTGAAAAATATTTGCTATAAGTGGACTCACTCAGTTCAATTCCATGTTGTTCAAGAGTCAACTGCATATTGCCAACAATTTCCCTGAGGAGTCCCTGGCTGAGAATTCCAAAAGGCAAAATATTCAAAACTGACAGAGCAAACCCATTTAAAGTAAATATATTGTTTTATCTTTTCCTAAAAATTGAGCACCTGCTTTATCTAGACATTGGTGTAGGGGCCAGAAAGAGGAAAAATGAAATGAAGAATAGAACAATGTCCCTGACTTTAAAGAATTTACAACCTGGGACATGTGTTAGGAATGTGCACACACTACTGCTAGTTTTGGCTAAAAAATAGTGGATCATATCTTCTTTCAAAAAATAAGCTCTCAAACTATAAAAACGTTAAATGTTAGATGGAGTGGAATATAAAAGATGTAAATACATAACTAAGTCCTGGCCTGAAAAAAATGAAAGCAAATGCCAAGAGTTAAAAAGGAGATAAAAGGAGATACAGACAACACAACAAAGTTTGTTAGTAAATGACCATCCTAAAAAAATACTGTAAGAAAAATTCCAGAGTTAATGCAAAACAGTAATTGAAAAAAGTATGAAATTCAAGAAGTGGTAAGTACAGATTAAACAAACCCAGAACCCTAATCTTAAAAGATAAATTGGAAAAATTGATCAAAGGAGTTGGGTCTACATAAAATAGGAAACTAGAATTGATAACCTTGCATAAAGCTAGAGGGAGAATTTCTCAGAAAAAAATTCCTGACACCTTCAATAAAGTACTTTAGGATTCCCATACAACATGATTATCCAAACAAGGGCTTACAGTGAAAAATTAACTGGAAAATAACAAGTGTGTCTCTATGACTCAGAGCCAGCACTAATAATCACATAAACAAAGTAATAACAAGAAACCCAAAGATTTTATATATTGGCAGTATGTGACAGTGAATATAAACTAATTATGTATCAAATCTTTAAAAGATTAAAATTTTGAAATGAGCACAGAAAGAAAAGACAAGGCGTGGTTTTGTAAAAATGACCATGAAAAAATGAAATTGAGGGTGGAAGGCAGGGTTGGATGGGGTGGGGGTTGGGGGGAAATCAAGACAACTGTACTTGAACAATAAGAAAAAGTTAAAGATATTTGTTAAAAAATTAAAAAAAGAAAAACGTAATCATTGGAAATGATGACAGAGTAGTTAGCAAAAATAGGAAAAAATATATATATACTTTAAAAGCCTGGAACACAGAATGATTGTGTCTAACATATGACTAAATGTAACTTATAGGGGATATAAAAGAGAAAATGAGACTTCCGGCCAAGAGGGAGGTATAGGTGGACACACTGTGCCTCCTCGAAAAACCAAAAGAAGGACAACAACAAATTTAAAAACAAAAAACAACCAGAACTGCCAGAAATCGAACTGTATGGAAGTGTGACAACCAAAGAGTTAAAGACACATTCATCCAGACCAGTACGAGGGGTAGAGAAAGGCAGCCGGGTAGGGAGGACTCATGGCAAGGCAGCAGCTGGAGGACCAGATCAGGCGAGGTGGTGCTGGTGGTCCCACATTTGAGGGCGGATAAACTGGGAAGAACAACTGGGGAGTGAGACAGACCATGCAACCCAGGGTTCCAATGCAGGGAAATAAAGCCTCAAAACCTCTGGCTGAAAAGAATCTGTGGGGATTGTGGTGGCAGAAGAAACTCCCAGCCTCATAGGAGAGTTCGTTGGAGAGACCCACAGGTCCTAGAATGTACACAAACCCACCCACCTAGGAACCAGCACCAGAAGGGCCCAATTTGCTTGTGGGTAGTGGGGGAAGTGAGTGAAAGCTGGCTGAGAGCTGAGCAAGTGACATTGTTCCCTCTTGGACCCCTTCCCCACAGATAGCACCACAAAGCAGTGACAAAGATTGCCCTGCCCTGGTGAATACTAAGTCTCTACCACTTACTAGTAACAGGCATGCTGAGACAAAAAAGAAATGGCTCTACAAATGAGTATCCATAAGACTATCAGCTGATTTCTCAAAAGAAAGCTTACAGGCAAGAAAAGGCTGGAAAGAAGTATTTGAAATCATGAAAGGCAAGGACCTACATCCAAGATTGCTTTATCCAGCAAAGCTTTCATTTAGAATGGAAGGGCAGATCAAGTGCTTCTCAGATAAGGTCAAGTTAAAGGAGTTCATCATCACCAGGCCCTTATTATATAAAATGTTAAAGGAACTTACCTGAGAAAAAGAACATCAAAACTGTGAACAGTAAAATGACAACAAACTTACAACTATCAACAACCAAACCTAAAAAACACACTAAGCATACAACTAGAACAGGAATAAAATCACAGAAATGGAGATCACATGGAGGGTTATCATTTGGGAGTTGGAGGGGGGATGGGGCTACAGGGAATAAGAAGCCTAAATGGTAGGTACAAAATAGACAGGGGGAGGTTAAGATTAGTATAGGAAATGGAGAAGCCAAAGAACTTATATGTACAACCCATGGACATGAACTAAGGAGGGGGGTTATGGGTGGGAGGGAGGTTGCAGGGCAGAGGGGAAAAAGGGGGGAAAATGGGACAACTGTAATAGTATAATCAATAAAATATATTTAAAAAAAGAAAATAAGGAGAGGCAATATTTGCAGTAAGCATTTTCCAGAAATGAAGAAAATCATGAACTCTGAATACCTAGGTGGAAGACAAATAAAAATTATTCACCTACATATTTTGTAGTTAAATTGAAGAACTCCAAGGAAAAATGAAGTTCTTAAAATCATTTAAAGAGAAAAAAACATATTATCTACAAAGAAATATTATTTAGACTGGCAGTTAACTTCTCAATAGCAACAATGTAAGCAAATGAGAGAGGCAAGTGTGGCAAATGTAAGATAGTGGATAATGTTTTTATTGCGATGTGAAAAAAATTACAGTTGAACTTAAACTTATGAGCAAGCTGACTGTTTATTCAGGAGAGGAGACAAAATAAAGAAATGTTGAGATGATTAATGACAGAGACAGCTTATTTACAACAGACTCCAATTAATGGATGTATTTTAAATTCTGCATACAACTAGAATACATGGAAATAAAACATGTGTTCATAAAACTGTGTATTTCAATGTATCACAAATGTATTTCAAAGATAGTGTTACGTGACATTCTCTGATGGCAATGACATTCAATGCAAAATAAAAAGGAACGTTTTTTAAAAAGGAGAAAATTTTTAAAAACACATGTCTAAATGACAAGGTATAGTGAACATATCACCTGGAAGTGTGAACCATGTCTTTCTGGAATTTATTTGAGACTACAAGACCTGCTCAGTTCTGGTCTTGGGTAGACTGCTTCCATTTACAATGGAGAGCTCTTTGGCACATTCAGATTTATGACTTGGTGGATTATATTACACTCAATTTATTTTGAGCAGCTCAAGTTGCAGGGTCATTGGTGTCTCATGGACAGGAATTTAGTCTCAAACTGGGCCAAATAGCTATTCTTCAAAAGGAGAATAGCTATTTACTGGCTTAACTCCAAAATTATTGGAACCTACAACATGATTCTCGTACAGAGCTGGACATAGTCTTATCAAGCATATTAATTTTTCACAGATCCTTGCACTGCAGTCCTAACAAACTTAGGTACCACACAGCCTTATGTTTTCTTTGGTTCACCATTTGCTTCCATAATTCTAAAATAGGCCAACCATATGTTCTCTTTCTTGGAGGTATGAGGTGCAAGATGCAGCAAACTGTCTCTCACTTTGAGGATTATCTTCATTCCCAGAACTTCATGAAGGTATCAGGATGCTACACATGCACTGGGTTTATCACCCAACCTCTGCCACACATGGATTTCATCAAAGTATTTAGGGAACCTGCTAATGCATGCTTACCCGTCTCTGTCAGAGTGCTGTATTCATAATGGGTGGGCATGGCGTCCTGTGCAATGCTGAGACGATCAAGGCACCTTCAGACCACATTATGACTTGGAGCAAGTGAGTTGACTGTGTTCTGAAGAATTGCTGTCCCTCTTAGTTGAAAACAAAGTATTTGTAGTGTTCTCTGCTTTGGGGATGAAGAAAATTGATGCATTTACCACACTGACAGCTATACAAGGCTTTACTGATTTATTTCAGTAAAGGACCTACATCTGGAAGAGTAGCTATAATCAGTCAAGATCTGATTATACTTTCAATAATCCTCCGTTATTTTCCAAGACCCATCCACCCTCTGCAAAGGACAAAAGGGAAGGTCAATTTGGGGGTAAACAGGAGGTAGTGCCAGTGGTAGCAGCAGTCCCTGCGGTTCCCCTGGGGTGGATGGGACCCTTGGGTATCCCTGCCTGTGCAGAAGAGAGCAAACACCACAGGCCTGACTGTGATCCTTAGAAACCACGCTCACAATGTTGGCCCTTGGTTGCTGTCCGGGAACTTCCATTTGAGGAAGGTTGCCAGCACTCTGAGTGATAAGAGGGGCTCATGGTGCCACACTGTTTGGACAAATGAAAGTGCAGTTTACGCTGACACGTGCTTCCCTCTGGGAGTCTAGAATTTTGGTAGGTGCCAGGCAAAATCTGCCTACTTAACTAACACCCAGTAAAAACTCTGGGCTCTGAGTGTCTTAGGAGCTCCACTGGCTGGCACCATTTCACCTATGTAGTCACAGTTTACTGCTGGAATTGAGCATGTCCTGTGTGACTTCGCCAGGTGAGGATTCTGGTTTCCCCCATATTTGCCCCATGCACCATTTTCCTTTACTGATCCTGCTCTGTGTTCTTTCACTGTAATACATCTCTCCATGGGTATGATTATATACTTAATCCTGTGCGTACCCCTAGCAAATCACTAAATTTGCTAGGGTAGTCTTGGGGATCTCCTGACACACCACCTTAATGGAACGCATTCAGTGGGCCAGGAATCTGTGTGAAAATACTACCACTGAGTACACGTATCCCAACTACTCGTTCAGCCACTGAAGAAAATAACCACAGCATGGCTTTCTGGAACCCATGCGCCACTGTCAGGTGGAGCTACACATACATTCCATTAACACCTAAACTTCAAATGTCCCCTTCTCCCTGTGATATTTCTGAATGATAGAACCATGGTGACTTTCTGGATGTCTGGGAACTAATGTAAACCTAGAGCCAGTGTCTATTTCCTGTTATGCAGTAAACCATCACCATTAAATAGCACAGTATCAGACCAGAAGAGGTGTTTTTTTTTAATCAGACCATGTAGGATTTTAATAAGAGACCCACCTCTTTTATTCCTATAAATAACTAGCTCCATTAGCCACCACCAATGACCCCTAGAGGGCCTGCCTCTGCTAACTATTATGGGAATATTATAGTAATCATGCTAACCTTGCCTCTAAAAATTTAGTTTTGTTACTGGCCAGCATTATTTTGAGATACCATCATCTCCACTTCATCTGGAATCTGAATAAGTTCACCACTACAATATTTTGTAAGATTACGATAGACTGCTCATCAAAGTACTTCTAAATTACACAGGGTCTTCTAGGCCTCAGTTCATATAGAATAGGAATGAATTTTAAAAAACACACACACACACACTAAAAATCCTATTGGTGACCACTTGTCATTGGTTATGAAACAATCCACTCCAACATTCCCATTTTCCAAAGTTTCGAATTCCTGCCTCTTCATTACTGGCATCTCAAATTCACTTAACATAAGCCTCCATAGAGGCTAGGTCTCAACCAGCTGATCTGAGCTAGGACCTATTCTAGATACTTTAAAATAACAAAGTCATCAAACCAATTCAAAATTATATTTCTCCTTATCTAGACCAACCTCTTTTTTTAAAGATTTTATTTATTTTATCTTTATTTTAGGGAGGGTAAGAGGGGGAGAGAGAGAGGCAAAGAGAAACATCAGTGTGTGGTTGCTCTCCCACACCCCCCACTGGGGACCTGGCCCACAACCCAGGCATGTGCCCTGACTGGGAATCAGACCTGTGACCCTTCGATTCACAGGCCAGCACTCAGTCCAATGAGCCACACCAGCCAGGGCTAGACCAACCTCTTTTTCCCCAGATAATATTTCCTATTTCCAATAATATGATTGCACAAAAGATTTAAATCCTTTTGGTGTGTCAGTCTACTCTTCACAGGTCTGCTCATATTTCTGGATATAGTGGGGATGGTGAGAATGAGACAGGAGGAAAACCAGCATGCTCATGTGAGGTGATGCCTCCAAATGAGGTGACTGCATATTTCCAGATAAGGTAGGATCAGGCTTACTAGATGGAGGAAGGGTTGCTTCTTTTATCAAGGGAAGCTGGGGTGGTGGGGGAGTGGTAAAAAAGGGTTAGAGTTATTTGCAGTCATCCAAATCCTCCCCAAGTCCCAATTCCAATTCTTAAAATCCCACACTTTCATAATCAATGCCCTAACATTTATGTAGGAGCCTTAATGAGTCTATGGATTCAAACTACATTTTAAAACTGACAAACTGCAAAAACAGACTCCATCTACAAACAAAAAAGAAAAAAAAAGTTTAAGTTAGGGAAGCATAAAATTTTCCAGTCTTTTGACCATGCCTTGGCCAAAGATTTAAGAGCCCAAGTCTGTCATTTTCTTACTTTAAGAATTACACAATTTTGTGTTCCTCATTCTCAACCCTAACAGTGTTCACAGCAATACTTGGTCTGCCATATCCTTACCCACAATACACCTCTTCATCTATATTAACACAGGTAAAATTTTACCACTTTTGCCACAAAATGCAGTGGCAAATCCTTTCATGCTAATAGGATTTTCACTGTTTGAACCCCAATCGGGTCAAGATAACCCATCCTAGACACCAATATCTTTGAGAAGCTACAGTTAGCAGCCATCCTTGTGAACACATCAACCAAGGATGAATAACATATAACAAACAAAAAGTATTCCAGTAGGTTAAGCAGAAAATCAACTTGTCAACTTATTATCAACTTTCAGCTGGTTTCAAAATACTATGCAAGAGCTGAAGAGTAAACTTTAGGAGACATTTCTAGGAAGAGCTCACACATTCCAAAATAACTATCTCTATTGGTGTTTACTTCTAAAAGAACCTGTATCAACAAGACCTGTGTGGGGTAGACTCAAGGAAATGTTCATAGGAACTTCAGGAAAGGGCTTAGAGAAAAATTAGTCTACATTTTTCATGGTGTTACATAATTCTTATGGACCTTGCCACCTTTCAATCAATGGGTTCCAGACATGAAAATGAGCTCAAATCATGCCTATATCTATTAAGGAAATTCAATTGATGAGTGATGAGTAACCACCTTTAAGCAGAAAGCACCAGGACCAGATGATAACATTGGTGACCAATACCAAAGATTTAAGGAAGAAATTATTCCAATTTTCTACAATCTCCTCAAGAGACATGTTCAGTTATCAGCAGCTTCTCTCCCTTTTGCTCTTGCTTCTAACTGAGGATCAACCAGAGAAAGTCAAATACACTCCCACACCAGTCACATAACGTGGTTCACATTTAGTTAGCTAGTTCACCTGTGGCTTCACCTTGCCAACAACATCTAATGAAGGCACACCTGAAGCCAGCCCTTTTTCATTACAAAGTTTCCCTACTTGTCTGCCTAACTTTGAGTCTATGTGGAAGTGACAGAGACTGACTCTTGCTATGGGAAACTCTGAATAAATAGCCTCTGTTTGTTCTCATTTTGGTGGACTTTGCTTATTTTCACACTGGTAAGGGTATTAACAAGCCTGCCTCCATGTGAGTCGGATTATCTTGCCCATTCTGGGAGAGAGGATGGATCAACTCAAGAACTTGGGGTTAAAAGTGCATTATGTGTGTGTAAATTGCAGATATTCAGTGTGTTCTGCTATGTACATGAACTCCAGGAGCTGGCTGCACTTTTCACCAACCATGGCACTGCCAACTTAGGGAGGGGACAGCCAGCTTGAGTAGGAGCAGCCAGTGCTCCTGCCAAAAGCAGCTCGTGGCAGACCCTAGCCCACTCTTCCACCCACAACCAGGATCCCCCATACTTCCGTGGCACCCAGGGTGAAGGAGAGCAAGACAGAAGGTCAACCTCTCCCTTCCCCCTTCAAGATACCACACCATCTATAAGCTCTGACAGTTTGGGACCTTTTACTGAGTAAGAATCTTCAGAGGCCTCCATGTGCATGTTTTTATCCCATGATACAGGCTCTAAGGTTTTCCCAGCCAGGGCCCTGACCTTGGAACAGCAGGCCTTCCTTGCAGGAACATTGAAATGTCTCTGGAGCTCTGCAGCTATAACCATTAGACATCAGTCTCCACCCCAGCCATGCCCATGCTTCCTCTTCCTCTGCTGGCTCTCACTCAGCCTGGAACTGCCTGCTAATGACCCACAGTTCCTCATCACCCCTCTGCAGGCACCATTGACACTTATTGATGAGCAGCCCATTCTGCTGTTTTTAGTATCTTCCAAATACCCTAATCCTTGCACCCTCAAGGGCATTTATTTCCCAGATCACTACTGGTAAAATCTTTAGCAATTGGACTTAAAAATCTTTAGCAATTGGTCACCTTGTGCAGGGATTATTTTACCCCATGTGTGATGGAAGGTGGTGTTCATTTTACTCAAAAGGTGATACATGCACCTGTCCTAAACCTCATCCTACCACCTGTTTTCTTAGACTACTTTCACTACTGCCTGGACGTGGTTCAGGTCCCTCAGGAGCAGAGGCTAAAACAGAATGAGAGATTGATTTGGGGGTACCCCCTCATAATGAATAAAGGGCTGGGAGCTGGAGAAGAAGGAAGCATTTGCTAACACCTTGGAGAGAAGAGGAAAAAGGGAGTGGATAGGAAGAATCTGGGACTCTAACACTGATAGTTTTCCAGAAACCATTCCTTAACTGTTTAGATGTTATAACTAAGCTAATTATATTAAAATGAACTCAGGAAAACAGTTTTGTGTTATAATACCCATTTCTTTTATAAACTAAACATATATTTTTTTTTGCCTTTAAGACTTGAAAATGTTTCGTTGAAAGTTTTGTTCCCATAGGACTTGACATATGGTGTGATGATCACATCCCTGCTTGAAGGAGAGCCGTCTGGAGACTCCAGAGTAATCAAAATGGGATGATTTCCCAAGCTGCAGGATTGTATTGCTTTCCTCCACAGTGGGGTGGGTGTTTGTTATTACGGGTTTCTGTCATAAAACACATACAACTTTACAGAAAGCAAACTGTGCATAAATGAACAGAGTGTAAGAGAAGGCAGATTTCCAACAATTATTAGTTTGTCTTTCAAGATATCTATGAGCATACAGTTAAACTTTTTCAACCACATCACACTCGGGTTATTTCATGTTTTGACTTTTTTCCTCTTCAGTAAAAGAGATAACTTGTACCAACACAATACTGCTGACCTGCATTCCTCCCCAGAAAAAACAGAAGCTGGTATGGTTGGTACCAGCTGTCCCATCAGGTCTCAGGATGGGGGTAAGCACTCCGCAAGGCTGAGGCCCAAGAAAAAGTTACTTCATAGTATATGTCAACCTGTGAATAAGCAGAAGAGACACAGAATTACTCTGAATGTTAATTGAGTCTCTAAATTTCTGTTGTCCCTTATCTCTGTCTCTTCCTGAAACCCCCTACCCAAACCTCTTGTCTTTATCCCTAACCAGGGACAGAACAAGTACAAGGTCAGCTCTGTTCAGATCATGGAAGACGGTCTCTCCCTATTTTCCCTTCCTCATTCTGTTCCCTAGTGACATAATCGTATGTCACCTAGTCACTGCACTACCCCACCTCATCTTCCATCCTCTCAATACTCAGTCACCTAAATCTCTTTCCTTTACCACCAAAATATCTTATATCTCCTAGACACTCAGAAGTTCACCTTCTAATTCACACTGAAAAAAAACTTGACCACAAAGATTTTGCATTATTTAATGGAGCTTAATATTAAAAGGATACATTTAATGTGTTGAATTTCAAATAGCCTTGAAAAGGGTCAGGATTTCTGGCTATTTGTGGGAAATAAGTTCCCACAAGAGGGATTACTGAAAAGAAACAGGCTTTGCAGCGTGTCTTTACTGAAAAAAAAAAAAACTGCTTTGCAGAATAGATAAGAAACTGCTTCACAATATTAGTACTGATAACATAAGAGTTATTTTAGTCTCAGTTCTTTGGGTTGCCCATAACAGCTTTATTCAAGTTACCCACACAGATTGGTAAGGGGGGAGGATTTGTGGGAAATATGCAGTAGGGCAGGAGTGACTCAATCAATCAGTTTTTAATTGATTGCCAAGCAGTTTTCTAAGTATTAAGAATTATCATGGATCAAAATTACAACTAAAATATAGAAAAACCATCACTCAGGAATGTCATAAATTGAGCTGAATGGAAGTCTGACAACTACAGAATGTAAGAAATCACATCCATCCAGACTGATAGGAAGGGGGCAGACATGGAAAGGGCTGGACCCACACCCACGTGGATAAAAATTCAGGAGGGAGATGCCCATCAGTAAATGAATGGATCAAAAAACTATGGTACATCTACACAATGGAATGCTATGCAGCTGAAAGAAAGAAGGAACTCATACCCTTTGCAATAGCATGGATGGAGTTGGAAAGCATTATGCTAAGCGAAATAAGCCAGGCAGTGAAAGACAAATACCATATGGTCTCGCCTTTAACAGGAACCTAAACAACAAAACAAAGAACCAAGTAAAATATAACAAAAGACACTGAAATAGAGGACAAGTTGTCAGTGACCAGAGGGGAGAGGGGAGGGAATTTCAGGGGAGAAGGGAAGGGTTTACAGGAACAAATATAGAGGACACATGGATAAAACTAGGGGGGTTGGAAAGGGGAGGGAGGAGGGGAGGAATGGGTGGGTGGGCTGGAATGGGAATAAAGGATAGAAACTGTACTGAATAAACTAAAATAAAAAAAATTCAGGAGGGATTTCTTGAGAATTAGGAGTACCAGACCCACACTAGGCCCCCCAGCCCAGGATCCCAGTTTCAGGAGGATAAGTCCCCACAACTTCTGGCTGCAAAAACCAGCAGGGATTAAGTCAGTGGAAGAAACTGCTAGAGTCCCCAGCAGTTCCTCTTAAGAACCCACACAGGGACTCACCTACTCAGACTCATCCCATCTGAGCTCCAGTACTGGGATAGCAGTTTGAAAAGCACCAGTGACATACAGGAAGAAACCGAAGTGTCTAGCATCAAGGTGAGCAGAGGCTATTGTCCCTTTCCTAAATGCTCCCCCCACAGAGCCAGTATGCTGGGGGCCATATCTGAGACTCTGTCAACCTGGCTAACACTGTTTGACCCACCTTGGAGATCCCCAGGGGCTCTGCTCCACCCATCTGACATGCCCATCAAAGCTGCTTTTCCATAAGAATGGCTGGTCTTGGCTCCTAAATCCTATCAAACAAGCAACAGCTGGCTTCAATGAACCCTAGCCAGGTTAGATTCACAGATTGGCCTCATCTTGGAATCTCCAAGCCCAGCACAAGTAGCAGCCATCTCACATTGCTTTATAGCTCAGGTAAGGTACCCAAGGCAAAACACAAGTGGGGGCTGACCTTGGCCCGCACCACCTGGGAAACCCCAGGGCCGGCACAGACAGTGGACAGGTACAGACCACATCAGCACCAACACCCTGCCCCTGCACAGCTGATCCTCCATGGATGGTAGAGGTTGGTGGACAGTGGTCACAGCCAGTCCTTGCAGATGGCTGGCCCAGGTAAATCTCTCCCATTGATCTGCCAACAGCAACCAATTCTCAACTACAAGAAGAGGGTGTACTCCACCCACATGAAGGGCATACCTCGAGTACCCTAGCTGGATGATAGAGGAGGCTGCGCCAGTGAACCCTATAGGACACCTACATTAGGCCACACTACCAAGACATGGAGTCAAAGGAGCTCTACCTAATACATGGAAACAAACACAGGCTGCCAAAATGAGGAGACAAATGAAAGAAACTCCAGGTCAAAACTCCAGAAAAAGAGCTAAATGAAATGGAGATGGGCAGTCTATAATATGCAGTGGTCAAAACACTGTTTTTAAGGATGCTCAAGAAACTTAGTGAGGACCTCAACAGCATAAAAGAGACCCAGTCAGAAATAAAGGATACACTAATTGAAATAAAGCACAATTTACAGGGAACCAACAGTAGAATGGATGAAGCCAAGAACCAAATCAATGATTTGGAAAATAAGGAAGCAAAAACCACACGTAACAAGAAGAATAAAGAATCCAAAAAAAATGAGGATAGTATAAACAGCCTGTGGGAAAACTACAAGAGGTCCAACATTCACCTTATAGGGGTGCCAGAAGGAGAAGAGAATGAACAAGAAACTGGAAATCAATCTGAAAAAATAGTGAAAGAAAACATTCCTAATTTGGTGAAGTAAATAGACATGCAAGTCCAGGAAGCACAGAGAGTCCCAATTATGATAGATGCAAAGAGGCCCACTTCAAGATACATCATAATTAAAAGGCCAAAGGTTAAAGATACAGAGAGATTCTTAAAAGCAGCAAGAGAAAAGAAGTTAGTTACCAGGTGTTTTACAGATGGGAGGGGGAGGGGAGAATGGATGAAGAGGTGAGGGGATTAAGAAGTACAGATAGGTAGTTGCAGAATAGCCATGGGGATGTAAAATACTGTATAGGACATGGAGAAGCCAAAGAACTTACGGGCATGACCCATAGACATGAATAATGGTGGGGAGATTGCCTGATGTAGTAGTGGGCACTGGGTGGAGGGGATAAAGTGGGAAAAATCAGGACAACTGTAATAGCATAATCAATAAAATATAATTTAAAAATAATAAAAAAAGAATTATGGTAAAGAAGTCAGACATATTTCAGGTTTGTGTGTGCTTATAATAAAGGAAGCATCCAATGAAAAATTAAATAGTTAATAATATAAAAGAAGAGGGAACAGATGGTTATGGGAAGAGAGAATAGAATAATGGAAGAGAAAAAGGGAGGAAGGCAGGAAGAAGGAAGAAGGAAGGATAGAAGGAGGGAAGTAAGGAAGGAAATGAAAATTTTAAGTGCACTTAAGTTCTTTGGGGGGAAAAACAAGAAATGACAATATTTAGAAAGTAGGTAGTGAGGTGATTTTTTTGAGAAGGTGCCATTTAAGCTGAGGCTTAGATACCAACTTACTCATGGAAAGATCTGGAGGAAGTAGAATCCAAAAAAATAGAATAGCAAGTGCAAAGGCCCTGAGGTGGGAACTGATGTCAGTTCCCTAAGATATATAGAAGGAAAGGCATATCAGCTTTGAGGAGCAGGCAGCTTGTCAGTGCAGCTGAGCAACTGGAAAGTTTGGGAAGAAGGGCTAGAAAGGAGGTTAGAGAGATGGGAAGGAGCCTAATTACATATGGAATTTTGCCTTTAGTGTATAAGCAAAGAAAAAACATTGGGGGATTTTTTTGCAGAAGCAGTTCATCATCTGATCTATATTTTAAAGGGCCATTTTGGCTCCCATTTGGAGAATGGGTAGGAGAGGAACAGGAATGGAAGCAGAGTAATCACATAGAAGGCTGAGAAGGACACAAGAGGAGATAGAGGACAGTTCGGTTGGTAATGGAGAAATTCAATTGAGAGGCTCTGGAGAAAAATGTTTTCCCTCTCTCATTCTTACTCTGATATTCTGGACATGTGGATTTTCTCAGGCTGAAGATTTGACTGTTTGTCCTCTCTCTGGTAGGAGCTTCAGCTGTTTACTCATAGATTTTGCTTTCTCATCTGTTCAACTGTGTCTTGAAGATAAGATCTTGCTCTGCTCTCTAGGTGTCAGGAACTTTAGGTTTTAGTTTCACCTCTTCACTCGTTTAGCCTCTATGTTGAGTAATCCATGTTTCTGAAATGAAATGGCCCAGTTCTTCTTCTCATGCTAATAGTTACAGTTTTGTTTTTTTCTTTTACTGTACTTAATATTGATTTTGAATTTAAGAATGAGATAAAATATTGATTTTAAATTTAAGAAAAATGCATGTTTTGAAATAAATCTTTCCTAGTTACTCTCTATTCAATTAGTTTTTTAAAAACTTATTTTATAACTAATAATATTTTATAATATTTTCTAAAAATTACAAACAAACCAGAGATTTATCTCACTGTTTTTAATCCAGTGCTACTTGAAGCCTTTGTGTAAGATAACATATAATGAGAATGCCAGTTGTGTTCTCATGGTCTTGCTGAAAATTGATAGGAAATCTAGTCTAGGGCTGAATAAAATGTTTCTAATGGAAGAAAAAAGTGACTCTATGATGGAGTAAGATAGTAGAGAATCTAAGAAAAACAGTAAGTGGGAAATGAATGAAATAGGGCCCTTTCTCATATTAGGAGCCCTATCTCATATTACTTCATGTAATATTTGATTTCACTGTGAGCAGGGTGGTCAACACACAGCTTTGGGTGAGCAACCAGCAGGTGTTCACTGGGCTTTAGATCCTAAAAGAGAAGAAACTAGAGTACTTAAGTTCCAGGTGTAAGTCGCAGGATCTCACACTGAAAAACAGCTCGCACGCAGGCTTGGACAGAAGCCTCTCCGAATTTCCCACAATTAAGACAAAGCATCCACATAGGGCTAGGATTGGGTAAGGTGGGAATGTTGGAGAAGGTAGCCACCTGCAATATGATTTTATTTGCGTTTACTTCATTTATTTAATTCTGTATTGGACTGTGAATGACACATAAGAAAAGAACACTCTATTTTAGATTGACAGACATTCCCAGGTAAAATTTATATCAAAGAAAGCTGGTAGATATATAAATTCCTTAAACTTGGCAATACTCAAACCCTGTTTTGGAAGGAATCTTATTTAAAATAAAATTCCTGTAAGTTTACAGAATCTTTACAAAGGTATTCTATATAATTTAGAAGAATCTCACTCTAGTCTTCTCTCAATTATTTCATTGTTACTTAAATCACGTATGTAGTAGCTCGAGGCCTCTAGCCCAGCTCCATTCTTCCACTTAATGATTATTGAGTATCTACCATTTGTCAAGCTCTCAGGTTGGCACTGAGCATACAGAGCTAATTATACAGCATTGTCCCAACTTCATGGAAATAGCAGTAAATATTCTAGAACTGCATACCAATTTACTTAGTAAAGGATGTGTTTTAATGAATTCAATCTATATTCAAAATTTATCTGGAACTCCATTGAAGATACAAAGAATAGGTCATTTCGAAGGATATTAAAGAGAATAAAAATACCTGCACCTCTGCAGAAGGTATCGTAGGGGCAGATGAGAGATTCATTTCTATCTTTCAAAATTTCCTCTAAATTATACATTATGTGTAATTTTTACTTAACTTGTGTGTGTTCTTAAGTTTACCAAATAGTAATAAATATGCTTTTAAGTAAACAGAATAAGTTTACATTTTATATTATATGATGTGGTTAAAAGCAATATAAACTCTAATTTAAAGAAATGACAATTATTGCAACAAGGAACATCTGAGTTAGTATTGAGAATCTAGGTTATCGTGTGGGGGAGACATTTCTATGGCTCAGAAAATAAATCTGATAGATTTATTTTCAAGTGGTAAAATATAGTTTCAAGGACCAAAATGGATCACAGGAAGGAAGTTTGATTTCATCCCCATCAAGACTCTTACATAACCTACATAACCTACATAAGTCCGGGACTCACTTGTCTCCTTGGTATAAAAACTGATACATTCCATTACAACAATATTCCCACAGCAGTACTTTCAGTTCTAAAAACTTTCGAATGATTTAGCTCCACTGAGTGACATAAATGGCACTCAGTACACAAAATGCAGCCAGACATTGAAACCAGGAATTCACCAGACCAAGTAAAAAGAACCATAGTTTTCTAGATATTTTCAAAATCTTCATGCTTTTTGAACAGTTTTCTTAACACCAAAATGTTCTAATTTTCTTTAATTAAAACATTTAAGTTTTCTTAAATTTCCCATTTGTGTAACTCAAACAAAAAAAATCATACTCTGGTCTTAGAAACCAGAACCACAATCACTGTGAACTTATTTAATTAAAATGGATGTCTATATTTTTAGTTTTCTGTTCAATCCATATATCTAAGACTTCCATTCAAATACCAATGACATATTTCATAGATTTAGAAGAAATATTTCAAAAATTTATATGGAACCAAATAGCCATAGCTGTCTTGGGAAAGAAGAACAAAATAGGAGGGATGGCAATATCTGATTTTAAACTGTATTACAAAGCCACTATAATCAAAACAGTCTGGTACTGGCATAAAAATAGACACATAGATCAAGGGAACAGAATAGAGAGCCCAGAAATAAACCCATGTCTGTATGGTCAACTAATATTTGACACAGGGGGCAGGAGCATAAAATGGAGTAAAAATAGCCTCTTCATCAAATGGTGTTGGGAGAACTGGAATGGTATATGCAAAAAAAAAAAAAAGAAAAGAAACTGGGCCACCAACTTATACCATACAACAGAATAAACACAAAATGGATAAAAGACTTAAACATAAGCTATGACACCATAAAAGCCCTAGAGGAAAACACAGGTAGTAAAATTTCAGATATCCCACACAGCAATATTTTCACTGATACATCATCCTCTAGGGCAAGGGACATAAAGGGAAGAATAAACAAGTGGAACTATATCAAATTAGAAAGCTTCTGCATGGAAAAGGAAAACATTATGAAAATGAAAAGGGAACCAACCATATGGGAAAACATATTTTTCTAACGACACCTCAGACAAGGATTTGATCTCCAAAATATATAAAACTCATATGTTTCAACACTAGTAAGACAAACAATCCAATTAAAAAATGGGCAAAGGACCTGAACAGACACTTTTCCAAGGAGGGCATACAGAGGGCCCAGAGACATATGAAAGGATGCTCAGCATCACTAGCCATCAGAGAGATGCTAATTAAAACCACAATGAGATACCACCTCACACCTGTCAGAATGGCCATCATTAACAAATCAACAAACAAGTGCTGGCAAGGATGAAGAGAAAAGACAATCCTAGTGCAGTTAGTGGGAATGCAGACTGGTGCAGCCACTGTGGACAACAGTAGGGAATTTCCTCAAAAAAACTAAAAACGGAGCTGCCTTTTCACCCAGCAATTCCACTGCTGGAATTATACCCTAAGAATGCTGAATCACCAATTCAAAAGAGGCTATACACCCCTATATTCGTAGCAGTGTTATTTACAGTAAATAGCCAAGTTCTGGAAACAGCCTAAGTGCCCATCAGTAAATGAGTGGATTAAAAGACTGGTATATTTATACAATGGAATACTACCAAGCAGAAAGAAAGAAGGAGCTCCTACCTTTTGTGACAGCATAGATGGAACTGGAGAACATCATGCTAAGTGAAATAAGCCAGTCAGTGAAAGACAAATACCATATGATCTCACCTATAAGAGGAAGCTAATGAACAAAACAAACAAATGAGCAAACTAAAACCAGAAGCATGGAAACAAGGAATAGACAAACAGCAACCATAGGGGTGGGATAAGGCGGGAAAGAAGGGAAAGGGTTTAGTCAAGGAACAGGTGTATAAATGACCCATGGACATGGACAACAGGGTGGGGATTGGTTGTAGGAGCAGGCAAGAGTGGGGCAGGGGAGAGCAATGGGGGAAAATTGAGACAACTGTAATAGAACAACAATAAAAAGAACACCACTCTGATCCATTATTTTTTTAAAAAGACTTCTATTCATTCACAAGGTTAGCTCTGTTCCCATTTGGTAATTGGAAGTGACATAATGCCTCTAATTCATTTGGGTCTCCCAGGGTATTCGAGACCACGTGGGGGGAAACATTCCAGTCAGTCATCTTTGCAGAGTCTTAAAGATGGTAGATTTTTGAATATGGCTTCCACATAAATGAAGCCTTGACTTGCAAGAATTTCATGCTCATTTTCAGAGTGCAGTCTAATGGACCTCTTGTCTGCTCCCCACTGGAACTGAGGGCAGAAATGATGAGACCTTCTTCATGAATATATCCCCAGTGCATGACACAGTAACCCCACATAAAAGCGCTCACAACTCATAAACAATGGACTCCACAAACTGCAGGCTAGGGAGTGATACCAACCAGAAACATATTTTAGGATAGTTCAAAGAAGGTGTGTGAGCCATTAAGAAAGAAAACCATCCTGTTGTTTTCTGTTAGTCTTTTGATAACCTCTGGCATTATTGGGATTTAGCTGAGAAAAATGTGTTTTTGATGTAAGTACAGTTATGCAGAATTCAGTTCTTGTTTTTAAAAAGTTCCAAACAATTTCAAAATACATTATGGCAAAGTAAAAGTAGGTAGATAATTGCATGCTACTCCACTCTGCTTTGAACTCAGCAATGACTTATATGTGGGACCACTGAAGACATTTTCCAATATCAGAAGCTGTAGAGAATACCCAACAATTTAGATGACAGAATAGAGTTTCTAACTTAATGTCTTATACTTAGCTTAAAAGATATTTTCAATATGCATCAAAAGATGTACCCCAGCAATTCCAGTTTTAAAGTTTTCTCTGAAGAAAGAGCAAAATTGTTCCAAAACAATTCTGTATAAAACTTTATACAAAATTCATCCCAGTTTGTTAAAATAAGGGAAAATGTAAATAGTGGAAAAGGTTAGTAAACATGATCATTTGTGCAATTTATTTATTGGAAAGTCATTGTATAGATCAGGGGTTGACACACTCTGGGTTGTGGGCCAAATTTGGCTATGACCTCTTTTTTGTACAGCCTGTTAGCTAAAAAATGGTTTGGGTAAAGTGCTAGAAAACAAATAACAAGAGAAAACAAGAAATATCCTGTACCAGAGACTGATGTGACTCGCAAGGCTAAATAAAATACTTACTATCTGGCCCATTCCAAAAATTTTGTCCTGACCTCTGTCATAAATCTGTAAAAATTGACATGGAAAGATGGTCATATAATAAATAATATACAAGACAGTATGTGTAAAAGTTCATTTTATAAAATTTTATAAATGTATCTGTATACACACAGAGAAATATGTAGAAAATAATAAGTAAAGTTCTGACAGTAGTAAATACTGGGTTATAAAATTACTATAATTTTCACATACAGATTGATTTTATAATGATGTACATATATCATTTTTTATAACAAAAGGCTACTTTCATTTTGAAAAATAGAGCTACCCAAAATATAGTAAATGCTATTATTTATCAGCCCTCCATTATACATCAGGCACTGTTCTTAGGACTTCACATCATTTACTCACATAAATCCTCATTGTATCCAGTGAAATAAACGTTTTTCTAATCCTGTTTTCAATTTCAAAACTAAGAGTCAAACAGTTAACTAGTTGCCCGAGTTTTCCTAACCAGTAATCAGTGGAGCTGGGGCTAAAATCTCAATAATGCTGTTCTGGAACCTATGTGGCTAAGCCCTCGATTGTACTGCCCTACAAAGTCTCAGATCAGCTGGGGCCACCAGACACTTGGGAACAGCTCCTGGGTCCTTTTTGATATTAACTTTTATGCAAAGTAATGTGATATGGCATCCAAAAAAGATAATTTATTCTTTTGTTTCATGAATAGGATTGAGGACCAAAGAAGTTATTTATAGTTCTGCTCCCAGTTTACTGTCCAAAAGCAATGTGAGGATTCAGTTTTAAGTGTCCTGCTTGAACAATATTTCAAACTGAAATATTGACAATCTGAAGCACTTCAAAAGGAGAACAAGAGGACAATCAGAACTGTAAAGTCACTCAAATGTTTGTCCTAAAAAGTTTAGCAGGAAAAAGAAAAGAAATCAAGGACAATCATTCAGTTATCTTCAGTGTTTGAAGATCATATATAAGGTAATGATAAGCCATTTTTCCATGGCCCCAAAAAGTTTAATTAGGACCAATAGGTACAAGTCATAAGGAAGTGGCTCTCACCCTAAGGTATTGAAAATATGTTTTCTTAACACCAATAGCACAAGAAGTGGACTTCAGTGATATGCCACATCTTCAAAGTTTTTATAAAAAAGAAGACTGGTACACTGCTTGAAGGAGAGTTAGCGTGCTAACATTTGGATAGCAGCCACAATTGTAAAAATGGCAATAGAATGAAGGGTAAAATTGTTCCAGATACTAGGTGTAACTTAGCAACATAAAAAGTTGACCAAAGAGACCAATGTGTTCCAACTTTGTACTAGGAAATACCTACCACTGGAAAGAAAATAGTCATCGCTCTGTTCATGATGAGGATGTCTGAAAAGGCACATTTATTTTTAGGCATTTCAGTTCTTCAAGGACATACATGTAGAAGGTGAGAACCAAACTGCCAATCCCAACCCTCAGCCTGGATGTAGAAATCAAAGTCATCTCTTAATGTCTTCATTAATGTGGTTCTGCTTTCTTCTACTATCTTCCTTAGCATTTCTTTACTCTTCCAATGGGATTATAATCTTGGGATTATAGGAATTATAACATAAGATTCCTTGAGTTTCTGTCTCAAAATCCTCATCTGCTGTTTCCAACAATTTTGAACTCTCATATCATGATTCTTACCTAATTCTAATCCAGTTCTTACATTGAAAGACCTGCATTAAGCCAAATTTACAAATCTCTGAGACACTGTCAAGATTCTGTAAGGTGATGTTTCCCCTTGCCTGTTAAGCAATAAATTTAGCTTTGTCACATCAAAAAGTTTTGTTGTAATGTTTTGGGAGCCAGCTTTTGACAAAGGCAGCTAGAGAAGTGTAGTGCCAAATAAAAATGCTTACAGAGAGATATTAGAAATCAATATAATGTATATAAGGAAAATTAAAGTAGCAAGGTACAAACAACTTGGCTACATCACAATGATGGCAGACATCTGAAGTTAAGTCAATCAGTTCAGGAAATACATGATCATAAATAAAGGAAACAATTGTATGTCCACGTGTGTTTGTGTTTAGAAAAAAGTGGAACTTGAATTATACTACTTTTGTTATTTAACAAATGACTAAAACTCTTACCCCTCCATATGACATACATACAATCTGGCATGGGAGGTTTAAAGATGGAGCTACACAAATAAATCAGACGTGGAATATGCCAAATGGGGTGATTAAATCTTGGTGACGTACGGTTCCTTGACATTTGCTTTTGTACTTGCCCTTTCACTTTTGTTCTTTGGCAAGAGTGCAAAGGTAGGAGTGAGCAGGAGGGAACCATGGGACAAGCTGTTTGTTATTATAAAATTTCATAGAAAAGAGCTTCAAAAGCTTGAAAAAGAATGGGAAAATGTCCAACTGGATAATAAAGAATAATTTTTTTCACTTTTCAGTGCTAAACAAAGACACATCTGGTATTTCTCACCTTATTCACCATTTTATTTTCTCTTGAACTACTTTTGCTTCAGCCTTTTAAAGGTCCAGGTGTGTTCTGAGTTCTTAGAATTATAGTTCAATAAAATCTGAAGTCAGATAATATATAGTGTGAATGGTATGGGTTGGAGACACTTGCAGTGGGAAACTGAAAGGGAGGTTTAAAGCAGATGATTAACAAAAGCTAGCAAGAACTGAGAGAAAAACTATAGCAGTGCACTAAGTAAGATAAAGATAAGATCGAATCACTAATAAGAAGTTGGAATAGTACCTATATGAAGGTAAGATATCTGTAATTGTTTAACTAGAAACTGGAAAGTAAATTAGGAAAGAGAAAAAGCCATCATTTATTATCTGTAGTAGATTATAGAAGCAGAGAGAATACAATGAGTATAATTTAACATAGTAGACAGACAAAGAATAGCCAACCCAAAATAAGATTGTGGAATATGATTGTTATGGACAATTCTGGAATCTAATAAAAAGATATATAATATTTAAGGGCTATTTTTGGAGTATTTTACAGAATATGTACGGTATTCTTTTCTTGCTCTCATTCTTGGAAAAATTGTGAAGGAGTAAAGAAACCTGAAGCATCATGGGATGGGATAGCAAACTTGACTGTGATAGAACAGCCAAAAAGTTGAAAAAAAGAAAGAATTTATCCACTGGCTCTCACCTGCACATGACGTTCACCCTCTTCTGGGTTGTACAAGTATGGATGGGTGGCAGGCACCAGCAAAGAGGTCTCCAGGTGACATTAACAGAGAAGCCTCTAATAGTGTCTTAGTCCATTTGCGCTGCTCTAACAAAATACTTTGGACTGGTTGGCTCATAAACAACAAAAATCATTGCCTCCCATTCTGGAGACTGGGATGTCCAAGATGGAGGCACCACAGATTCGGTGTATGGTGAGTATCCATTTCCTTGTTCATAGTTGATTTCATTCATCATGACCTGATCATCTCCCAAAGTCTTACCTCCAAATACCATCATGTTGGGGATTTCATTTCAATATATGAATTTGGAGGGGACACAAACATTTAGTCTGTGGCATGCAGGAGGCAAAAACAAAAGGTGCAGGTGTGGAGGTTGAAGGCAATGCAGAGCTAGAACCAAAGAAAGTAAGTTCAAGAGGACCTTAGATTTTCCCCCAAAAAGCTGATACAAACAGTATTGAAAATCATGATGCAGGATCAAGAGCACGAAGGCAGAGGAGAGAGGGGAACTTTGACTACTGGGTGGTCACTCAAGTGTTTTGAGGTGAGAAAGATAAGAAATAAGAAGGTAGAATGGAAACCAGGACAATGTGGAGTTCCATAAACTAAATTAGGAGAGAAACTGATTGTGTTCCCTATGCTTTACTTTACATTCCCATGACTATTTTGTAACTACCAATTTGTACATTTTAATACCTTCCCCTTTCACTCAGCCCTTAACCCCCTGCCCCTCTGACAACCATCAGTCTGTTTTCTGCATCTGTGTGTTACTTTCTGTTTTGTTTTTCCATTTATTTTGTTTTTTAGATTTCCATATATAAATGAAGTCATATGATGTTCACCTGAAACAAATATATTGTCAACTGTAATTTAAAAAAAAAAATTAAAACTGAAAAAAAGAGAAAAGAAGTGATTATATGTTGACTATATAGGGTGGGGACAAAAGTAGGTTTAGAGTTGTATGACAAACACTGAGTTTATTTTTGTGTTATTATTTATTAATTATTGTATTATTTTCCATATGAACAACTGTGAACCACTTTTGCCACATCCTGTGCTTTAAGAGGAAGAATGAAGGAAGGGACAGAGGGAAAGACAGACAAACTACAGAGGAGACAATGATAAACAATGTCAAATACAGCTGAGAGATCAACTAATAAAAGAAACATGAAGGTTATTGGTGATTTGTCAAGAGCAATAGACAAGAAAGATCCTACTGGGAGTTCATGACCAAATGGAAGGAGAGAAATTTGGGAAAGTGATTATAAGTAATTTTTTCCAAGTTTTATCATTATGAGAGGAAAAAGTGGGAGAGGAGTTGAAAATAAATGTTGGATTAAAGGAGCTTCTTTTTTTTAAGAAGAAAAAAATGACAGCATATTTTTAGATTTACAAGAATAACCCAGAAGAAAGGCAAAGATGAAAAATGCCTAAGGAAGACAACTGCTGCAGGATTCCCCTTGGGTGGGTGAAAGGGGGTGCACTCCAGTGCCCGGAGGTGGGGTGGGTTGCAGGGCTCTTGCTCCATAGTCATTGGAGATGAAGCCAAGCATATACAATCACAGATTTAGGTGCGTGAGTGTTAATGATGCTGGAGTGGAAGGAAGTTCTCAATGGATTGCTTCAGTTTTCTTAGGTAGAAAACAAAGTTATGAGCTGAAAATGAGTATAGGGTCATAAGTAATGGAGGCTCTAGGAGAAAGGAGATGTATTAAAATCATCCTACAAGAGACGAGGGGAAGCAAAGGCACGAGGGACACATTCGGAGACCACTGGGGAATGATGTGACACCTGTGGGACAGACTCTGGCCTCAGGAGCCTGACTGAGAACTCAGCGTTCACCACATTTTACCTACGTGATCTGTTAGTTTACTTCTCTGATCCTCCCTTTCCTGGTCCATAAGTTCAGAATAATAATAATACTGTCCTCATAGAATAGAGAATTAGATGATCATTCACATTTATATGAAATATATATCATAGAATGATGTCTGAAACAATTAATTTTATATCTGATAGCTATTATCCATGTTGATACTAATGAAGATGAATTTAAATTCAAGATAAACACCATAGTGCAATTTACAATAGCCACATGCTGGAAGAAGCCTAAGTGCCCATCAGTAAATTAGTGGATCAAAAAAATGTGGTACATTTACATAACGGAATACTACACAGCAGAAAGAAAGAAGGAACTCCTACCCTTCATGCCAGAGTGGATGGAACTGGAGAGCATTATGCTAAGTGAAATAAGCGAGGCAGTGAAATACCATATAATCTCACATATAAATGGAACCTAATCAACAAAACAAACAAATGAGCAAAATAGAATCAGAGACATGGAAATAAAGAACAAACTGACAGTAACCAGAGGGAAGCAGGGAGGGGGATAATGGGAGAAAGAAAGGGAAAGGTCTTCAAGGAACATGTATAAAAAAGCACCCATAGACAAAGACAACAGGGTAGGGGAGGACTGAATGTTGGAGGTGGGAGTGGGAAGAGCAGAGGGAGAGTAATGGGGGGAACTACCTATTACAATAAGTTAGCAAGTCCTGTTAATTCTAACTTAATGTCTTTTCAAATATCTCATTGCACTATATAAAATTTCTGATATATGAGATGGCTAATTTCTGATTTTCTACAAAAACTATAAATAGTTTGACCTATGTATCAGACTGACTTTATTTATTTATTTAATCCTCACCTGAGGACATTTTTTCATTGCTTTTAGAGAGAGAGGAAGGAAGAGAAAAACATCATCGTGAGAGTAAAGCATGGACTGGTTGCCTCCCATACACTCCTGGATGGGGGATTGTATGCACCTGCACAGGGGATTGAACCTGCAACCTAGGTATGTGCCCTGACTGGGAATCAAACCTGTGACCTATCATTATGGGACAACATTCCAACCATCTGCACCACACTGGCCAGGGAGGGCAGTCAGACCAACTTTAGATGATGGATCCAAGCCCTAATAGACTGTGGGTTTTTATAGTGCATTATTGGCAAGTTTCTTGAAATAAAAAAATATACCTGCTGTCGCAACCTCCTATTTTTTTCTACAAATATCCCTTTATTCTAGAACCTCATGTCATTCACACACAAACACACACACAAAAAAAAAATCTTCTAAAAGCTTTCTTTAAAAAGTTCACTGGCAAAAATGTATTTTTCTAAATAGAAGAAAGAGGCATCTAAGTCCATTAGGAGACAAATGCCTGATGAGTTCTCAGAAGCTGAAATAAAAGTGATAGATCCACTGGATAGAATGATCAATTGAGCCCTAGAGGAAGAAAAGGGAACTACAGCAGGGACCACCCCTGGGCCCTTGCCTGAAACAAATTTCCCTGAAAAATATCAGCAAGATGCATGATGAATTGCAGGAGAGGCAAAGCCCTGAAAATAACAACCACCAAAAAACCCCACTCTCATAAAACACACACACACCTCAATTCTAAGACAGAATTACTTGCATTGCTTTTCCTGTAATACATACTGCAGTGGGTTCCACTGAATCACACCCAGGAAGGTCCATCCTGAAAACTTTCAAATGATATTGCAGTTACTCTAGTTTCAGCCAAAGCAGCCAATTAGAAAGAAACCCAAACTCTCCTGAACAGGTTTATATATTTGCTGGATAATGATATACCATTTTTTAAAAGATTTTATTTATTTTTTAGAGAGAGGTGACAGGAAGGAGAGAGGGAGAGAAACATCAGTGTGTGGTTGCCTCTCACCCGCCCCCTACTGGGGACCTGGCCCACAACTCAGGCATGTGCTCTGAATGGGAATCGAACTGGCAACCCTTTGGTTTGCAGGCCCGTGCTGAATCCACTGAGCCACATCAGCCATGGCTGATATACCATTTTTCAAAATGTGGTTAGTTTCTGAAGAGGGAAAATATCATTTACATTCAATCTGCCGCTTGGACTGTAGGGGAGCCTGCATTTGCTGTCCCCATGAGCTGCCTTCCTTCACCCAGAGACAGCGACGAGCAGAAGTGCATGTTGCAGGCTCCCTGGCCTTGAGCATAGCATTTCATAAGCATAATCAATTTTAAAATATGCAAACTTCTGCCTATGTTTACACAAGGACGTTTTTATTTTCTAATGTAAAATAGCAAAAATAAATTATATTTCAGGAGAATTCAGTACCAAACTACTTCTCTTTAAAGCTGAGGTGCCAAGATGCATAATGCATAGGTATTTATGAGCTTTCTACACATTTTAATTGCCAAATTCAAATGAATAAACTATATTAATGAAAACCCATGCAGTTGCAGTAACCCTTGGCTTAATCCATATTTAACAAGTATTGACAGGCTCTTTTTTATGAGGAAGGTAATAATCACACACCATCTGCTGCCAGTTAAGTGAAACTAATTCAATTGTTAAATTACAAATGTAAAGGACTGAGTTATAAATATGTTTGATAAAAATGGACCCTGAACAGATTTCTTTGGTAGCCTCGGCTGCATGCAGCTCTCAGTCATTTAAGGGTGGATAATTCAGTTTCTTTCCTCCTTTCTCCCTCATGCTTTGCAGTATCAGTGTATGAGCACCTCCACCACAGAATAAGGGGCAGAACAAGAAGGGGCAGGATAGTGCTGAATGCGCACGCCGCCCTGCCCGGGGCAGGACTCCACAGCAAGCACAGCACTATCACACATAGTTTGGCTGTGTTTTTAATGGCAAAAACAGGACCACAACTCTATACAAATAGTAAGCTCCCCCTTATGCTAGATATGAAACAGTATTTTTCATTGGACATGTAGTTTTCAGATTAATGAATTTCTAGACTCACAGACCTATTTAGTAGGTGAAATTGCTATTATTCACTGCTTCTTAATTTACTCAATTCTGAGTCCATTTGTGAAATTTATTGAGTCAATTTATAAAAAATATCTAAGAATTTTAGTTAAACATAGCAGATGGTCACTTTGGTTCCTATACTAATAAAGATAAAAGACCAAAATATAAATATAAAGATACAGAGATTAGGGAAAAAGCTAATAGCAGAAATGAGGTTTCAACAAAATTTTGAAAGATGGAAAATAGATGGAGAAACTGTAAGTGACTTAGCAGAGAAGAGGAGGATAAAAGTTGAAGTATCGCACAGAAATCCTGAGAATTTCAGCCATTGGAGCCATGATACCTGGGAAAGCAGAGTTAAGTTACCGGAACACAAATTAGGACTTTATTAAATCTGGTATACAAATCAGACTTTCAGATCTCCCTGTGGCCGAGCACAGCCAGGCCCTCGTCCTTTCTCCGCCACTCAGCATCATACAGAAGACCAAAGGTTGGCCTCTACAGAATCCTAGACTCTCCGATTAGCTTTTAATTGTACCATTTTTAAAATAGTGTAGAGCAAAGTGCTACATATTCTCCATGTGTCTCTCTAGACTACCCTCCTACCTTCTCCCCACTGCAATGCGCACAGGAGGCCTGTCCCTGAACACTGTCACCCCAGCTCCCGCATCCTGCCGCCCACATGGATTAGGTGAATGGGGGGTGTCAGCCAGAACAAAGAATCTACCAGAAAGTAGATCAAAGCCCAAAGAGAAATATGTAACAAAACTTGAGCATTAACCCAGGACAACCCACATCCTACTAATAAGTATTCCAGAAAGAGAGATGAGAGAAAAGAAAGGGAGTGAGTTATCAAGAAAATCATTTAAGAGATCAAGGAATCTGAATGAGGAACATATAAGAATTATTTGTATTATTTTTGCAACATTTTGGAGGTGTTAAAATCATTTCAACATGAAAAGTTTACATATATACATAGCATATATAAAATTATACTTGGCTACATATCTAAGTAAGAAAAAAATGTTACAAAGGATTGATGTGGCGCTGGACTTCTCAAACATCAATAGGGATGTGACAGCAATGAACTATAATGTCAAAACATGGGGGGAAATCACTTTCAACTTAGAATTATAAACTCAGTCATATAGTAAATCGACTTCTTTAAGTTCACAAAAAAAGATATCTCAAAATTTGTAAGTATTGAACATTTATCATCAATGTTCTTTTCCTCTGGAAACTCCCACAAAATGTGTTATAGGATAATAAGGTAAACAACCAAGAGAGAACGTCCAGAGATTCATTCAAGAGGCTAGATGGTGCAAAGGAAGCCACCGGATGGGAGCCGCACAGCTCACCTGGACAGAGCCAGTCCACACAGGAGTGGGGCAAAGGGCTACAGCAGGAGGTTTCCAGGGGAAAGAAAAAGAAAACCGTGGGTCAATTGTTCTGTTTGAATATTTGAAAACTTATTGGTCTATTGAGTATTTAGTGGAAAGTGAAAACAGGTAAAGAAAAAACTAAGCAAATTTTTTTAAAAAAGATGAGGCTGCTATTAATTTCGGGGGGGTGGGGATGGAGGTGTTGCCAGAAAGAAAACTATCAACAGTATCCACATAATAATGATAATGTGAGCACTAGTTATTGGTGGCAATGAAAACTGAAATACAACTACCCCATGATGATGGTGGTGGTCAGCGAGTGAAGGGGCCAGAGAGAGGCACACTGCCAACCACCATAACAGGGAGCAAATGAAGTCTAAAATCAGAAATCAAGAAATAACAGCATGTGCATATTGTGTGGCAATATGGATATAAATGATAAGAAATGGGAAGAAACTTTGTAGAAAGTTATTGCCTTTCTATAAAGAGACAAAGGCTGAGTGAGTAAGGCCAGGGTGACAGACCCTTGCCTTTAGGGTGAGCATGGCATTTTAATATTAAGTTGATAAAAATAAAATTAATTAAAATGAAAATATAATGATGAAGTACTCCTTATATGCCCTATCACTTATAGTGAAATATATTTATATCTATATTTAACGATAAATTTTATCTTCAAGGAGCTTTGTGAAATAAATAACTTGTGAATAGAAATAATGATGTACCTTGAAAAAACCTAGATCCATGCACATACCTCCTTGGACTTCCCAGAATAGTCATAATTTCAAATATTTTGTCCCACTATCCTGGTAAGTATGCTTATACTTGTCAGAAAATGTGGCCTCGTCTTCTGTCTGAAAATTGTAACTCTAACTGTACTTTTAACCTATCACTAATTTACCTTAGGCATATCAAAGACCTTAACACTGTGCTATTAGGACACTTTCACAGGAGAACCAGAAAAATGTATTGCTGATATCTTCCATTCGATAAAGGTCACCTTCAGACCAAACAATCGTCATGCTGTTTTAGCCTTGGCATTTAAAGAACTACACCTACCATTCTAGAAATATAGATCCATTTTGAAATCACCTACCACAGCTTGCTCAACCTTTACAGACAGCTAAATCATAGTGTTGCAAGTAAAGTGACGAACTTTAAAAGAGAATAAATAAATGGTGTACAATGAGGCCAGGGTGAAACAACAATGCTTTCATACCTATTAGTTCACAGAATTCTCTTAACCAAATGAAATAGATTATATATACTTTACAGATGAGGAACCAAAGGTATAGAAAGCTTTTCACATGCCAAGGATCGTAGATAATTTAATCAAACAGTTACTGAGCGGCTGAGTACAAGGTACAACACGACCACACACTAGGAATACAATGGTGAAGGTTTCAAGGATCTTACAAAGTCAGGGAGAACAGATCAGGAACCGCTGCTGGATAAGCAGGATACTAGGAAAGCACTTGGGAGAGGCAGCTAACCCAGGGCTTCCTGGAAAGCTGGCAGCTAAAGTGAAACCTGTAACGCAAATTGGAATTTGCTAGGCAAAATAGGCTGACTTTCATTCTAGTAATATTGTTTTTGTCTTTGTTGATAAGTATCTTATAAGGTGCTCAATATATACAATGCTAGATCCCCATCTGGTATGCACTAAATGAGTCCCCACCAAATTCACATGGTGAAGCCCTAAGCTCCAAGGTAATGGTATTTGGAGATGGGGCATTGGAGAATTCATGAGGTCTAGATGAAATTATAAGAATAGGGTCCTATGTGGGAATAATTCCTTTATAAGAAAAGGAAGAGAGACCAGAGCTTGCTCTTTCCCCATGATGTGAGGACACAGTGAAAAGGCAGCCAGCCAGAAAGCGAGTTCTCACCAGGAACAGAATCAGCTATCATCTCCAGCCAAAAGTTTGTCATTTAAGCCACTCGGTCTACGGTATTTTGCTATTGTAGCCCAAGCTGACTCATACAACATTTTTTTTAAATGAATCCTCAAATCTACCTAGAAAGGCAAGATAGAAACAAAACAAATTAATGAGTCAGAAACAAGCAGAACTAGACCATGGGACCTGGATTTTAATACAAATTCTTTAAGAGACTGAACCTCTCCAACGCAGAGCCACATCTCTAGATTAGTAACCGTGTGCACCTCACAGAGTTGTTGTGAGGATTACATGAGCTAATGAGTGCAAGGTCTCTGTAAAGGACAGGAGAAATGATAACCATTACTATGAAGATAATGGCAAATGTCATGAGACAATATCCAATGACTAGTTAGAGTAAAACACATACACTAAGTTTTTTCCTCAGCATCTTTGCTCTTCCTTCCCTTCGGAACGTACTCCCACCAACTCTTGCCAGGCCCAACCTCCTATTTTATTTTAGAACTGCATTTAATTATCCCTCCTGTGACACCCCCAGAACATCCTTGAATCGAAGGAAGCCTCTCCTTACCCCTTCTCATGGCACTATCTCAGCCCTGTACTCTTTAAGGACTGGGTACCATATGAAATTACCCATTTTAATTGCATACCTTTTTTTATCTATCTCCTCCTAATGGAATGTGAACTTTATGAAACCAGAAGCATTTTCTTATCCAGGGCCCTATCCCAAAACTATGTGACAAAACAGTATCTGTCACATAGTGGCAGCTCAACAAACATTTTAAACAAATGAATAAAGGTAACTGGATTAAGAAAGTATAAATAAGATACAGAGAACTCAATGATGTTATGGGGATAATGGCATTTGTGTAGAATCCTAACAGTATCTGTGGGGTTCACCTCAAAGAGATACTCTCTCTAGGAAGCCAGTGTCCTTAATTTCAGTCACTGTCCCCATTAAGCATTGGAATTTACCTTGATATTGACAGAGTATATCAGTGTGATACCTTTACATCTCACCTAGCAGTCCTTGACGAGGGCCAAAACCATTCCTTTATGGCCCATCACTTTGTTTTCTTTTGTTTTGGCTGTGGGGTATTTTTTGACAAATATATACAATGAATAGTACCTGGAGAGTTTTGCCGGCACTTACAGCCTGAGAGTGAGGGATGCTAGGTGTCTGGAAATGCACTGGGAATCTCTCACGGTGAAGAATTACCCTGAAGAAAACACAAGTGGTGCTCCCCTTGGACGTACTGTGGAACTGAGCATCAGGGCTTCCTTGGCTGCTGTGGCTGAGAACCTAAGAATTCAGGGTTTCTCTTTTGGAACAGCTGTGCCTGCTGCCGTCTGGCTAAAGAATTCTCTTCCCTGTGCTGACATGTTCACACTTAGCCAGGAAACATTCCCTGAATGCCTCTTCCAAGATTTCCTCACTTCTGGTTAAGGTAAACCTCCAAGTTCTATATCTCATGCCTTTAAATCTGCAACATTTTAGTAAACATCTGACAAATTAATTTCCCTCAATCCATAGTCTCAAAGGAAATGGAACTAATAGCATTATAGCTCTAAAGGAAAAAAATTTAAATGAATTTTTGAAATAAATATACTAAATTGGTTTTAATATATATTAGTAGGATTTGGGTAGATGCAATCATCATGAAGAAGCAGTATAATCAGGTGTTTTATTTACTCAACATGTATTTTCTTGAGTTCCCAGGGTTAGGGGCACTGAGTTAGGAATATAGGTCCCATAAGCCTTAGTAAATTTGGATAGCTATAACAGAAATATCAGAGAGTATGGCCTAAAAAACAGACACTTATTTCTCAGAGGTTGGACGTCAGAGACCAAGTTGCTAACACGGTCAGATCCTTGGTGAGGGGCCTCTTTACTGTTTGCAGGATGGCGATCCTCTTGCTGTATCGCCAAATGGCAGAGAGCAGAGAGAGCGAGCAAGCTCTATGACGTCTCTTTTTATAAGGGCACTAATCCTATTCATAAGGGCTCTACCCTCATATCCTAATTATTTCCCAAACAGTCCACCACCTAATACTGCCACATTGAAGGATAGGATTTTCACAAATGAATTTTAGGAAAGAATTTTAGAAAATATTCAGTACATAATAACACATACAGAACTGGATCCTTGCACTAATGACACTGGGAGACATTTCTCCATTGATCACCCGTGGTTTTGCCTTTATATTTCAGGCTATTTTTTGAATGATGTTGGTAGAATGAGCAGTGTTGAAAGACAGAGATAATAGAGGGCTGGTTTGTTGATTTTCCAGTATAAAAATATAATGTCTCCCTTTAGAACAAAAATCTCAAAGACTCCTTTGCAGCCCATATAAAATCTTCAGATTTCCTAAGCTTTTCATTCCTTAAGTGTAGCACAAAGCCCCTAACTACACGGAAGCCTCCTGGGCTTCTCTGTGTTACTCCAATGGAACTTGGGGAGCAAGAAGAACTAACAAAACTTAAAGCTCATGCTGCCTGATATGGCATATGTGTTAAAGTCCCTTGTCTCTTACTCAGAAGCCTTGTATTTCTGCCAGCACCCAAGAAATTGTTAATTGATAATTTACCATACAATTAGGAAAACCCCTCAGATTATTCATAGTACTTGACATTATAAAATAACAATTACAATGTAGACTAGTATATAGCCTACACCTTAAAAAGTATAATAAAATTGCATCAGAGATGAGAAGAAGGAAAAAAAAACTGTCCTCAGTAGCATTTGAATAAGATCTCAAAAACAAATGTTTAAATGTATGAGGAATATACTTCAAATGGGAGAAGTGTCATGTGTAGAAGTACAGATATGGGTAATATGATACAATTTCAGGAAGCGACAAATAACTCTTTGGGGTGGACTAGGAAGTTGATGAAAATAAAGCTAAATATAAAAGCATTGCTTTCTGGCATGCAATATTTATTCCAAATCTGAAATGGGAGAATAAATGATCTATTGCCCCTGGAAGCCACTAAATACCTACAATTTGTCTCTTCTGCTTTTGGGCATGTTATAGGGGGCTCCAAGATAGAGACTAGCTGCATAACTGACTCAGTTCGTATCAACACTTTTGGACAACTGGCGCAACTCCCTTGCTGCTTCCCTAACTTCTGCATTTGTCATACAAGCACCACACCACATTCCTTTCCTCACAAACTGGTCAGAAAAATCTTTTAAAATTGTAAATCAGACCCAATTGTTCCTTAACTTTCCAAGGACTTCCAATCATACTTATAGTAAAATGTAAACTCCTACCAATACAGTTTTCGTTACCTCCCTCGGTCATTCTGAAACTGCTGAAGGCTCAGTGTGGGCAATGAGAGTTAAAAACTCTAAGGAGATTCAGTCCTGAGGAAAGGACCTGCACTTCTGAGTTTTACCACCAGGAGCTCTATCAGGTTTTCACAGTGAAGAGAGAAAAATCCCCTTGGGCTTTTGGTAGGGCTGGGGAATGTAACCATTTGAAACATGCCAGATAATTTGATTTTTCTTAACAGGGGCCAGCCCTCAAAAAAATTTTTTTATCAGAGTTGAACCAACCTGGAGAAGGGAAGTAGCCAACTCCAGGTTCCTCTAGCCATCCTGTAATATCTAAGGGGAAAATAATACATGATAAATAGATAGATAAGCATTTATAAAGTTCACAACTCAGGGCACAGGCTCACAAAAAGACTGAGATCTAATTACAGGAAAATTATTGAAAAATACAATAAAATTGCATAAGAGGTGAGAAGAAAAATGACATTTCCCCTTCCCCCTTCCTTACCACCACATTACTAACAGCTTAATTGCTGAAGTTCCTAAAAAACAAAAAATAAAAAATAATAAAACAGCTTGAAGGTCTGAGTAAACATCAGAACCAGAAACAGATATGGCAGGAATGTTAGAACTATCAGACCGTGAATTTAAAACAACTATGATTTATGTGCTAAGGACTCTAATAAAAAAAGAAAACTACACATGCAAAAACATATGGAAAATGTAAGCAGAGAGATGGAAATTCTAAGCATTAAAAAATTCTAGAAATCAAAAACAGTGTAATAGAAAATTTTAAAAATCCCTTTAATAGGTTCATTAGTGGACTGGATACGTCTGTGGAAAGAACGTCTAAGCTGGAGGATATGTCAATAGAAACTGCCAAAACTGAAAAATAATGGCCAACAATTCCCTAAATTTGATAAGAGATGACAATTTATACATTTAAGAAGCTCACCAAGCCCCAAACAGGATAAACATTTTAAAAAGCACAATCAGATGCACCATAATTAAACAACTAAATTTTTTTAAAAAGAGAGTAATTCTTGAAGTATCATGAGAAAAATAATTTAAAATTTTTTTGCTAACTTCTCATTAATAACAGCAAAGACCAAAAGACAATAGCACTATATTAAGTGCTGAGAGAGAAAAAGAACTGTCAACTCAGTGTTCTATATCCAGTAACACTATTCTTTAAAACACAGGTGAAAGAGGCATTTTGGATTTATACAATGTAAAAATTCAGCACTAACACATCTTCATCATAAATGCTAATAAAATTTCCTCAGGCTGAAGACAAATGATACCAGGTGATAATTGGTGGAAAACTGAATATGAGTGCATTATCTATAACAGCCTAATAAACCACCCCAAAACTTAGTAGCTTAATATAAAAATGTATTATTCTCTCTTGTGGTCCTAAAGGTTGACTCTGTTCATCTGGGTAATACTTACTCGAGATCTTTCATGAATATGGTTACAGTCAGATGACAGTAGGAGGTGGAGTCATCTACAGACAAGCCAGCAGCATCATTCTGATGGCTCACTTTATGGCTGGTAGTGATGTGGCTGCTGACATGGAGCTGACCTAAGACTTCTCGATATGGCTTGGGCTTCTCACACCATGGTGGCTGAATTACAAGAGGGAATATTCCAAGAAAGTCAGATGGAAGCTGCAAGGTTATGTGCTAGCATTGGAAGATTAAGAACATGACTTTCATTGCATTTTATTGATCAAAATTTAAAGTCAGCCCCAAGTCTGCCCTAGCTGGTGTGGCTCAGTGTATTGATCCCGGACCGCAAACCGAAGGGTTGCAGGTTTGATTCCCACTCTAGGGCACATGCCTGGGTTGCATGTCAGGTCCCCAGTGGGGGGCATGTGGGAGGCAACCTCACATTGGTGTTTCTGTCCCTCTCTTTCTCCCTCCCTCCCCCTCTCTAAAAATAACTAAATAAAATCTTAAGAAAGAAAAAGTCAGCCCCAAGTCATGAAGATTGGATATTAGACTCCACATTTCAATAAAAGTAGTAGCAAAAAGTAAATGTTTGGGCTATGTTTAATACATCACAAAATATAATCCATCAGAAAGTATCTTAATTTCTCTGTCATCTAATATTAATTTTAAAACAAAACTTATAATATAGCAGTTATAATGTATGTAGTTGTGATGTATGGTACAGTGTCACAGGAAGAGAGGACAAAATAGTATCAAACTAGTAAAAGATTCCTATATTTTAATGGATTGGTGCAGTATTAACTCAAATAAGTTTTTATTAGTTTAAGATGAAAATTGAAATTCCTACAGTACCACCAAAAGGTTTTCACAGGGGAAGAACTAAAATGTTAATATAAGAAGCCAAATAAAACATTTTATTTTCTCTAAAGAAAGTATAAAACAGGAAGCAAAACAATACAAAAAACAAAACAAAAAAAGAGATGAAACAGATGGAAAACAATAAAATGGTAGATTTAAATCCACCCACATCAACAATTACTTTAATTTTAAATGAGCTAAACTTTCCACCAAGAAGGCAAAAATTGTCAGCCTAAATAAAAGACCAGGACCCTATAATAGAATGTTTTTAACAGATGTACTTTAAAATAAAGACACAATTAAAATTTTTTTAAAGGGGGATGATAAAAGGTACAAGTTTTCCCTACTGTTTGAAAGTAGAACATTTCTCTGTGACCTTTTATAAGCTGAAATGGCATAAAGTAAAAAGAATTCCCCACTTTCCCAAAGTCCATGTCCCACCACTTCACTTTTATGAAAGATCCACATTAGTACAGTAACAGCTTTTTTCTTAAAAGTGAAAATCCTCTTCAGACTTCTTTCCGTTAGCAAAAACAGGCACTGTCACTTGTAAAAGTGAGGTAGTGTAATGCAAACTTTTGAAAAAGCATGGAATACCTGTATACCATGAAAAAATTTATCATAAAAGCTGGAGTGGATGTATTAACATTGGACAAAATAGGCATTCAGTCAAGAAGTCTTATCAAAAATGAAAAGAAACTTTTCCTTATGAAAAAGAGTTAATACATCATGAAGATGTAACACTCATTAATGTGTGCACCTAACTACAAGCTTCAAATGACATGAAGTAAAAACTAACAAAATTAAAAAGCCAAATAGGTAAATGTAACATCAGAGATGGATATTTTTGTATTCCTCCTCATTAATTGATAGAATCATTAAACTATCAACCAACTTGATCTCCGACATGTGTAGACACTATATGCTCAAATTAGAATATATTTCTTTTGAAATGCATTCAGACATTCAGCTAAACATATCAGATGTTGAGCCAGAGTGCAATACCAATCATAATTCCAGCAAAGTGTTTTCTAATAGGAATTGAGCAGCTATTCCTAACACTTATATGGAAACACAAAGGACTGAGAACACTCAAAACAATACTGAAAAAAAAAAAAGTTGGTAATCATATACAATCAGTCTAGAAGATAGATTTACTACAAACCTATAGTCATCATTTTGGACCTGGAATAGAAATAGGCAAATAGAGTCCTGAAACAAAATAGAGAATCCAGAAATAGACCCCCATTGACATGTTTAATGGGTTAATTAATATTTGAAAAGGTCTCAAAGTAATCAAGTAAGGAAAGAAAAATCTTTTCTACAAACAGTGGTAGGACAACTACATATCCAAATGGAAAAATATGAAAATAGCTTTAACCCACAGTACATTCCACATACAAAAATTATTCTGAAATGAAGCAGAGTCCTAAATGTAAGAGATAAGGCCATAATACTCTTAAAAAATAAAAGACTTTATGGACTGAAGTAAGCAAAGATCCTTTATAAAGCAAAAAGAAATAACCACAGGAGAAAAAATGAAGAATTAGACTTCCAAAATTAAAAATAGCTCATCAAGAGACTTTATTTAGAAAATTAACAACAAACCACAGACTGGGAGAAAATTTTCACAAAACATGTAGTTCACCACAGTCTTGTATTCAAAATTCATAAAGAATACTTAAACAGAAATTTGACAAATGAATGGCTAGTAAGCACAATATCATTTACCATCAGGGAAATGCAAATAAAACCATAAAGAACTAATGGAAATATAAAGTAATACAACTACTTTGTAGATATGTTTGGTACTTGTTATACAGTTAAATATACACCAATACATCAACTTAACAATTCCATTTCTAATCATTTATCCAAGAAAATTGAAAACATATGTCCAAAAAAAAGACTTATAGAAGAATTTGAATAATAGCCAAAAACAAATTATTTTCAATTGCACATGAAACATTCAGCTACATGGACAATGTACTGAGCTATAAAGTGATGACAAAGGTCCTCCCCTGGGAGAATGGAATGACAAATTACCATACACTCATTCAATTAAAGATTACTCAAGGTAATGAGGAACTAATTACTAATACATGAGAAAACATGAATAAACCTCTCAGATGTTGTTCTGAGTGAAAAGAGCAGAAAGGAATGAAGAGTCTCTATTGTGTTTCAATGTATTTGTGTATATGAAGTTCTAGAACAGAGGAAACCAAGTTAAGGTGAAAAAAATCAGAACAGTCCTTACCTGGTTTAGGAAGTGGGTGTTGGTGGCAGGAGTAGTTTGCCCTGGAAGGGACATAGTGAAATTTCTGGGTAGATAAAAATGTTTCAGGCCAAGATGTAGGTGTAGGTAGGTATGCTTTACCTTCTTACACAACCAAAAGAAGGACAACAATCAATTTAAAGACAAAAAACAACCCAGAAAACTACAGAAAATTAAACTGTAGGGAAGTCTGACAACCAAGGAATTAAAGAAGGAACATTCATCCAGAGTGGTAGGAGGGGCAGAGCTGGGCACCCGGGCAGAGGGGATGCGTGGCAAGGCAGCTGGCAGACTGGGCTGTCCCACATTTGTATGTGGATAAACTAGGAGGAACAATTGGGGGACGAGACAGACCACACAACCCAGGGTTCCAGTGCCAGGAAAATAAAGTCTCAGAACCTCTGGTTGTAAAAACCTGTGGGGGATGTAGTGGGGAAGAGTTCATTAGAGGGGCTTATGGGGTCCTAGAACATACACAAGCCCACCCACCTGGGAATCAGCACCAGGGCAGCAACTGGAAGGGGTCAATTCACTTGTGGGAGGCAGGGAAAGTGACTAAAAGCAGGGAAAGAGCCAAGCAAGCAGCATTGTTCCCTCTCTAAACCCTCCCACACTTACAGCACCACAACACAGTGAAACAGGTTGCCCCACCCCAGTGAATATCTAAGGTAACAGGTGTGCCCAGACAAAGAAGTATGCCCCAAATGAAAGAACAGATCAGCCTTGGTTGGTGTGGCTCAGTGGATTGAGAGCCAGCCTGCAAGCCAAAAGGTCGCCAATTTGATTCCCGGTCAGGGTGCATACCTGGGTTGCAGGCCAGATCCTCACTAGGAGATGTGTGAGAGGCAACCACACATAGATGTTTCTTTCCCACTTTAAAACATACACACACACACACACACACACACAGATCAAAACTCCAGCAAAAGAACTAAGTGGCAAAGAGGTAACCAACCTATCAGATGCAAAGTTCAAAATACTGGTAATCAGGATGCTCACAGAAATGATTCAGTATGGCCACTAATTAAAGGAAGAAGTGAAGGCTATACATAGTGAAATTTAAAAAAAAGTATACAGGGAACCAATAGTGAAGGGAAGAAAACTGGGACTCAAGTCAATAATTTGGACCACAAGGAAGAAATAAATATTTGACCAGAAGAGAATGAAGAATCCAGAATTCAAAAAAATGAGGAGAGGTTTAGGAAACTCTGGGACAACCTTCAATGTTCCAACATCCAAATCATAGGGGTGCCAGCTGGAGAAGAGGAAGAGCAAGAAATCAAAAACTTATTTGAACAAATAATAAAAAAAAACTTTTCCAATTTATTTGAAAACGTAATGAAGAAGAACTTCCCCAATCTGGCAAAGGAAATAGACTTCCAGGAAATCTAGGAAGAGAGGAGATTCCCAAAGAAATTGGACACAAGAGGAGGACACCAAGACACATCATAATTACATTACCCAAGATTAAAGATAAGAAGAGAATCTTAAAAGCAGCAAGAGAAAAGGAGATAGTATTTACAAAGGAGTTCCCATAAGACTATCAGCTGATTTCTCAAAAGAAACCTTGCAGGCAAGAAGAGCCTGGAAAGAAATATTCCGAGTCATGAAAGACAAGGACCTACATCCAAGATTACTCTATCCAGCAAAGCTATCATTTAGAATGGAAGGGAAGATAAAATGCTTCCCAGATAAGGTCAAGTTGAAGGAGTGCATCATCATCACCAGGCCCTTATTATATGAAATGTTAAAGGGACTTATCTAAGAAAAAGAAGATCAAAACTGTGAACAGTAAAATGACAACACACTCACAACTATCAACAACTGAACCTAAAACAAACAAATAAAAAAACTAAGCAAACAACTAGAACAGAATCTCACAACTGGAACACAACTACGAACAGAATCACAGAAATGGAGATCACATGGAGACTTGTCATTGGAGAGGAGGCAGGGGAAGAATGGGGGAAAATGTACAGGAAATAAGAAGCATAATTGGTAGATACAAAATAGACAGGGGGAGGTTAAGAATAGTATAGGAAATGGAGAAGCCAAAGAACTTACATGTATGACCCATGGACATGAAGGGGTGGGGCTAATGCTGGAGAGAATGGGGGTACTGGGTGGAGGAGGATAAAGGGGAGGAGAAAAAGGGACAACTGTAATTATTAAGGGATAAACTAGATGAAATATGAATAGCAAAAAGATGATCATTTCTGAAGCTGGGTGATTGGTGCAAGGGGTTCATTATACAATTGTCTTTAGTTTGTATATGCTTGATATTTCTTATGATATTAATTTTAAATGATTGTATAATGATTCATTCATTCATTCAACAGATATCTTTTAGTGGTCTCTATATGTGAGGTGCTCTTCTAAGTTCTGATGACAGAGCAATTAAAATAACACACACTGCTACTGTCATAGCGGTCACATTCTAGTGGAGAAAGATGAAAATAAATAATATAGCATTTAAATAAACAATAATAAGTAAAAGATAAAGTATAATAGGTGGCCATAAGTGCTCTACAGGAAAAGCAGACAGAGAGGGCAAATAGTGAGTAACAAGGGCCAGCAATTCAACTTTAAATACAGTGATAAAGGACTCACCGAGAAGGTGATATTTTAGGAAGGTCTTATTTGAAGAAAGTGAGAAATAGATCATGAAAGGGAACAGAAAAGCAAATGTCGCAAACTGGGAACATACCTGGCATGTTCTAGGGTCAGCAAGGTGGAGATGGAAGCAAACCGGTAAGGAACCTTGTAGGCTACTGTAACAACTTGGTTCTTAATTGTAATGAGATGTGAATCCATTGAAGCGTTTTAAAGAGTGGCGACAGGACCTTATTTACATTTTAATGGAAGTATTCTGACTCCTGTGCTGGGAATAAATTTAAGAAAGCCAAGGTGGGAGCAGTGAGAATACTCAGATGAGAGTAAACCTAGAGAATATTAGTTTGTGCCTGTGCTATAAAGTTGTGAGAAAGTTAAAGCTGCCAAGTTGTACTCAAGAATTACCTAATTTTTTGGACTGTAAGACACACCAGACCATAAGAGACACCTAGGTTTTAGAGCAGGAAAATAGGAAAAAAATTTTTGAAGCAAAAAATGTGGTAAAATATTTAATAACATAAATAACATAGGCCACTGCTCCCCCCTACCACAGTGAGCCAGGCAAGCTACATCTGGACTATGAGACACACCCCCATTTTCCTCCCAAATTTTTAGGGAAAGGTGCATCTTATAGTCAAAAAATATGGTAGTTCTGAAGTCAAGAATGCCTCCCAGATATTGCCCTGTCCACGATAAAGATGAAGTTACCTTTTGCAAAAATGGGAAAGGACGAGTAGATTTGGGGATGCTGACTAAGCACAGTAGATACTGAAAATATCTTTAACCCCTCCATTTTTCTGCTTCCAAATGCAGTTGTGTTGGTACCTAAGGCTTGCATCTACCCAGTAATAGGTAGGAGTGATAGCCAGTGATATGAGAAAGATGCAACTGACACAATGTGGGCGTCACAGAGGGATGGAAAGAGCGTATGACCTTGCTGACCCTGGTGCCACTGAACCAACTCTGAAATGTTCTATTTCTGGATTTCTTATTATGCGAGATAATAATTTCTATTGTTTAAGCCACTTTAGTTGGGTGTTCTAGTATTTGTAACATAAAGCATCCCACCTGAAACACTTCTCCTGTACCAGTGTTTCTCAACCATGATCGCCATACTAGCAACATTACTCTTGCCTGGAAACTTTACAGGACTACAGACTCCTAAACCCTACCCCAGTCTCTGTAATCTAGGTTAGCAAATCCTCCAGGTGTTGTTGGTGCACTCACAGTTTGAGAACCCCTGTTCTGTACTTTAATGACCAAAAGCAGATGAATAAGAAGTTTCACTAGATTCTCCTAAACTCTGACTCCATAATGCTGGTACCATCAGGGTAGGACTGAGAATCTACTTCACGTGAAAGAGCTTTGCTTATATCTTGGAAACTGCAAACATTATCTATGGGCACAATTATGGAAAGTTTGAAGCAACTGTCACCACAGGTTTATCCTCCTAAGTAATTATTCATGAGTGATATTAAAAATGGCTACTGGAGGAGAGGAAGGCATTAAGATATCAACGTTAAAAATATCCAAACCTGTAGAGGTTTTTTATGAGTTTATTTGAGCCAAATTGATGACAATTGCTGGGAAGCAAAATTTCAAGGGATTGAGAAAATGCTCCAAGAAACAGTAGTCTTACCACTTATTTTATACATCAGGATCAATGGAGAAGATTTAAGGGGGTCACATGAAATCTCTTGGTAGTAGATTAGGGAGGCAGAAGAAAACAAAGCAGGAAAATCTCTGGGATTGGATAAAAGGTAAAATAAATAGGCACATACTTCTTTACTGTGGGGGGGCTCTGCCCAGAGGGGCCCCCCGGGCTGCCACAGATAAGAATAAGTCTACCAAGATGTGATCTGCTTGAGGAGGAAAGGTGGCCAGTCTCTCAAAGGAGAAGGGCCAGGAGCCCGATCCTCAATGGGCTTTTATTGGGTTCATTTGCACAGGATTACAGATAAAGCTCATTAACCATTGTCAGGCAGTAAGGATCAAACAATAGATAACAAAGAACTCTGAGGGCCTATTTTGAGTTAGGGCCAAATAGCCAAAGAGCTGTGAAGCTTTAAGGAACAAGCTCACTTCTTGCTTGGACCCTTATCATTTAATTGAGAACGTTCTAAACAAAGCAGGTGTCACAGGATTTTACATATTCTTTCTTAGGCCTGATTGCCCAGGGAACCTCCGTTTCCAGCACAGGGCTGCACCACCCTGTCATTGTTTCAGGATTAGGTGGAGCAAGGGAAGTGAGGCAGCCAAGAGATTAGGAGGTTTCTCCCAGACAGAATGAGGACTCAGGCTTTGTCAAAGCCGAGGGGCAAGGGTCCTTTGCCCCCTTTTGCTGTAGCCCCCGAAGTCCTTCCTTGGGGGCCTCCCACATGATCGTGCCTATCTTAGGTTCCTCTCCCCTTGGGGAATCTTACCCATCATTGGCTAACTGACCAAGCATTGTGGTCCAATTATGGAAAGAGGAGCAGAAGCAGCGCTCCTGCCAGGGAGATAAGCTTTTTGTCTCTTTGGTGGCTTAGGGTCCAAGGTCACTCTCTCAGCCTTAGCCTTGGTGGGGGTTACAGCTTCTGAAACCAGGCAGGGCAGTTCCCAACACTTTACATTGGCGGGTATAGAATAGTTAACAGTTAACAATAAACACCATAACAATAATAATGAGGGGTTTGTGGTCTCTACTGTGGTACAATGGTTGTGCACTGAGGAGTCTGGAAAACAAAAATTTCTCTGACATTCCAAGGGTATGTTATCATAGATGCAAAAAGACAATAGGCAGGCTCAGTTAAGGTAAAATTGACCTTTGTAAAGGAAGATGCTGGCCTAGGACACGACTACCTGTCAACACTCACTTTTAGTGAGAAAGTTTTAATTTCAGACTACCCTACGTGGTCACTTTCAGTCTCTGAGTTTGTAAGGCCACCATGCAGGCCTCCCCTGAACTTGTCAGGTTTAGTATGTGACCCTTCTATTTTGTCCACAAAGGTCCGATGCAGGCTCAAGAACGGCCCTACCCCTCAACAAATCACATCATGGCCAAAGCTAATTTCACAGCCATTGCTAATACTCTTTCTATATGCATACTTTAACCACTTCACCTATAATCCCCAAACTCTGTCCTCACTGTTAAATTTCTGTATCAGTTGCTGTCAGCCGCTAAGTTTTCAAGCATGGCCAATCACATTCCATGCATTCTGAATTTAAAGCATTTAAAACTAATTTAGTGGTTTTGTCCAGCATTAGAGATTTTGAGTAATACACTCTCATTGCTTTCCTGACTGATGCAACATGTAATACCAATGCCACTGTGTGTTTTTACTGTCAGAATGATTCATTATGTCCTATATGAACTTTTTTATACAGAGATACAGGTTATGTCAAATAATTTGAAAAAAAGTTTAAACCCAGTGCCATCAAAGTGCTTAAGACACATTTTCAAATTAATTGAAATTCAGATACATTCTCTGAAATCACTTGAAGTCTGTCCCCCAATATTCAAATTGTCTGAAAGAAACAACTTGCCACAGCACTGAGTGGTAAAGCACTGATCAGTGACAGCTGTAGCTCAGGGACACCCCAAGCAAGACCTGCACGCAGCCGACTTTTTCATTCTTTCGGCTGACAGTTGCTGGATTAATATTTGACACAGTTCAACCAGCTTCATTTTATTGGTGATAATGGAGCCCAAAGATGCAAACTCCACTAAGAACCTAATAAGTGCCAGGCTCTGTGCTGCATAAATCCACACATCGCATCTCCCACATATTTTTCACCACAATTTAAGAAGAGGAAACTGGAACTCAAAGAAAATAGAGTGTTTCACCACAACTCTAGGACCAGGGTTTTTGAAATCAGGTGTCTCTGATTCCAGAATACTTCTTCCTTGCATAGCTTGTTAGGATTTTGTGTATAATAATTTCCTAATTCTTAAAACCATCTGATGTTGTGAAAAGCCTATATCCCAACATGTAAGAAAATAAACATATTCCATGTTTCACCCTAAATTTCAGAAAGAGTAGTCCCATTGTGAAACAGTCCACAACAACTGTAAGTGGTTACATACTAATTTTTGGAACCTTCTATTTCCTTTTTTAGAGGAAAGAATGTAAAGAAAGAGTGGGTAAAGGAGGGCAGGCAAGAACCCAGGCACTGTCCCAGTCCCCACGGTTTACCCATGTTAACATGAACCTCCCCACTTCCCAATGGTGAATCTTAATCTTAAATTAGTGAGATAATTTTTTCCAGAGATTCCAGGGTGACTCAGAGGTGCTATTGGTATTAAAATTTAGTTCTGCTACTCCAAAAAATCCAATATGATGGAAGACTCCCAAACTCTTTTTATGAAGCCAGTATCATCCTAATCCCAAAACCAGATAAAGACACAACAAAGAAAGAAAACTTGAGGCCAATATCTCTCATGAACATAGATGCTAAAATCCTCAACCAAATATTGTCAGACAGCATCCAACAACACATTAAAAAGATCATACACCAAGACCAAGTGATATTCAGCCCAGGGATGCAAGGATGGTACAATATTTGCAAATCAGTACATGTAATACATCACATAAACAAAAGCAAAGACAAAAATCACATGACCATATCAATAGATGAAGAAAAAGCATTTGATAAGGTGCAGCACACATTTATAATAAAAACACTCAGCAAAGTGGGAATAGAGGGAGCATTCCTCAACATAATAAAGGCTATATACGACAGACCTACAGCCAACATCATACACAATGGGCAAAAACTAAAATCTTTTCCACTAAGATCAGGAACAAGACAAGGCTTCCACTTTCACCACTTCTATTCAATATAGTATTGGAAGTTTTAGCCACAGTGATCAGACAAGAAAAGGAAATAAAAGGCATCCAAATCGGAAAAGAGGAAACAAAATTATCATGGTTTGCAGATGACATGATAGTGTACATAGAAAATCCTATAGACTCGGCTAAAAAACTGCTTAGCCTAATAAATGAATTTGGCAAAACAGCAAGATACAAAGTCAATATCTAGAAATCAAAAGCATTTTTGTAGACCAATAATGAAACAGCAGAAGGACACGCTGCCTCCCGTCTCAAAAGACAGAAAAACCTAACCATACTAAAGAGGACATTGCAGCTTACATGAAAATGAGAAATCAAAATTGCAGCGGACACGGAAAGACCAGACGGTAAGGAGTCTACTGCAGGATTATAACAACCCAGTGATCTGCGTGAGGAGCAGGGAGGGCGCAGTCGCAGTCCCAGAGCTACGGGAGCTGCCGCAGGGCTCTCGCGGTAGGGGAGCGGAGTCATCCGCTCCCTC